>VZQC01010433.1:325851-562635 GCA_009823505.1 Rhizomys pruinosus
TTAGAGATGGCTGAGAAACATCTTAAGAAGTGTTCAACATCACTAATCATTAAGGAAATGCAAATCAAAACCACTTTAAGATATCATCTTACTCCAATAAGACTGGCTAGGATCAAGAAAACAAATGATACCAACTGCTGGAGAGGTTGTGGGGAAAGGGGAACACTCATCCACTGCTGGTGGGAATATAAACTCATGCAGCCACTATGGAAAGATGGTAGTCGACTTCTGTTCCTATTCAGTCATCCTTGTCATTTTCTAGGAGCAAGCATGCTGCCTCCTATTTGGAAAAGTCTACTCCAGATACTTCTCAGTTGACAAAAATGGTTTAAAGAAATTCTCAATATCTATATAAAACTCTGCATTTAGGTAAAAGCTTGAAGATGACAACGAAAGTAGAAAAAAGAAAGTTTCATCCTCCTAATGGACCACTTTTTCCAGGTGTCTTACTGATTCAGTCATTGAACTTGATTCAGATAGCCTTTTCTCAACAAATACAGAAAGTGCCAAATAACTTCCTGAGATTCATTCAAACAATATGCTCCAAAGCCAAAACTGTCTTGTCTTCAAAGCCTATTCAACCAGTTTCACCAAAGCTACTAAGAACATGTTTAAGCCCTTGGGGTCAATAATTGATACATCCTATCCTGTTTCTCCCATTCTGCCCATCTCCCAATGAGATGTACCAAGACATCATGCATTCAGGGCATAATTTAAGGTACAGATGAAAATGTGAATATTGCTATATGATAAATCCATAGCTGTATAGAAGCAAGCTGGCAAAGCATACTGTGAGTCATGAATGTCTGGACCACCAGAGGTTCTGGGGACTTTCATAACTCAGAGCCTCATATGTAGGAAATGTTCCAAGTTCAGCCTTCTTTGTGTACTGTGCCAATTGCAAAGTAGAAAATGTCATTTCCTTTGCAAGGATGATGACTTTCACAGAGCCAATATAAAGTGGTAGAAGCACTCCAATGTTTAAAGTCATGCTTTCAGAAGACTCCTGACAGAAGAGTGGTTTGATGATCAGGGTAAGTAATCACTGCATGTAAATTCTACAAGTGTCTAGAGTATTCCCAAGGTAAGTCTGGGGCAATAAGAGGTTCTGTTTTTGTTTCCTAGATTTGTTACCACAGTACTATACTATAAGAGACTAAGAAGCATTAAGAAGGCATTTGGAAATGGAGAGAAATTCAACCAGTGTTAACTCATTTTGCCTTTAAGTTGGTATTGAGATACAGGGTTAAAAACAAACACACCCCAAATGATCACCATAGCAACAACAGTAACAACAAATGCAGAAACTACTTCTTGGTGAATATAAAATATAGGGACAGATTCTCTGGATAGATGACCAAAATGATAAGCATGGTCCAGTGCCAACCGCAAGCCTCAAGAGAAGTAGTAAAACAAACAACCCTGCCCACAATTTATATAAAGAGACACTTAACCCAACTTTTAAATTGCAGAGTCCGAGGAGGCAAGGCAATAGGAGCACATTGATGACACTTATTAGGCCTGCAGCCTTCCTTCCTCCCCTTCCTATGGTTTGGCTACTGTTTTAATAGTGACTTACAATGAGGAAAGAGTGCAGCGTGGGTGGGAGAACAGGCAGGGGTGCTTTGGTTTCATATGTGACACCGTGGAGCAGAGATTAGCCCTTAGGATTCCATCAAGGCCTTAGTGTTGGCTGAGTACAGTGGAGGTACAACGCCAGCAGCAGATTTGCTTGCATTGCCTCCCCCGCAGTATCCTGATTTAACTAAAGCACTACCAACACAGGGTGAGCGGTTAATCTAAAGTAGTACCAGCATAGAGTGAGCGGTTAATCTAAAGCACTACCAGCATAGAGTGAGCGGTTAATCTAAAGCACTACCAGCATAGAGTGAGCAGTTAATCTAAAGCACTACCAGCATAGAGTGAGCAGTTAATCTAAAGCACTACCAGCATAGGGAGAGTGGTTAATCTAAAGCGCTACCAGTGTAGGGTGAGCGGTTAATCCACTTGTCCCCACACAAGAAGGGAAAGATATCTCCTCATCTGCTTTTTCAGTATCATTCTTACTCCTTTGAGACTATTGGACTTTCTTTGCCTGTAAAATTTAACTCTCTTCCATATAACAGTATGTTTATAAGCTTACATTTTCTAAAAATTATGGTTTTTGGCTATAAACCAATTTTGCTTAAAAGTGAAAATAGATTTGACCTAATTCAAAACACTTTCGTAATCATTGAGAAAAAAAAACAAGATACATAAGATAATCAGCTCATCATGCTTGCCAGTGCTTGACCTCCAGGACCTCAAAATGGTTGCTCATAAACTGAATATTCTTTTTTTTTTTTTTTTTTTTTTTTTGGTCTTTTCGAGACACGGTCTCCCTGTAGCCCCAGCTGTCCTGGAACTCACTCTGTAGACCAGGCTGGCCTTGAACTCACAAAGATCCACCTGCCTCTGCCTCCCAAGTGCTAAGATTAAAGGGGTGCGCCACCACGCCCAGCCTGAATATTCATTTTTTAATGCCCAGCAGTCATTACATTGATGGAAAATTTGTAGAGTGAAGGAAAATGAGTCATTTTCAATTTTTATGAAGCTTCCTCTCTTTCTCCTCCAGATCCTGAGGCAGATAACCCATAATTAAGAGCAGCCCTAGAGGTCCTTGCAGTCACCCATGCTGGATATTTGACCATGGCATACCTCTGGAGTAAACAGGCAAAAGGGAGACAACCAAGGCAATTCTCAATACTGCTCCCTCTCAGAGAGCACTGAGATGTCATACTCTGGAAAATGTAAGGTGTTCCCCAGCAAACTCAAGCAACTGCTTTTCTCGCTGTGAATAGTGGATGTCTTCCTTCATCCAAGATCATCATAATCCTACCTCCCAGGCTTTGACTTTGATGATTATTTTCTAGGAATTTTCAGTAATTCATATCTCCAAATAAAGTGAGGATTAAAAAAAATCAAGAAATCTGCTGAAAAAGAACTTCTGGCTAAAGGTATCCTGTCAATCTTAAGAACATCATTTGCCATGTAACTTGTTTAATGATTGGAATATAACTGACAGCCTAGATACTGCATTCTCCAATAGTAAATATAACTATCACAATCCTAGGATTCATGAAATACAAATGGTATTTAAGTGCAAATGGTAGATAAAAAGTAAAATAAGGCAGCGTTCGGTACTGTGGTCTATATATTGTAACTTCCCGAAAGTTCTATGTTGAAACTCTAACTTACAAGAAGAAGGCACTAGGAGAAGGTATATGGGAAGTGATTAGGATTAGGTGAAGTCCCATTGGCAAACCCAATCTGATGCCATTAGTCTCCTAATAAGAAGAGGAAGAGGTCAGTGCTCTCTCCTACTCTCAATTTATAGGACACAGGAAAAAGATAGCATGTCTACAAATAGGAACAAGGCCCTCACCAGAGGCCAACTGTGCTGGTACACGTTCTATCATCTAGTCAACCTCCAGAAACATAATGACTCAGAAGGTAAAGGGAGATACAGCCAAACCTTACAACCTAAATTTGATCCCCGGAATCCACCTGGTGGAAGAAGAGAGCCCAACTCTTACAAATGATATCCTGAACATATACACACATACACCACATAATAAATAAGAAAATGCAAAAATCAATATATCTCTGTTGTTTAATATATATATGCAAAATATATAAATGTATATATGTATAGGTAGTTTTTTTTTGTATAGCCTAAACTAAGATATACAGTATGCCTAATAACAATAAGGTATAGAGATTATAAAGAACAAAAATACATAATGCCCACGTGCTAGTATTTTAAATAGTGGAAGATGGAAGGCCATATCTATACAAATACAATTTTCAAGTAAAAACCTGAGGAATGTGAGATAACGGAAGCAAAGAAAGTTGGTGTAAAGTGGGAGATGGGGAGAGCCATAGAGGCTGGGCCCCAGGGAACCTGTAAGGAACAGGCTTTGCTGAAATGAGACTGTGGAGTCATTACAAAGGTGGAAACAAGGGGGCTGGAGAGATGGCTCAGCAGTTAAGAGCACTGGCTGCTGTTGCAGAGGACTGGGGTTCAACACCCAGCACCCACATGTGACTAACAACAGTCTGTACCTCCAGATCCAGAGGAACTTGAAGCCCTCTTCTGACCTCCATGTGCATTGTGTTGTATGACATGGGTTCACTTACATTCGAGCAAACAATATACTCTTAACATAAAATAAAAATAATATTTTTTTAAAAAAAGGAAAGTTGGAAGCAAAATAATGACATGATCTAGTTTAGATTTCTTTTTTTTTAATTTTTATTTATTTTTGTATGTGTATGAATGTACTGTCTGCATGCAGGTCTGTGCACCCGTGTCATGCAATGCCATGGAGGTCAGAAGAGGGTGTCGGATTCCCCTGGAACTGGAGCTAAAGATGGTTCTTAGCCACCATGTAGGTGCTGGGGATCGAACTCTGGTATTTTGCAAGAGCAGTCGGTGCTCTTAACCACTAGGCCATCTCTCCAGCCCTAGTTTAGATTTTCAAAGAATCATTCCAGCTACAATGTTGAGACTAAGCTGCAGGAGGGCAAAGCCAAGAGGAATGTGAAGTTGCAGTGGACAGCCAGGCCCAGAGTCCAGTAATCGAGGAGGAATGTGAAGTTGCAGTGGACAGCTAGTCGTAGAGTCTAGTAACTAAGGTCTAATGTCTAGCAAGTAGGGCTTGTATATGAGAGAGATGGGTGGATGCTGGCAAGGTAATGTTGACAAGGTTTTCTGAAAGAATTAAAATAAAAGGATAATGGAGGAGGAGATCAAGAGCTTTGTCTTAAATGCAGGCTAGAATTGTCATGAACTAAGATGAAAAAGCTGGAAGGAAGGTATGCATGCGGTCTTTGAGAGAAGTGTTAAATAAGTAATTTGGTTTGGGAGATGATAAATTTTAAATGTTTATTAGAAATTCAAGTGGAGACACTGAGAAGGCAGCTGTAAGTACAGGACTGATATGCACAGGAGAGATCTGGGCAGGAAAGACCACTATGTGATTAATCAGCATAGCAAAGCCAGCATCCAGCTGAGATCACCAGGAATAAAGTTGATTGAACCTACTCAGGAGCTGAACCACATAGCTTTTCAGTATTATGGGCAGAAATAGGGAACCAGCAAAGACAGTGGCCATAACAGCCAGAGAAGCAGGAGTCCAGGTGAAGACAGTGTCCTTTGGGAGAAGCAAACAACCAGACAAAGAGAAAGGTGCAGGGTGGCAAATGAACACAGGTGCAACCACACCCTGAGGCAAGGGTTAGGAAAATTTCTCAATCTCCAACTCCTGTCTCAGGCATGAGCTTTGTGCAAATACCCTGCTCTAATGTAGAAATATTCTGCTTATATTTTTAACACTTAAAAATTAAGTCAGCTTAGTTAGACTTTGAAATTCTGTTGCTAATTCATGTTCTAAAATGTCCCTAAACCATATGCTCAAATGCCCCTAGGCTTTTAAAATCCTTACTGAATGAGTAAATTATTCAATAAAAGGAACTTATCTCGGTGACTGGTATTAGGAATGTAGCTTAGTGATTTTCCAGAAAGACGGATTACCTGGCCCAGATGGATAATTTTCTTAGTCTGGTACCATCCATGCTGATAAAAATTAGTTACAGTCACTGTATACGAACATTTGCCATGTCCCCTCTGGATAGGAGTGGCCTGTCTGGGGTTTGAAATGAAGCTGAAACTTCAATGGACAGAGAACACC
This sequence comes from Rhizomys pruinosus, assembly GCA_009823505.1. NCBI lineage: Eukaryota > Metazoa > Chordata > Mammalia > Rodentia > Spalacidae > Rhizomys > Rhizomys pruinosus. The sequence goes on from VZQC01010433.1 coordinate 331,584, forward strand.
TCTACAAAGTTAAAATAAAAAACAAGCTAATGAAATAACTTTCTGCACAGAACCCTATGCTAGTAGCATACATAAATACACAGAAGTAGCATCATGGTGTCTGGATAATGTCATAAGATAATGTGGAATACACACATTGATCTACTGAGATGTACAGTATTGTTTGACTTGTATTGTACCAGCCCACTTAAAAGTCTTGCTGGCAATTAGAAGCTATGCATTTACTTCATTCTACTTACTTGAGGAATGTAAAAATTACTGAGGCCAGTTGAACAATAACGAGTACTGGGCCATGGATAAAGCTCTTCTCTGTGACAAAGCACAAAGATACCTTACATCTAAGTATCTCCAATATCATAAACAGAGAAGCCAGAAATAGCAAAATCTTAAGAAAACCTGGAAGAATGGAGAGATAGCTCAGGGGTTAAGAGCTCTGGATGTTCTTGCAGAGGACCCAAGTTCAATTGCAAGTAGCCATAGGATAGCTAACAACCACTCTCTCTAATTCCAGTTCCAGGGGGAAGCTAGCACCCTCTTTTGATATCCACTGGCACTGCACAACACAGGTGCACTTACCTATGTGCGGGCAACGCGCTCATATACATAAAGTAATTCATATTTTTTAGAAAGAAAGCCTGGGAGATTATGCCCTGTAGTACAGGATTATGATGGCACTGCTAGACTCTGGAAGCCAGCTCCTCCAGACCCTAAATTCAGCAACTCTGACTGGGCAATCTTGCAATCAAAACAATCAGAGGTAGCACATCCAAATGCTAAGAGACCTGAGCAAAGAATCTGATGCAGTTTGGTATTAAATAATGTGCATGTGGGGCTGGAGAGATGGTTCAGCAGTAAAGAGCACCAACTGCTCTTGCAGAGGACCCAAGTTTGATTCCCAGCACCCACATGATGGCTAAGAACCATCTTTAACTCCAGTTCCAGGGGAATCTGACACCCTCTTCTGACCTCTGCGGCATTGCACAACACAGATGCACAAACCGACATGCAGACCGTACACTCATACACATAAAAATTAATAAATGAATTAATTAATTAAAAAATAATAATGTGCATGTATTATTAGACATCCTTAAAACCCGTATACATTGTGCACATGCAGAAAATTCAATCTGCAGTACATAGTGTGGCTGACGTGGAAATGTTTGGGTGCATCATTTCTTCCTTTGAGCAGTTGAAGAGGTGCTTTGCTATTTCTGTCACCAGTCTTTCAACTCCTTCCTGTTTACAATTTGCCAAGGATCAGTCCTTACTCTAAATCTATCTTAGAGTTAAGGGCGAAGCCCCAGCCAAAAGAATGATCTAGATATGCTATTTATGTTGCTACTTGCATAAATTGTAACAGCTGGGCAGACATCACAGCATCTGGAGGCAGAACTGTCCTGTAGGTATGGAGTGACTAATAATGACTCCAGAGCAAAGAACAGTGAACATGAGCAGTTTCATGCTTTTTTATACATGACAATAATGCTTAGCAGAAAGCTCCAAATATACCTAAGATTCTTGAGAATTTCTAAAACCAATCTCAAATGTTTCTGGATCAATAAGAATGAATTTAAATTGTGCTTGTCTCACTCAGACAAAGCCCACTGTAAATCAATCTCTTCCTAAAATGTACATGATCAGCTTAAAATCACATCCCATGCCATGGCCAACAAGTGTTGGATGCCATACCTAAATAGAGTTGATCTAATTTTCATTAGATTTGAATATGTAATACAGAAATGGATTTTTAAAATGTCACAGGAAATAACTATAGTGCCCACAATGCCAATATGCTCCTTAAAAACCTTGAACACAGATCAAACAGACTAAGAACACAGCCACAGTGCCAAGTCCTTCAGTACTAAAAGAAAAGGTTTTCCACACTAAGTAAAAGTAGTTATGGTAGGGCCGGGTGTGGTGGCACATGCCTTTAATCCTAGCACTTGGGAGGCAGAGGCAGGCAGATCTTTGTGAGTTCAAGGCAAGCCTGGTCTACAGAGCGAGCTCCAGGCCAGCTGGGGCTACAGGGAGACCCTGTCTCAGAAAAAAAAAACAAAGAAAAACAAACAAAAAAAAAAACAAAAAACAAACAACCAAAAATACAAAAACAAACAAACAAACAAACAAAAAAACAGTAGTTGTGGTAAAGGGAAAATTAGTGATAGTCTTTGAAAGCTATTTCCTACTTTATGTTATCCTTTATCAAACTTGTAACATGTGTATGACAGTTTTGCCATAATTCCTTAAAGAGTGATTCTTCTTTTAAGCTACATTATTATCTTTAAATCTAAAGAACAAATCATTTGCAGAGGTAAAAGAATGTAGCAAAAAACACCTAACATAAAAGACGGAAGTAAGCTGGGTGTGGTGGCACAGGCCTTTAATCCTAGCACTCTGGAGGCAGAGGCAGGTCTCTGTGAGTTCAAGGTCAGTCTCCTCTACAGAGTGAGTTCCAGGCCAGCTGGTGTTACAGAAAAAAAATAAATAAATAAAGACGGAAGTAATCTTCTCATGTCTGGCTATATATAACTCATCTGTTTTTCTTAATTATATTCATTATACTGCATCTTTATTCCAAAATTCCACAGAAAATTCATGAACTAAAAAAAATTCATAGGAATATTAAATACAGTCATAAACCCCTTTGTGTCAGGTATGGTGACCCAGGCCTGTATTTCAGTTTTAGCACTCAGGAAGCAGAAACAGGACTGCTGGGAACTCAGGGAGAACCTGGGCAACGGAGTAAGCTCCGAGCAAGCCAAGGTTACATAGTGAGACCTGTCTCAACAAAACAAACAAAAATCAAAGTTACCAAAAGCCCAAACTACCCTCACTGCATAGAACTGTGGTAACAAACAAGTAAGTGGATGAATTAAGAAATATTTATCTACATTATATGAATCAGGAATATCTTAAATAGTCTACATCTACAGATGCCTAGGAAAGATGCAAATCTTCAAGAAATTATTCTCCAAAATCCAACAAGAAGACTAAGAGATCATACTTAAAACCTCAGAAAACTTTAATAAAAATTAAATGCATAATAAACTCTAAACACACCTGGTTAAGTGGTATTCAAAAAGAAACACTTTCTGCTTTACTTATGCTTAGGAAACAGAGACAAACACGGATTTACCAGGCTTACCTCTGTTCTAGATGTACAGTACCTATGGAAGGATTGATACTAACTCACTGTTACCTTCCTGAGTTCTGACCATTCAACAAGGAATATGACCTGTACTTTAAAGTAGGATCAAGAGAAAGCTGAGGACCATCAGACACACACACACACACACACACACACACACACACACACACGCACGCATGCACGCACGCACACAAAAAAAAAAAAAAAAAAAACCCAGAAAGACAATAAAAAAAAAAAAAACTATTTGTTTTCTAGGAAATCTGCCAACTCCTTCTCCAGTCTAGGACCTAAATTTGCTGTCAATAGCCAGGCTGGCCTTAACTCAAAAGGGAATGAATTCATTTAGTGTGTCTCAGCAAAGGGAAGGATTCTGCTAGCTTGCTGTCTGTCTGAGAGGCAGAGAAATCACAAGGCAGAGTCCACCAGCCAGGGATCCCAGGTGCACTCACCTGCAGGGGTCAGGGTGGGAGGAGCCAGATTGAGCCAGGTCTGTTGAAGTTTAGAATCTCACAGCTAATAATTGCTCTTGGAAAGGTTTTGATTTCCTCTAGGAAAGGAGGATAAAGGAGGAATGGGTGGGGACTGACCAGGTGGAACTTCAAAATATTTTCCATTAATGTCATTTGTCTTTTGAAAAATCTGATTCTCCATTCGCTGAAATTCCTTCCCCCTATACAGTATAATTTAAGGTCAGTGTTTGTTTTGGTTGTTCTTTTTGATTTCCTGGAATACAGACAAATAATTTAAAGAATGTGAGAGCGCCTGCTTTGAATTAAACCCACTGAGTCAAATTACGGATCTCAAAGGCAGCAGTTAGGAACGTGCAGATTTGTAAGGAGTAGAGTAGAACGGCCATGCTCCTTGGTTGCTTAGAAGGAGGCAGGAATAAATTGCTTGGTTGTTTAACAGCTTTTGAAAGCAGCAGATAAAGTGCTTTTGGTAACTCTGTGGTTATAAGAGGTTCAACAATTGGAGTCATTTCCATAATCAGTGATTTCCATTGCTGAAATTAGAGAGAAAAGTAAGTGATAATAAAGGGAAAACATGTCTGGCAGGAAGCATTATTCAATCATAAGCTACCCCAAATGGTTCAAAACGTAGCTTATATTACACTCCTGTGAATTTACAACAACATGGAAAAAACTAGGCCACTCAATTTCACAGTTCCAGAGGAAAATGAGGCTCTTTCTGGAACTTCCACTTTGCCAGCAATGTGTTTGTGATGCATTCCAGATGGCCAAGCCTTAGAAAGTGACAGTGCCCATCTATTTGTGAGAATGAACACACAGAGAGTGAGAGTTTTCACATCCCTGCCTCCCTAAAAAGTAAACACCACAAACCACAAAATGAATCCACTTAATCCAATTTGGGAGATTCCTCAGGATACAAGGCTTTATCAGTTACCATCAAAGCATCCTGTCTAATTCTTCTTCTTTGGAGCCTCTATGGGGGGGTCGTGTTGGTGCTGTTTGATGAAAAGAAAATAAAGCTAAAGATAGCTCTGTGGACGAAGAAGATATACAGCAGATATTTTAATGTGTGGGTGACACAGCTGAAGTACCTCATGACCTGTTGTGAGTTCAATTAAAATAGCAAAAGATCTTGACAAATTGGAAATATGATCTAAATCTAGAACAGTGACTTTTAATAGAAATAAATGTCAGGACTTGAACTGGATTTCACAAGCCCTATGGGAATATGAGCTAGAGGAGGCATTGTTTGGTAGGAGTTGGTAAGAGACAATGTTTATCATTTGTTCAACTCCAAAACAACAACAACAACAACAAAATGTATCACAAATGGATGTAATGTCTTGTGATTGCAGTGTCTTTTGAGAAAACTCAGTAACTGATTGAAGGCTATAATAATTCTACTATCTTGTGGCTGAACAGCACTCAACTCTGTATTGTCTCCTCCTCTCATATCCCAGCAAAAGCAGAGTCTTGGGGCCGGAGGCCGATCACCCTTCTTTCTGTCTGGAATTCATTGCCTTGCCGGGCTCAGAGCAGCTTTCTCCCAGTTACTGTCCTTCTGTAACTTCTACTTTTTGCTTCTTCTCTCTGACACCTCATTACAGTTGCCTCTTCCTTTCACTTCATACAAATTCCTTGGAGACCGCAGGTTACCCCGAGACCTCCTGACTCCTCGCCATGTGGCTACATACCTTCCGATGTACCTTCACACTGCTGTCTGCTCTCCCTTGCCACTCTGCCATCTTCATGTCACTGAAATACCATGTCTTCCCTTACTGTTCCCTTGGAAGAGGTCTTTGTTAAGATTACCAATGACTAAAGGACAAAGACGAGCTGTTTAGTTGTCAGCCAGGATCATACAGACCCTTGACTGGTCTCTCTTGAATTTATTTTTTCCATTTGGGCTTCACGATGCAGCCAGGCGTCCTCTGGTTCTTCTCTTGGGCCACTACTGGCCCTTCTGTCTTGTTTTGTTTGCTAACTGTTCAGCTTGTGTTTCGGTCTGTGTTTTGGAGGATGCTTTTTCTCTACCCATTCTATGTGTTGATTCCTCGGGTTCCTGGTCCCGCTCTCACACAAGGCATGTGGAAGGAGTTCTCCGGACAAAAATCAAAGGACAGCTGCCTGCTCTGTCACAGAGGACTCTGTATTGCTTCAAAGGAAGTGCCCACCAAAGAGGCAGTGATGAGGAACCATAAACAAGGGGACTCCTTCCTACGGACCCACAATGGAACAATCAACTGCTTTCAGACAGCGGTGATTTCAAAGAGTTAACAATATTGGAGACTTTTAAGAAAATTCTGCCATAAGGAAGCATTTTGAGCTTAAATACATGGAAGGATAGAGACCTCCATGTCATACAAAAGCTAACCCCAAGCTCTGCAGGGAGGGGTTCTGGAGAGAATCAAAGATCCACAATGAAGGGTGGGGTAAAATACTGTCACAAAAATGCAAAACCAGCTGAGCAGGGAAGGAAGAAACAACACACTAGACAGCACAGGGAAAGATTATGGGCCCCGTATGTTATGGCCGCCCACTCAGAGAGGTGTACTATTATAGTGGCTATCCACTTCCTTCCCTTAGAGCTATGTCTGCCATTTGATACCGAGCACTTTGAATGTGTTAAGAAATAATTAAATTTAAAAAATAAAAATAATTAACTTTGAGTGATTTACCAACACCCTCTCTTTCCTCCACTATTTCTTTTCTTAGAGGCACAAACCTTAAATCTCACCCGGCTGCACAGAGCTTTGAGAAAAAGATGCAACTCCATTTAGTCTGGGTGTGTTCCTGCTTTTCAGAATTTAGCTAGAGGTGGTATGCATGGAAATTAAGCTTCTATTGTAAACTTGGCATTCTGAGCTTCTTTTTCCTGATCCAGATGTCTTAAAAGCATACAAGTTTAACGAATCATCAGCCAAACACTCATTTCCTTGCCACATCAATTTGTAACTAACATTTCACCACTGTTGTTTTAGCACATGCATATCCCTCATTCACTCACAGCCACCTATTTTTTAATCAATTTCAATGTTGCGAACTTGCGTCAATTTCAGTCCCAAATGACTTCATTTTACTTTCTAAGCAAACTCCCTTTCCAGCAAGCACAAAGAACAGGATGGTAGTTTCTGCCTCATAGAGTGAGCAGAGGGCTAGAAATCATAGTAGTTCAGGTTCACACTGCTAATTATTTCCCTCCCCAGTTCATGTTTTTAAACTGTGAATTTCTTGTCCCTTCACTCCCATCCCCACCTAGTCCCAGGGATGATGTGCAACTTCAGAGACTTTCTGAGAAGTAGTACCTTTAATCTTATCAGCATTCAGCACTCTGATGGTTCGCCAGCTCCCCAGTAGGAAGGAGAGAGGGACATTGGCTCTTTGGGAAGAGAACTGCTTTGATCTTTATTTTATTTTTAAATGCATTTATTGTTACACATTTTTTATATTTTTTATGTGTATAAGTGTATTCCCTGCATGTACATAAGTACACATGTGTCTTGCAATGCCCACAGAGGTCAAAAGAGAGCATGGGTGTTAGGCGCCATGTGGGTGCTGGGAATAGAACCTGGGTCCTCTGCAAGAGCAGAACCTGCCCGTGCTCTGAACTGCTGAGCCATCTCTCTAGCCACAGAACTGCCTTTTAGGAAGGTGCCTTTGGTTGCTTTTCTTTGCTTTTTGCTGGGGGGATGGGGGGATGAGGTGGGCAATGACGCAGGAACTGCAGCAGAGAAAGAACTGAAGCCCCCCCCCCCAAAAAAAAAGACCTCTGGGAATAAACAACACTGCTTTATAGAGGACAATGCTCCTGATTAATTTGAAATAACTGAGTTCTTTCAAATTAGTGTTTTTCTTTGTTTCTTTGTTTGTTTGTTAACTGTTCCTGAAAATAGGTGCTTGTACAGAACTCTCTACCCTTCATCTGCAGACTGTCAGACACCAGGGGCTTTGCCCAACCTCCCTTTAATGGACCACAGTTCTGAGGCTGCTCCTTCGCATTTCATCAAGAATGATGCCCCTCAGCCACCTTAATGTCACGGCTTGGAGTCTCCTAAAGCAATTGATTTAGTGATTTATTTTGTGAACCGTGCTGCAGACATAAAACTTTTAAAAGTAAAGCTCAAGTTCCAATCTAAAGATCTGAAAAGAACATTTTCAGTCTGTTGATGCAGACTGTTTTCCCTCAGCCCAGCTGCCAGCCGTTACCCTTGGCACTGGGTGGCCTCACACAGTCGGGCACAGCCGCTCCTCAGGATGCCTAGACAAGCAGAGTGCAGAGATTACTACATTATCATCTCCCGACTGAAGCCGGAGTTCCATTTAACAAGCTGACAGAAGCAACAGGACTACAAAATAACAAGCAGATACACGGTGTGGTATTTGTCAAAGATAAAGGGCTGAGCTGCAGCTTAATGCTTCTCGGAGGTTTTGGAAGACATTCAAATCATCTGCCCCAAATGGTTTCAGTTCCATAAACTTTTCATGCATTTCTCTACTTTGGGGTTTCCATTTTGACGGCGGATGCTTCTTTGGGAGGCAGTCTTTTGAAGACACCAGAAACGAACGTCTTTGCTGATTTTCTTGACATGTTTTATGTTTCCTAACATGCACTATAAAACCATAAGGGCCATGACTACATTCGATTCTACTTTATTGTCATGCTTTCTTAGAGCCAAATTTATAAACAGCACACAAATGCACGTGTTTGCATGCTGAAGATTTATGTAACAACATGTAGTCTCATTTCTCAAGGATGCAGAGCAAGTGCAGAAAGTGGATTTTTTTAATATTTCTTTTTTTGGTCTTTTCGAGACAGGGTCTCCCTGTAGCCCCAGCTGTCCTGGAACTCACTCTGTAGACCAGCCTGGCCTTGAACTCACAAAAAGCCTCCTGCCTCTGCCTCCCGAGTGCTAGGATTAAAGGCATGTGCCACACACCCCCCACCCCAGACATTCGTTTCTTATTTTTATTTTGTAGGTATGAGTGTTTTGGTTACATGTGTGTCACTGAGCCAGTGTTGTACAATATCTGAGGAGGTCAGAAGAAGGTGATCCATCTCCTGGAACTGGAGTTACTATGAACGGTTGTTAGCTGCCATGTGGTTGCTGGGAATCAAACCTAGGTCTTCTCAAAAGCAGTCAATACTCTTAGCTGCTGAGCCATGTCTACACAGACTCTACAGCCTAGGAAGTGACTTTGTTTTTGTTTTTGTTTTTGTTTGTTTGTTTGTTTACTGCATGTGAGACTTTATTAGGTAAAACATGACTTGGTATTCTTGGAGGATTCAGTGCAGAGTGAGTCTTCAGGAGTGTCAGCTGCCACTTGTCCAGGGGACCATGACTCGGAATATATTTGACTCCACAGCCATCAGGGATGAGGTGCTTCTCAGCTACCATGTCTTTAAATTCATCTGCATTAAACTTGGTGAAGCCCCACTTCTTTGAGATGTGGATCATCTGGAAGCCAGGGAACTTGAATTTAAAAAGTGACTTTTTAAAATATAGTATCAACTATAATCCAGTTCTGAGTGTCTTATTGATTATAACACATGAAATGGGATATTTTTAATCAATTACCTATTGGTAGTCTCCTGAGAGTGCTTCATGTTTCTTTATCATATGTACTTAAGTTTGAAAAGAAAACAAAAATTCTGAATGTGCAAAAGAAACAAATACAACATAAAATATAGCATTTGTCAGGATAAATCATTTTTTGATGAGTCCAACAACTTATGCCAGCAAGAACTGAAGAGAAACCATCTATTTTTCAAACCAAATAGCGTGTAGATTTAGAAGAGTATGCAATCTTTTATTTTATATAAATTATTATAGAATAATACTGTCATTCATCCATCAAGTGAGTCTGAATTTTTTCCAATACTGAAAGTGTGGGTGAGTCTTTAATTGCTCATTTGTGGTTTCAGGGTATGTGGATCGCATTGCAGAAGAGTACTGTAGAAAGGCAGAGTCAGATTCCTGGGACAGTTTTATTTCCCATGTCCTCAGATCTCCCATATAGATCTTTATCCAGCTTGTTTACAGCAAGATCAGTTTCTTTAGCTACCACAGTTTGTACTTCTATCAGTGTTTTAAATTTTGCAAACATTGGTCTAAATAAACTTAAATACATGTTATCCCCACGCACTAAAGTTTCAGAGGAAACTGTTTGACACAGAGTGGTTTGCCCCTGTATGACTTAATAGAAAAATCTTGAATAAGATGTCCCTTCTTGAATAATATGTCTCTCTTCAAGACTGGGTCAGGAATAAAGCACTCCAACTGAGATGGGCTGAAACAGCAAATTCCCCCCTATGTTTCCAGTGAGTCCAGGATGGAAACACAAAAGCTCTCTGCATCTTGGCTACAAAGTGGTTTGGAACTGAAGCAAAGATAGACAGAAGTATTGGTCTTGGGAATTTTTCTTTTAGAAACATCTCTTATATGAGGACTGCTGTAAATGATTGAAGTATGAGATATTTACAACCAAACAAAAATAAATTATTCCAGTGCCATTTCCAGCTGCCTGCAAGTATAGTCCAAGGAATCCAGAAGCCAAGCTAAGTCTCAGCTGGTGCCAGATTCTTATAAGATTCACTGTGATATGAACTGTACATTACCCAATCTGGGTGCATACGATTAAGTGATATTATTAATATTCCAAGTATATATGAAGATACATGATGAATTACACAATATGATAAAGATGGAGATGGAACAGGAAGTAAATGCAAGGAGGGATAGCTTCATATGGAAAACAAAAGCAATAATAATAAATAAGGATTTTGGAAACTTCTGAGACACATATTACTGCCAGTTATGAGTATTATTAAGCATTATAACAGCCACAGTAACTAAAGAACTAAAGTTGATTCACAGACAAGGACATGAATATGGCAGGTAAAAAATAGGAAGAAGAAAAAAGTGATAGCAGGTCTACTTAATTACTATCTTAGTCTTTCAGATGAACATATAATACATTCAATTTTATTTATTTATTTATTTATTTATTTATTTATTTATTTATTTATTTATTGGCCTTTTTGAGACAGGGTCTCTCTTTAGTCCCAGCTGGCCTGGAACTCACTATGTAGACCAGGCTGGCCTTGAACTCACAGAGATCTGCCTGCCTCTGCCTCCCAAGTGCTGGGATTAAAGGCGTGCACCACCATGCCCAGAGTAGCACATTCACTTTTAAGGGCATGTATTCCGACATGCATATATAACACGCGCGCACGCGCGCGCCCGTGCACACACGCACAACCTTTACTCTCATAGTTAGCACCACTCTCGCTATCTTTATTTCATAACTGAAGCAAGGGAGTAATTGGATCTTCATCCTCCTGAGTATTTCTAAATAAATCGCACTGGAAGAAGCAAACACAGGCTCACCCCATCTAGAAGACGGAATCTGTCTAGGGCAACTTAATATGGAAGTCTCGGGCTGGTCTCACTCTGAGACCCTGACACATCTTTCTTATCGGCAAATATTTGTGGGGTCAAGGGAGAGCAAGGATGAGTTTTAAGTTCATCAGCACCTTCTCTGTTCAGTAGTCTATCCTTCGCCAACCTGCACTTGGTGCTATCCCTTGAGGACCATGCAGGCTTCTAGACCATAGGTAGTTCTTTCTAAGTAGATCCGTTTTCCTTTTTCTTTGTTTATCCAATAGTGACAATTTACCCTTAGTCACTTATTTACTCAGATAATCCTTGGGATTTCATTCTTCCCTCCCAGCCTGCTCTGCTTAATGCCTTGTAGACCAGCTGGAATACTTTAACAAACTCACCAAAGTTTCCTTAGTCATGACTTTGAGAGGCCGTTTAGCTCCAAAAATATACTTTAAATTATCTCTTTGTATTGTCAAAATCATTTATATAGCTAGAATCATTTGAATATTTAGGTATAATGAATTTAATAATCTGTAAGTGCACTTGCTATATAATAATCATTGAGTTTTGAGTTTTCTATATTTAAAATATTTGAATTATAGGTTTGAAAATTATAGATAATTGGTTACTGAAGTGATAGGAATTATGGTAGTCTAACACGAGACAATGAGTCAAAGCCAAAGATAACAACTGCTGGAAATGGCTACCCTCCCTTCCTTCTCACAAGGGATGAACAGAGCAAGAATAACTATGGGCCTCCCAGAACCAGGGATAGAGTATTCAGGAATAAATGAGACCAAATGACCCCCTAATCCTCCTTCTCAAAGCACACCCTGAGTTAGTGAAATCGCCTAAGACTTACCAACAGATACAGCTGTTACTTCTCATGTAATGCTGAATGAAGAATTAGACAAAAGTGTCAGATAACATTATGGGTTCTAGAGCAAACAGACCAAGATATGATTCTCCCTTGCTTGCTACATAGCTCCAGAATTTTAACTTCCTGGAGCCTTAGTTTCTCCATCTGTAAAATAAGCTAATAGTATCACAAACGGAACATTGCTTGGAGGCATAATTCATGTAATTTGCTTAGACTACTACCTGGTATATAAAGATACTGAGGGCTTCTTTCTCCTTTGAAACTGATATATGATTCTTGATCAGCCCGAGGATGGGGAATTCAGAGATTAGAGGTAAGCTGCACACACGCACACACACACACACACACACACCCCTCCTGGGAGGGTTCAAAATATTATCTGAGAAAGGAAGATAATATTGAGTTATTAAGGTCTGTTTTGGGTTTTTTTTTTTTTTTTCATTGTTAGAGATTGGACCCAATTAATGTTAAGTAAGTGTTCTACTACTGAACTACATCCCAGTCCTGGGGAGGTCCTGGTTATGAATTTTAAAACCACACAGGAGAACTGATTGATCTATACATGTTACGGTGGCAATAAAGGCTCATTTAGAGAAAATTCCTTCTGGTCAAGGGAATAGAATCTCTGGCCAGGGTAAAGACCTAACATTCCAGTTGGTCTGGGGCCTGACCCCTGGCCATGGGACCACACCTGGGAAGGCAAATTAACCTTAAGCCATGCTAAAGAAATAGGCAGAATAAGTAGTCTTCAATGAGATAATGATCCTTTCCTCCAGAATCTCCACACCCCATCCCCCAGGGCAGTAGCTTGCTGGGGTACAGTTACGTAGCTTCCAAAGTCCACTTTTCTAAATTCTTCACAAAAGCAGAATCCTCTCCTTTTCTTCTTTCTGTCTCTGTTCTAAGCATACTTTAACACTTTGGGCTCCCAGAACATTTTGAGATGCCAAACTGTTTCTTTAAATCTCCCTTCCCTGCCATGTAACTGTTAGTCCACCATGTGTCTGACCTCAGTGCCAGCTTAAATAGCATCTTTTTTTCTTCTTTCCTTTATTTTTGCTGGGTGTGGTGGCACATGTGTTTAATCCCAGCACTCTGGAGGCAGAGGCAGATGGATCTCTGTGAGTTCAAGACCAGCCTTGTCTACATAGTGAGTTTCAGGCAAGCTGGTGCTACAGGGAGACCCTGTCTGAAAAAAAGACCTAATAATAATAATAATAATAATAATCATATAAAAAGACCAAAAAGAAGAAAATCCTTTATTCTCCTCCTCTGGGAACCTGCTAACATTTACAGCTTTACAGAAGTTTTCTTTTATTTTTTTTATTAATTTTTTTTAATTTTGTATGTGTATGAATGTACTGTCTGCATGCAAGTTTGTGCACCCATGTCGTGCAATGCCGCGGAGGTCAGAAGAGGGTGTCAGATTCCCCTGGAACTGGAGTTCTCCTGGAATTGGAGTTTCAGATGGTTCTCGGCCACCATGTGGGTGCTGGGGATCGAACCCGGGTCCTCTGTAAGAGTGGTCGGCGCTCTTAACTGCTTGGCCATCTCTCCAGCCCCAGAGGTTTTCTTTTAAACACTAATAAAATCATCTTCAAACTTCCACTGGTGTCCATTCTTAAATTCCTGTATTACTGAGATTAAGAAGCCCAAGAGGGCTCCCCAAGTTGCCCCTGTAGTGTACCTTCCTACAAACTGCCAGTGTACATTCTGATTCCAGAGGTCTAGGGCACAGTTGAGCCTTGACTGTTGCAGTGATTTCTGAAAACAACCCCATCTTATGACCCCACTCTTACTAAGAATGAAACTGAGAACTAACAGTCATCTTCAACGTGTATTCATTTGTTGGGTTTTTCCCTCTCCAAATCAATGAAGTAGAGTTGAAGAGAAGGAATACTATCAAAACATATCACACATAGTTTACAAAACTTTATTTTCAATCGCATAAGTACATATGTACCAGATGAGGTGTAAATTTCTTATTATAAGTAACAGACAAAAAATTAGAAAGAGCTGTGGGGAATTTGCAGCATCTGCACCCAGGGGCATGAAATTACAAGGGGCAGTAAACTTGAGTAACCTAACAAGCTTAAGAGAGAAAAGGAATAAGGTATAAGAGGAAAGAAAAGAAAGGCTACTGGGGTATCAACCGGCATAAAAAGCCTAGTTACCTGATGCGAAGAAAGAGCAGCCAGTGGGCTGTAACAAAACTCTGATCTTTAATTAGAGTGACATGCATGTGAAATGGCAAATGAATGGATCAGAGACAAGGCATTGCAACAAATGGTGGAGGAAGCCTAAGTTTATAAGAAGCTTTACATTCTAACCAGCTATTATTACCAGGCTCTTCTTGGTTTCTCAACAAATTTCCTTTCTGGTGGAATTTGTCATGCTTCCTCAAAGCTTCATAGTGAATTTTTTGTTGTTGTTTCCTTTATTTTGGAAAATCCAAGAGAAAATCGTTTCAGTATGTTCTTTAAATTACTTTCTTTGTGGTCTGTTCATTGTACACATTAATTACGGATCCCTTGAGGAGCTGCAGAGCTAGAGAACACACTGTAATTCTGCCCCCCCCAATCTTCTTTCCCTACCTCAAGTTGCCGATTTACCCTGTATTCTGGGCTCTGTACTAATATGCAAGTGAGATTACTAATACCATAGCTGAGATTCTTTCAACTATAAGAGTAGAAGGGGAAATGTGACCTTCAGTTCCTGAGTACAATAAACAAAATGAAGCACTTAGATTTAGTGACCTCTGCAATCTCCACCATTCCCACCTGGACATTCTCCAAAGACAGTTTCAATTAATATCTGAATTACAGAGAAGGCAAGAGTAAAACTTGGATGAGGGTAAATGATTCTTATTAGTCACTAGCTGTAATTCCAGAGGTTCTAAAAAAATAATAATGCATGTCCCTAGGTCTGCATTTGAATTATGACAATACTGTGCATACTTGGCAGTAGAGAAGAACAGTTACTTCAAGAAAATGTAATTATTTTTAAAGACTGACTTTTTTTTAGATAGGAATCTTGCTATTACCTAGGTTGCTTTCAAACTCTTCAATTGAACTGACTCTCCTGCATCAGCCCTAGCCTCTGTATGTTGAGTCTGTATATAAGCAGGTCACCAGGAATATTCTAAAGTGGCCACAATACAATCTTACAACTTGTTCCATAGTCACATGCCATTTAAGAAGAAAATAAAATAGCTAAATACAAAAACAAAGTCCTAAAACAAACATTTTCAAATACCAACATAGGTAAAAACAATAGACAACCTGATGTAAGCATGGGAAAGATGTATTGAGACCACACTTGTAAGTATACAGTTGGTCTCTGGAATACCAGAGAGTGTTACCAAAGGCCACTAAACCAATAAAGCAAATATAGGTCTCCTTGAGTCAAGCAAGACTCCTCTGTCAGCACCAGCTACACCTCACCTGCCTGGAAATACTGTGCAGCAGTGGCAACCATATGCCTGTATATCCCAAATCTAATTGGCTATTAGCTCTCTCCTTGGAGGAATAACCCACGGCTGATGCCACAAGCTTACATCCTCTAATGGTTAGGTAGAGTATAAGCCACAGTAAGACCTGTCATATTTACAGAAAAAAATGTAATTCATAGATTACATACCATCCAATATATGTGTCTGTACCAAAGTAACCTACCATAATAATTAGTACTGTTTAAATACCTATATATCTAAATGCCTGTGCTTCATTAGTAGGACTGAAAGGTTATTCCTGGACAAACTGTCAGCCCGTGAAAAGAAACAGCCAGAACTTACCAGAGTCCAAAACGACAGCTCCAGAGAAAGTAGACTGTTTTGCTTCTCATCCACCTGTGCCCCTTTTCTAAGCCTAGGGAACAATCTGCAGAAGAGGGGGCATGGTAGAATGTAAGGCTGCGATTAGGTTGAATGGTGAAACTACAGCAATATAGACTGGACACTTATTTGATCAACTTGATTGAACATACAAGCCTTCCAGCTGGATGGTGGGACCCTTGGGCTGTGTGGGTTTGGGCACAACTGCTTGCAAATTGGTTTTACATGAAGGATGCTTGTACTCATAAATTATTACTTATTGTTAAAAAATGAAAAAAAAAAGTAATAGAAAAAAAAGACGATAGAGGCATGAGTCACTATAGGTCATTCCCTAGCTAGTTAGAGTTGGATAGAGTCTTGGAAAGCTAAAGGAAATGGCTGTTCTTATTCAACTGCTCTGGAAAGGAAGAGTTTAGGTGATACATTAGCTGATGGTTGCTGTGACAAATTCCTGAGAGAAAAAACATAAAAGTGTGGAAGATTTATTTGGAATCATGTTTTCAGATGGGTCAGACTATGGTTACCTTGCTCCATTTCGAGGAGCCTATGGCAAGGTGGAACGGCGGTAGCAGCTCTGTGAGGAGCCTATGGTGAGGTGGAACGGCATGGTAGCAGGTCTGTGAGGAGCCTATGGTAAGGTGGAACAGCACGGTAGCAGCTCTGTGAGGAGCCTATGGTGAGGTGGAACGGCATGGTAGCAGGTCTGTGAGGAGCCTATGGTAAGGTGGAACGGCATGGTAGTAGGTCTGTGAGGAGCAGGGTTGCTCACCTCTTGGTGGCAGTAAACAGAGAGAGACAGGAAGGAGACAGGCAGGAATAACCTTCAAAGACATGTCTCCAGTGACCACTTTTCCAACCAGGTCCTGTCTTCTAACAGCTTGTGCAGTATGAGCTCACCAGTAAATTAATCTATTGATGAAGTTTAGGTCCTCTTGGTAAAATCACCTCTTAGTGATTGAGTCTGCCAACTCCAGACTTAAACACAGGAGTCTTTGGGGGAGATACTTCAAACACAGATCAAAACAGGTGGTTGATACAGATTATTTTATCCTTCTACTGCCTCTTTGAAGTAATGTATCAGCTTCTAATTTAAAGAAGCAGAGATTTATGGTCAGAATGGCAGGTAACAACTGTCAATCAACATCAGGGTCCAGCCTTTAACAGGTAATAATTTACCAAGTACAGAGAGCTTGAAACAGAAGATAGGCCTGTTGGTATATGACCTAATAACATCCATAAGATGTTTTCCTATAATTTAACACATTCTCCATTCTTTCACTTAATCAGAGTCAAGCCTTTGAGCAAGATCCTTTTCTTCTTCTTCCCTCCCTTTCTCTCCCCTCCCCTACTTCCCCTCCCCTCTCCTCCCTTTCCCTTCCCTCCCTTTCCCTTCCCTTAGAGACTGAACATTCAGAAACTTGGTTCCAACAGAGCGGACATTATCAAGAATTAAGACTTAAATCCCCAAGAAGGGAAGAAACTGCACTTAGTTACAAGCCAGACACTACCAACTAATTCTTCTCAATTCACGTGCTTTTGCTGCTCAGAATTAGTCACATAGCCTACATCTGCACAATGATGCTGAATATATTTTTTTTAGTATCTTCAACTCCCATGCCTCTTTTGAACTTTTTACCCAAGCCTGCAGTGACATAACCCACTTCAAACTCCTCAAGCCATCTGAAATTTTTATTCTTTAGGAAACTACTTGTATCCTATATCTGAAATCACTACTTCAGTCAATGACAAAACCGTTCATAAACTTGCTTCCTTTACTGATATCTCAACAGGCAGACTCTCTCTCTCTCTTTCTCTCTCTCTCTCTTTCTCTCTCTCGCCTTATTTTAAATGTTTTCTTTTATTTATTTTTATGTCATGTGTATGAGTGTTTTGCCTACATGTTTGATAAATGCACATGTGCATGCAATATCTGCAGAGGCCAGAAGAGGGTGCTGGATCCCCTGGAACAGTAGTAACAACAGATGGTTGTTACCCACCATGTAGGTACTGGGAACCAAACCTAGGTCCTCTTCAAGAGCTTTAAGCCCTGAGTAAAGCATCTCTCCAGCCCCCAAGATCCTTATAAAAACAACAACAACAAAAAGCTCCACTTCCATCACAGCCCTTCATCTCTTGGCTGAATGAAGAAGCCTTTCTAATGTGTTCTCTACATTACTACAAGGATTCTCTCATTCGCTTTATTCATGCTCTCCCAAGCTCAATGGCTATCAGAGGTTTCCAGCAACCTTAACAATGGTTTGCAACTTGAATTCCAAGTTCATGGATTCATTTGTATACAAACTATTTCTCCGTGTCCCCCCCACCCCCTTGGGAAATAGACATGAACTTTCTTTATGAAGATCCAAGGGGAAAGTAATCCCCAAACAATAAATGCAAAATAAAAATGAAACACAAACAATAAACTACTGTGAATCAGTCATAGAGTTCCAAACTGCTTTGTTGTACATATGAGGTGTTCCATTGGTTAGTCTCTTCCTCTCTCACCATTCCTTCCCCTGATGTCACTCCCCCATCCCCATCCCCACGCCCCCAACCCCAACTCTCAAGCCAGACTTAATTGCACACCAACCTGTCTTCCCTCTTTGTCTCTGCATACCCTGTTTCTTGGATTATTCATGGAAGGGTTATCCCTTTCCATCTTTGACCCAGCAAACCCTAATGTACCTTTCATGGTCTACCTTCTCAGTAGACTTACCCCCTCCTGAATTGCATGAATTGAGTTTTATTCTGGGACTTATTTACATATAGTTCTGTATTTACATATAAGATTTCTCCAACTCAGGTCTGGAACCCTATGAATTTATTCTCTACAGCATCCCCTAAATGTTCATGAATTTTTTAATAAATATTGTAGCCTATCCAAAAGAAAGATGGGTTTAAAGGTTTAAAGAATAGTTCGGATCAATGAAATAGTTTCAAGTCCTGAGAACACTTATGAACAGAAAAATAGAGTATATCTGGAGACAATGTAAGTCCTGATATTGGCTTCATTTATTATTATCTATACAAGTGAAATTTATCAGACTAGTTGATACATTTTACCCACCAAAAGAGAAGGAACTTACTAGCAACTCCTGCATAAAATCAGATCATTGCTACTGTTGTCTTGAACAAAATGTAAATTCAATTGTCTTCATATCTATTTAACAAAGAAAAAGGGGGTTCACCCTTCAAGTCCCCCAAATTAATTCCTGTGTATTTATCTTTGATTTATCCCATTTGCTTTGTTGTAGTTGTTGTTGTTGTCTTTTGGAAACAGGGTCTCTCTGTAGTCCCAGCTGTCCTGGAACTCACTCTGTAAACCAGGCTGACCTTGAACTAACAAAGATCCGCCTGCCTCTGCCTCCCAAGTGCTAGGATTAAAGGCATGCGCCACCACGCCCAGCTTCCCATTTGCTTATTAAAAGAAAAGTGCAGATACCAAAAACTGAAATGACAAAACATAGAAGTAATAATATGAATAAAACACAAGATGAATAAGCTGTCCTTATTACACCACAGAGGGGAAGTCAGTACAGCAGGGACCCAAGGAGGAGTCTGAATGCACTGGGTGGATGTGGATGGTGATTCAGGAGGAGGAGATCTGGGGAGGACACCTTTGTGAATAAATGATGTCCTCATTAAAGAGGATGCAAGGGAGACCAGAAGAGGGCAAACCCAGAGCTAGAAGGAGTCAACAACAGCATTGGGTAAAAAGTAGGCAAATGCTAGTGGAGAGGTTTAAATAAATAAATAAATAAATAAATAAATAAATAAATAAATAAAACTAGAAGAGTGTGGAATAGTGATTCTAGAGCATGTGGAAAGCAGAGCAGGCTCCACCAGGCCTAGAGCAGGAAGGAATTCCTATGTCTTTCTCTGAGGAGAAAGTCATACAAGTAAAATACTCTCTCTCAAGGAGGCCATTTAGTTGTTCATTTCTTTTCCTTCTTTACCTTTAGTTCCCACTCTGTATCTTCATACTTCTTCTTTAGAGAATAATTTCTAAGTCTTCCCTCTTAGGACTGCTTTTATGGTATCACATAGGGGCTGGAGAGATGGCCTAGCTGTTAAGAGCGCCGACCACTCTTACAGAGGACCTGGGTTTGATCCCCAGCACCCACATGGCGGCCAAGAACCGTCTGAAACTCCAATTCCAGGAGAACTCCAGTTCCAGGGGAATCCGACACTCTCTTCTGACCTCTGTGGCATTGCATGACATGGGTGCACAAACTTGCATGCAGGCGGTACATTCATACACATACAAAAATAAATAAAAATAAAATTAATAAAAAAATTTTTTAAAAAGGTGACCTATGCCTTTGGAAAAACTGACTACTTAATAGCATTCCAGTTTCCCTAGAATTACAAAATGTACACCATTGATAACAAAGAACTAGTACTGAAGCCCATTAAAGAGCCTATTCAGATCTAGGACATAGGGTCTTTGGTAGTAGTAGAAATGCCATCAGAACCTCCGATGAATACAGTGATCACCCATCTGTACCAGCAGAAACTTCTGTTATTCACCCTAATTCATACTCCTCTTCTGTTGGGCATCCAGATAGATTGGAATATCTAGTTGTCCTTTGTAGTTGAATGTAGCCCTGCAATTATTTCCTGAACAAGAAAATGTAAGGGACAATCATAAAGCTTTGTGCACATATACATTCCTTCATGATTAAATCCCTCTGTCAGATGTATACCAGTGCCCAGGGTAATCACAAGCCCTATAAGCTGACAGTGGTAACACTCCAATTACCCAGCAGTCCCATCTGCCCCCAAACTTCTGGAATCAAGAGTATCCACCAAAATCAGCCTGTTAAGAGACTCTTAGTACTCTTAATATGTAAAGATAGCTCTAATAGATTCTATCCAGGTTCACCGATCTTGTTCCTATAACTATATAAATATCTTAAATTCTATTTATTTATTTATTTATTATTGTAATTTTATGTATATGAGTGTTCTTTCTCCATGTATGTAAGTGCACCAGTGTCATACAATGCCTGCAGAGACCAGAAGAGGGGGTCAGATCTCTTGGAACTGGAGTTACTCAGAGTTGTTAGTTTCCATGCGGGGGCTTGAACAGAACCTGGGTCTTCTACAAAAGCAGCCAGTGCTCTTCTTACCTGTTAAGCCATCTCTCTAACCCCATAGTTTAATTGTTGGTTTTTATTTTATTTTATAAATTATGTATAAATATCTTTAAAATGGAATATAAAAATAGCAATCAAATTATACTACTGACAAATTAGAAACAAATTCTAGTAGGTATTTAAATCAAGTTCAAAAATAATTTTATGTTATTATCATGTAACTGCTTATTAGGAGTTTATAAGAGCTCTCTAGTCAAAGTGAGGTAGGTCATGACTTTCTATTCCTGGTCTTCAATAAGTTCACCATCTGTCTCTATCTTCAAACAAATTGCATAGGACACTCACAAAGTTCTTTCTCCTAGACTTCTTTCTTTACTACGTAGGTTTTGTCAAACACAAAAGTGCCCTTTAATCTGTCCTTGTTTTATTGCTTCTCTGCTATTTTCTGCAGGGCCCCTCTGCATTTATCTTTCATGTTTCTCTTCCTCTTCAGTCTTTGAGCTTCCCTTTATGTATTGTGTTCTGTTTCTCTCATTTTGGCCTCATGCCATTACTTGAATCCTTCCCAGCTTTCAAGGTCCTTCTTTGCCTGGTGACAGGCTTTGGAGCCCACATTCTCTTTAGAGTCACTGTTGTGCCTTGGAGGCTGCCAGGTCCTAGTTTTCCAGCCTTTCCCAGCAGGTACCCACCACCCTAACTCTACTTTTATCTGGGTCTGCAGCCACCCTGACCACAAACTGACATTCCTTTTTCCTCATACTGACTTAGAATACTAATGTGACCTAAAGCTCTTCTAGAAAAGTCACTTTTCATCCTTGTGGCCTGCAAATGAGAATTATCTAAAAGAATGGCTGAAGAAGGTTATTTTAAAGGGTCCAATGTGATTTTCCAATACCAACTCTTCCCCCACTTCTGCAGAAATAAGATGAGAAACAAGGTGGTGGGCCTGGGATGGTATCTGCCACGCTGAGTCCTGGACTGGACTCAGAATAAATGAAAAGTGAAAAGATGGTCCTCTTTACTTGGAAATCTCACCCACATCCATGAATTTCAAGAAAAGCAAAACAAAAGGAAGCCTAATTGTGGGTGTTCTAAGTAAATGTGACTTAAACTATTCTGAGCCTGGGATAATTAATTGGGATGTTGTTCTGCATTTATAAAATTTACCTTTAATAAAGGCCTTTTAATATTTCCATTAAACACTTGTAAAGGTTGTTTTACTTATGGCAGTTTCCTTTGAAATCAACTTTTCAGGAACGTGTTCAGAATTGGACTGTTTATAAGTTCATTATGTCATTCTACACAGTGTAATTACCATGTAAACTTTTGAATTTTATTATTTCATTTATTTATGTGCAGTGTGCTTGTGGGCGAGTGCAGTCTCATGCTCAGAGACTAGAAGAGGTTGGATTCCTCAAAGCTGGAGTTACAGACCTTCAGGGATGTCTTAATGTGAGCATTGGCATCCAAACTCCAGTCTTTATGACTGTGCAGCAAGTGTTCTTAACCACAAAGCCATTTCTCCACCCATACCACCTTGTAAATTCTTTTTTAAAGAAGAATTTATTTTATATTATGTGTATGAATGTTTTGCCTACATGTATTTATGTACCACATTAATGCAATGCCCATAGAGGGCAGAAGTGGGTGATGGATACCCTAGAAAGGGAGTTATAGATGGTTGTCAGCTGCCATGTAAGTGCTGGGAACTGAATCCAGGTCCTCTGCAAGAGCAGCCAGTGCTCTTGACCACTGAACCATCTCTCTAGCCTTTAAATTCTTATTAGGAATAAAAGTTTTGACATATACATTAAGATTTTTTAAGACCGTCTTAAAGGACTTTCTCTCCACCCATCCTCAAATGGATGACATAAAAAGCAACATGCAGACACACATTTAATTCTACATTTGAGATGTCCATTCCCACAGCTCAGGGCAAATGAAGCTGGGCACTCTACTGGGTGATGCAAATCTTCCACTTTGAGAGTCAATGCATTTAAGCATTCTAAAATACCATCTTATTTATTCTTCAGGACACAATACTTATAGTGATTAATTATATCACACCGTGATCTCTTAGTTCTTGGGATACAAACTCATCTATTTTTATTAATTTCTAATAATTTGACAATAGTATATTTGAAAAAGCACCTTCATGAACTAAAAAACAGTAGATCATTACCTAAAACAATATAATCAAAGGTTTGTTCAAGGGTTCCATACTGGATTTATGTTACTGTACATTATCCCCAATGGCTTAGAATATTGTCTTCTTTAAAAAACAAACATTTATGCTGGATGAGATATAGCTGTCCTGAGATCATGGACACTCAAAAGGCTAAAGTGGGAGGATCACCATGAACTTGGCTAGCAAGACACTGTCTCATAAAAAAAAAAAAAAGCAGAAAGAAAAGTAAAAAAAAAATGTTAGCAAGTGATTTGTGGTTTGTTTATAGTTCTGCTAAAATATTGAAGTAAAAGAGCAATGCTATGTTTTTTAAATATTTTTATTGAAATTTTGTGCATTTCATACAATATTTCTCAGTCCAATTTAGACTCATTCCCCTTTCCATGCCCCCCTCCCAACTCGTTCATACATTCTGCCAGGCATATTTTGTATGTTTTTCTGATTCTTTTTTAAAGTTTTTCTATGCAGAGGTTTATTGTTTGGGGCAGAAGTTTACCACTTCAGTCAGTTCTTTGTCCCAGTCCTTTTGTGTTTGTTGTCCCCTCCAATTTGGATTGTTCCAAACTATATCTATATCTATATCTATATCTATATCTATATCTATATCCATCTATCTATCTATCTATCTCATATACCATAATTATGACATCTGAAAATAACGTGTTTGTTAATTCCAAATCATATTTTGGAAAACACATTTTTCCCTTTTAATTTTATATTACTCTAAAATACACATATGTATCCACCCATATACCAAAATGATAAAAGTCTGAAAATAAGTGGTAGGTTAATTCTAGAGCCCATTAAAGTATTCACATTATAAGAGCACAGTTGCTTTCAGATAAAAAGAAATATAACATTAATGTTGCTGTTTGCCATATAAGTAGGGATTTGGTGCTAACATCCACATATGAGGGATATCATTCATCGCTTGTCTTTCTCAGACTGTGTTACTTGACTTAGTATAATGGCTTCTAGTGCAATCCATTTACCTACAAAGCTCATGATGTCATCTTTCCTTTTTTACTTTTTTAAATAAAATATTTTTATTGGTGTTTTGTGTGTTTCGTACATCATTTCTCAGTCCAATTTAGACATATTCCCTTTTCCATGGATGTCATCTTTCTTTACCACTGCATAGAACTCCATTGTGGAGATGTACCACATTTTCTTTCTCCACTTGTTGGTTGAGGGGCACTTGGAGTTGTTTCCAGTTCTTTGCTATTGTGAACAGAACTGCAATAAACATAGATGTGCAGGTATCTCTATGGTAGGATGAGTCTTGTGGCCCCACGAGTGGTATGACTGGGTCAGATGGCAGGCTCATTTTGAATCTCTTAAGGGTTCTCCAAACAGCTTTCCATAGTGGTTGGGCAATTTTACATTCCTACCAGCAATGAATGAGTGTTCCCCTTTACCCACAACCTCTCCAGCATTTCACATCTTTTGTTTCCTTGATCCTAGCCAGTCTTAAAGTGGTTTTGATTTCTTAATTATTAGCAATGTTGAATACTTCTTAAGATGTTTCTCAGCTATCTTTACTTCCTCACTTGTGAAGTCTCTGTTCAACTTTCTTTTTTTGAGACAGGGTCTCCCTATAGCCCCAGCTGGCCTGGAACTCATTCCGTAGACCAGGCTGCCCTTGAACTCACAGAGATCCACTTGCCTCTGCCTCCCGAGTGCTAGGATTAAAAGGTGTGCCACCATGCCCAGCTTAAAAACGGTTCTTATCTGTCATGTGGGTGCTGGGAATCGAACCTGGGTCCTCTGCAGGAGCAGTCAGTGCTCTTAACCACTGAGCCATCTCTCCAGCCCCTGTTCAGCTCTTTTTTTTTTTTTTTTGTCTTTTTGAGATAGGGTCTCCCTGTAGCCCCAGCTGTCCTGGAATTCGCTCTGTAGACCAGGCTGGCCTTGACCTCACAAAGATCTGCCTGCCTCTGTCTCCCAAGTGCTAGGATTAAAGGAGTGCGCCACCATGCCTGGCTCCTGTTCAGCTCTTTACTCCATCTTTTGAGTGAGTCATTTGTTTTCTTGCTTCTTTGTTTTTTGTTTTTTTTTTTTTTTTGGTCTTTTCGAGACAGGGTCTCCCTGCAGCCCCAGCTGTCCTGGAACTCGCTCTGTAGACCAGGCTGGCCTTGAACTCACAAAGATCCGCCCGCCTCTGCCTCCCAAGTGCTAGGATTAAAGGCGTGCGCCACCACGCCCAGCTTTCTTGCTTCTTTGTTTCTTGGGTAGTTTATATATTCTGGAAGTTAATGCTCTGTCAGATGTATCAGTGGCTAAGATTTCCTCCTGCTCTGTGGGTTTTCTCTTTACCTCATTGATTGTTTCTTTCATTGTGCAGAAGCTTTTGAGTTTAATCAGGTCCTACTTGTTAATTGTTGACCTTATTTTCTGTGCAGCTGCTGTCTAATTTAGAAAGTCTTTTCCTAAGCCTATGTCTTGTAACCTACAAGAAGGAAACTGCCAATGTTTTCTTCTATCACCTTCAGAGTTTCGAGTTTCACATTGAGGTCCTTGATCCACTTGGAGTTGATTATTTTTTATAGGGTGAGAAGTAGGGATTCAATTTTATTCTTCTACAAGTGGTGATCCAGTTTTGCCAACACCATTTGTTGAAGATGCTGTCTTTCCTCCACTGAGTCTTCTTGGCCCCTTGGATCTTCTATCTCTCATTCTCTCTCACCCTCCCCTCCAAATCCCAGGGACTCTCTTGGAAGAGGCGAGCATGCCAGATAGTAAGGGCCAAGGAGGGGGAACGTATTATGAGATCACAGCAAAAACAGAATGGATTTTTCCTCATTCATTTGATCATCATGTTTGTCTAAGCAAACCTCTTCACCTGGGCTGGGGAACACCGGGTTATATAAAAACTGGATGCAGACGTAATTGGGCTTCTATGGTCACTCCTCACTTTTGTTGCCTAAGTATACTTACTGTTTAAATAAGTAAGTGAAAGAAAGAAAGAAAGGTTGGGCTGGAGAGATGGCCTATCGGATAAGAGCACCGTCTGCTCTTGCAGAGGACCGGGGTTCGATCCCCAGCACCCACATGGCGGCTGAGAACAGTCTTTAACTCCAGTTCCAGGGGAATCCAGCGCCCTCTTCTGACCTCTGCGGCATTGCATGACATCGGTGCACAGACCTATATGCAGACAGTACATTCATACACATATGAAAATAAATAAATTTAAAAAAAAGAAAGAAAGGAAGGGAGGGAGGGAGAGAGAGAGAGAGAGAGAGAGAGAGAGAAAGAAAGAAAGAAAGAAAGAAAGAAAGAAAGAAAGAAAGAAAGAAAGAAAGAAAGAAAGGAAAAATAACAATTGATTTGTATTAAAGCTAAGTATACCATTTGGTTTTTAAGACATGGTCTAACTTAATAGCCTAGACTGGACTAGAAGTCACTCTGTAGTCCAGGTTGTCTACAGATCCAAAGAAGTCCTCATGACTCAGTCTCCACAGTTCTTAGAATTACAGGGATGAGACATGCACCCAGCTCTGTAAAGATTCTTTTTTTAAAGATTCAGAAGATTTATAATATTCAAAGTAGTGTCTTAAGTATTTTTAAATTGAAGTAACATTACTGCACCTACAATAAGCAAAAATGGAAACTGTCATATAAAATAATGCTATCTTCCAAATGTCATCACAATACCTGAAAAATGATAAACATATTTGGAATCTGAATGCTCTCATTTTAAAAGAATTTTTTGGCTCTGTCTACATACACAGTAAAACATTTTCTTGCAGAATAGGTAAATCACTCATATAAACAAAAACTCCCAATAAATACATGCTGATGATTCCTTAATATTTCACAATAATTAATGCTTCTCTGATGGAAACTAGAATTGTTCCAAATTTTCCAGGATCATTTCCTCATTTGTTTATTTTCTTAGTGTCTTTGAGCAGGTCGGTCACACTCTCACCTTGGCCTTGAGTGCTGGATCACAGTGTATATCACCATGTGTAGTCAGTTCTCTTAGAACTTCCAGAACATATCACCTAAGAAATCTGAAAGCTGAACCCAAAGCAAGAAAAATGTAATAAAATAATAAAGATTTAAGCAAAGTAAGCAAAAGAAAGAATAGAAAAGAGAAATTAATAAGTTACCAAAAATGTGTCACTTGAAAAGATCAAAATTGACAAGGCATGAGCTAGCTAAGGAATAAAGAGAGCTCAAATTACTAAAACTCCATGACTAAAGAGAGGGCTCACTGCTGACCTTCTAGAAGCAAAAAGATCTAAAAATATTTTGTTTATTATTTTCACTTTATGTGTATGTATATATTGCCTGCATGCATGTAAGTGCACCCATGTCATACAATGCTCACAGATGGCAGAAGAAGACATCAGATCCCCTAGAAGCAGAGTTATGAATGATTGCAAGCCACCATGTGGGTGCTGGTATTTAATCCTGGATCTTCTGCAAGAACACCCAGCACTTGGCCATCTCTTGAACACCAACAAAAAAAATTTTGACAGAGTTTGAATAATGGTATAACAGCATCAGGTGACCAAAGTGAAATAAAAATGCCTACAAAGACATGTGCTGTGGAATCAACTTGAGAAGAAAGAAGAAACCTCAATTTAAAACAAAACAGAATTAATCATTTCCATGCTTCCTGCAAACCAATGCCCAGGGCTATGTGGTCTCCACTGGTGAATTCTAGAACACATCTAAAGGATGATGCCTGCCAATCCTTCACAAACTCTTCCAAAACTGAGAGGAAATACTTCTCAGCTAATTCTGTGAGGGTAGAATTAGTCTACAATAAAACTAGACAAAGACTACTAATAATGATAATAATAATATAATTCATATGACCATACTGGCAAAATTCCTCAACAATTTTCTATCAGACCACATCTAACAGTCTAAAAAAACCACTAACAATGATTAAGTAGGATCTATCCCAGAATTCAAGATTCAATACGTGTGAAGTAATAACTGCAATGTACCACATTAGTAAAATAAAGGACAAAACCAATCATTTCAACAGATGCAGCAGCTTTTTCATCATAAAAATATTTAATGAGAAATACTTCAACCTGATAAAGGATGTCTAGTAATTCCTTAAGATTTCTCAAAGAAACCATTTGGTTCATGTGAGCTCTGACATTGAACTGTGTCCATTAATGCTGATGGCTAGCCAAGTCTGGCCAGTTATACATCCCTTGAACTTAAAATTTAGTTCATATTTTTGGTTGTTTCCTTAAGAAGGGCTCTGTATTTCAAATCACTCACATTGAAGAGGATTCCTTTTATGATATTGATAGGAGTTGAATTATTATCCCCTCTTTACCATCCCCCCTCAAATGTATGTTGGAATTCTAATCTTTACTACCTCAGCATGTGCTGTGTTTAGCGATAAGAACATTTTCTTTTCCTTCCTTCCTTCCTTCCTTCCTTCCTTTCTTTTTTCCTTCCTTCCTTCCTTCCTTCCTTCCTTCCTCCCTCCTTCCCTCCCTTCCTTCCTTTTTATTAACTTTCTGCTAAAAACTATTACTATTAAGACATAAGATCTTTGCAGAAGTAGTAAATTCACTGAAGGAAGAAACTCAATCCGGAACTGGTGTCACTACAGAAAGGAAGATTTGGCACCAATGTGCACACCAGAGGAGCACAATGGGAGGCTGAAGGCGATGACCAGAGTAGTGGTTCCTTAAACCAGGCCACACCAGAGATTGCCACTGGGCATGCAAAGCTGGGATGAGTGTGGAGCAGAAGCTTCTTCATAACCCTAAGCAGGAACCAATCCAGAGCCCTCCCTCGGGCTGGCACACCTTAGCACCATGGAATAGCACAGTTCTGCTATGCAAACCACACAGTTCATGGCACCATGGCATGATGACCCTGAATACTAATCCTGAAGTCCTTGGTTTATTTATTTGTTGAAAATATCTGGCAAAATAATCAGCATGAAGTGGTCTCATTTCAAAATGTGGACTGAGAACCAAGGGCCAATTCCAACCTTTTCCTAAACATGAAAGTAGCAGATGTATGTGAGAGAAATGGAGGCTGATGTGCAGTTCAAAAATAACACCCAGGTATTTGTTACAGTAGAGAACATCTTAAGATAGAAACTGGAGCTTAAAACGTGTTGGGACAAGAGATATTAACAATGGCATTGTTTGCTTTACATATTCACAATAATCAAAGTGGAAAGCCAAGCAGAGTAGCTAACAGCTGCAATCCAAGCTCTTAGGAAGCTGAGGTAGAAGGGGTTCTGTGACTTGGAGACCAATCTGGGCTATAGCCTAAAACCATGTCAACCCAAATAAATAAAATTAAAAAACAGAAAAAAGGAAATAACAGTATGATTTAAGGGAGACTTTTCAGTGTCATGAACCTATCCACTGACCTTTGTTCTCTGAAGTCAAACAACAGATTACTTCCTACAAGGCAGCCATCCAGCCCTGTCATGCTCTCTGCTAGGAAAACTCCTCTTGTCCTTAGGAAGCTAGTAGAACAGGAGACTAGAGAACTTACACAAGGCCTCAGTTCAGCCAGGCAAAAGGTAGTTTAAAATCATGATGCTCTGGGGAATAATGATGGATATGAGTGGAGACTTGAAAAATCACCTTAGGTAACATGAAGACCCAACACTGCCATAGCACCTGGCAGTGGCGAGTCTAGCATGACCTGCTCTGTCTCCATTGTGGCATAGCACTACACTGGCTGTATGTCTCCCTGCCTTGCCACATGCTATGGGTTTTGTGTGTGTGTGTGTGTGTGTGTGTGTGTGTGTGTGTGTGTGTTTTCTCCATCTCCAACATCCATGTTTTGAAGTCCTCTAAGGGGTGATTAGGTCTCTCCTAAATAGGATTAGTGCCCTTATAAAAGAATTATAAGCCTACCATGGTGGCCAGCTCCTGTAACCCTGAAATACAGAAACTGAGGCAGGATTGAGGGTGGCCTGGTCTGTATAGTAGCAAGACAATGATTTAAGCAAAACGAGCACAACAATAAGACAAAACAAGCCATAAACCAAACCTGAAAGACCCATCTGCCCCTTTCTCCATGTGAAAGCATAGTGAACCACAGTCAGCAGTAAGGAAGGTAGCTCTAACCGGGTCCCGTCTGCCAGATACGGATCTAAGACTTTCCACCCCAAAGTTACAGAAACAAATTGTTGCTGCTTATTAACTACACAGTCTATGGTTCTCTGTTATGCCACCCCAAAGAGACAAAACCTTTACGTGGCCCAATTCCCACCTGGTCCCCTTGCCATTCTGCCCATTCAGCGAGTATCCTCTAATTCATGAGTCTATTTAAATTAGCCAGAGGCAATTTCTGTTTCTACAAAGAAGGCTGATATGAATCACTAACTAAAATTAACTGTATCAATTCCCTATACTCAAATTAAGATCTAGTTCTATTTCTATGAAAATTTATGAAAATAACTTTTTGCTTAAATATCTGAGCTTTATTTGGGGCTATAAAATATATTCTTCATGTGAAATTTGCTAGGAGAGTATGTTATTACAGAAACTAATTGATCGTGATTTTTTTTAACTTCTTAAACAAGGAACAATTAAATTAACCTCAGAACTTGATAGTACTGCAATTATCTCCTTAAAATTCAATTTTCTTTGATGCCTACCTTCAAAAGAAATGCAATACTCCATTGGTCTGTGATTGAAAGCTGTCAGCAGAGTCCATAGTGGGATCCGCATCATAGATTCATTCTTCTTATCACAACAACAACACAAGTATGAGTGTTGGATTTGTACACGTAGGCCTTTGACTCTCAGAACAACATTGCACAAACCCCAGGCTCTGCAGTCAGTCACTTGTGGCATTGTCCAAGTGGAGACCTCGTGATGTGACTTGAGAGCAACAGAATCATGCCAGGTCATTCATCTACAGGTAGAAACACAAACCCCATTCCTATCTGTTGCCAGCATTTTATTTTTTTTTTCCGTAAGCTAATAAGGAATTTGCTACAAGTTTATAATTATGTGGTTACTGTGAAAAAAAAAGTGACAGCTTTTTTTTCAAGGTGATTAAAAACATTGTTTATCCTGGACTGGAATATGGTAGGATTCATCATGTGGACTGGCATTCTGCCTGCAGCCATATGCCGTCTGTCATTTTCTTTAATGAAGTTTGCATCAATTACAGGAAGCACCAAATGCTGTGTAACTGGTAGAGTTGTACTTAGGCTCATCAACACTTGATGTCACTTCTGTGGAAACTCATCTACCCAAATCTGTCTAGTGAAAACTGTAGGATGCTCTGGTCCCACAGGCCAGGAGAGTATCCGGCAAGTACTGAAAAGACAGAGTTCATGAACTAGTGCAGAGAAAAGAGACAAACAGGAGGAGATCTGCTGACCTTTCAGAGCTGTCACTAGGCTGCTGATCCCAACACATTCAGAATTTGGCAGTGGTGATAGTCTCTCTCTCTCTCTCTCTCTCTCTCTCTCTCTCTCTCTCTCTCTGTGTGTGTGTGTAGGGAATTCTAGCATTGTTTAAAACAATGAAGTAGTGATATTACTAACTCAAGACAAATAATTAAAAAATAAATAGGTCTTTGAAATTAAGAGCAAATTTGTTCTTCTCCTTAAATGTTATTGGTCTAATTGACTGAAATCATTTCACTTTGTCTGTGAAAGACAAAAACTGTAAGGTAAATAGTGAACTCCCAGTTTAAATTTATTTGAAATGAAGTAATGCTTTAAAGTATTCTAGAACTCCTTTATCTTTCAAAGTTATTTCTCTAAACTTCCTGATCTTCATCTAATTCCTTTTAATCATAAAATTCTCAACATAAAAGGAGTCTAGCCTAAAGTGGTGAGGTGACCACATCTCACACTAAACATATGGAATCACTTCTGTTCCACATTTATCTTTTCAAAATGTCAATTAATAAAATGTTGACGACTCTGGTAAAGCATCCACTACCCACCATTCCACCTCCACAGGGTGTATTAGTAGCTGTGGTGGTTTGAATGACAGGGATCCCATAGGCTCCAAGTATCTGGACTTTTTGTCCCCAGTTGGTGGCACTGTTTTGGGAGGTCTTAGTGTGGCCATGCAGGAAGAAGCTCATCACTGGGGGTGGGCTTAGACAGTTCAAAAAGATTTGCCAATCTTCATTCTCACTCTGCTTCCTGTGCCTGCTTGAAGATGTGAACCTCTGCTTTCGGCTCTGACACATCCTGCCTCCCTGCCACTCTAATTTCCGAGAACCCTCAATCTTAGCCCAAATAATCTCTTCCTTTTATAAATTCCCTTGGTTGTGGGGATTCTATCACAGCAAGAGAAACGTGACTAATACAGTACCCCACATGTTCATATGGTTTCATGAGCTCCCCCTTTTCTTGATCTACAAAGCAATCTTCCCTCAATTTTCCTTTGCTCTACCACCTCTGAATAGATTTTTATTATTACCGAAAATCATTTGTGTGAAAAGTTCCCAGTGTTGCTTGTCAGGCATTTGTAACAAATACCTAAAAAAAAAAAAAGATTAAGGAGGAAAAGATTTATTTTGTCTTACAGTTCCCGGAGTTTCTGTCACCCTGGCTGGAAGGGCAAGGTGGAGACATCGGCTTCCATGATACCACCCAGGAACCAGAGAGAAAATGCTTACAAATGGCCTGGCCTTCTATCCCAAAAACCCTTTATTCTAACCATCCTTGTCTGCAGGATCATGCTATCTACATTCAGGGCAGGACTTCTCCATTAGATAATCCTCTCTGGAAGTTCCCTGACAGAAAAAGCAGATAAAATGGTAATTATTTGGTAAGTATTTTCTCCTATTTTTTTTTCTAAACTATTTTTTGTTTTCTTTGAGTACTGCCATCAAATTGCTTAGATGTTCTATGACCTTGAAACTTCTATTATACTTTTTATTTCTTTTAGGTTTTCATCTACACTAACTTTTTAGATGCCATATGTCAGTTGTTTTTATATGCCTGGCTTGCTTTACTTCATATCCCTTTAAGCTTATCTGTGTTATAGATACTACTTGCATTGGCACATTGAATCCTCACACAACTTGGAGAAGTTTTTATCTTCAAGTTTATCTGAACAAAGTATCAAAAGGGTACAGACATTAATTTTCTCAAAATACCATGCAGAGATTCATTTGACAGTTTCAAGAAAAACCAAAAATATGCATTGCATAGAATACCAGTATTATACATGCACATTGAGACATGAATAGACAAACTCTCATGTGTGTAAGAGAAAAAGATGAAGATGTTCCAACTACAATTTTTACAAAAGGAAAACACAAGACAACCTGGAAACCATTTGCATTACCTAGCAACATAGTGAACGAGCATGTCACGATGTGTTCATAGATCATAACAATAATCCAGTGGTTTAAAACTATGATAAAGAAAGCTGGATGTAGTGGTGCACTCGGGAGGCAGAGGCAGTCAGATCTCTGTGAGTTCAAGGCCAGCCTGGTCTACAGAGTGAATTCCAGGCCGGCTGGGGCTATAGGGAGACCCTGTTTCAAAAAAAAAAGATAAAGAATAATATGTATCAACATGGGTTTATCTTAAAAACATGTTGTGAGATCAACAAGATGTATAGAGACATAATAGAAAATTATATGACTTTTAATGGACATAAATATTATATTATGCTTTTCTGCTTTGCATACTATATATGTAAGGCACATGAATACATGGAGAGAAAACATTATACACCAATTTGCATATCAGATGCCTAGGAGTGGGAGGAGAATGAGTTTCTGGAGGGATGAAAAGAATCTCATGAGTGTCATTACATACAGATGTGAGAACATTATAGTGTTTTGCAAATAAAATAATCGTTGTTTGAACAAAATGATATTAAACACATTTTATATTAACTCTGAGTATACTTTTTTAAAAACATAAACAGTAGGATTAAAAAAAATGAACATTTGACTTGAAGAAAAACATTTTTATATAAAAGCCAACATAAATGAAATTGACCTAAATTTGAATATCTGGATAATGTGGATTCGAAAATGACAATCAATAAATTTTAAATGGGTATGATTTTTGAAAATATATATTAAATATTTGAAAATATGTTTGAAAAGTTTGAAAAGTGTCTAAAATGTTTAGAAGTATAAAATAAAGTGATAATATATTTCCTATATTAGTATAGGAAGCTCTTATAAATTAAGAAAGATACAGAAAATTCAATGTAAAATGCACATGCTTTCAAAAATAGTACAGACTTCTCTCAAAAAAATTAAACACAGAATTACCACATGTCCCAAAAATTTGAGTCATGGATTTATACTCAAAATGTTTGAAAGATCTCATAGAGTTACTTGCAAATCATGTTCATCACAAGGCTACTGCCAATAGCCAAAAGGCAGAAGTTATCCAAGAGCTCACTGAAAGATGAAAAGATAACACATAATGTAGATATAAAATGAAATACTAGTGAGCTTCTAAAAAGCAGAAAATCAGGGCTTGAGAGACAGCTCAGTGGTTGAGAGCAGTGGCTACTCTAGCAGAGGACTGGGGTTCTGTTCCCAGCACCCACATTCCCAGCACCTAACAACCATTCTTTACTCCAGTTCTAGGGAATCTAATCCCTCTCCTGGCCTCTGCAGGCACTACACACATGTGGTACACTTACATACATGCAGGCCAAAACATACACATCAAATAAAAATAAATAAACCCAAAAATAATTTTTTTTAATTTAAAGTAAGAAATCCTATTATATGCTATAACATGGATGAACATTGAAAACATTATGCTAAGTGAATAGCTAGCCCATTCCAAAATAAATGTGCTGTTTCATTGATGTAAGATATCTAAAGAACTCAGCATTATAGAAATAGAGAATAAAATTGGGACAGGCATAAGGAAAAGGGGGAGTTTTTTGATGAACACAGAAATTCAGTTTTACAAATGAAAATGTTCTAGCCAGCGGTGGCAAAAGAGGGTGAATATACTTATTATTGCTGAACTACATAATGAAAAGTAGTTAAAAAGGTAAGTGTTGTTTGATGTTTTGCAACATTTAATAAATTTATATGAATTTCCATGTTTGTATAATTCTGCTTCATAAATTTAACATAAAGAAATGACTACCGCACATGAACACAGACATAGGTACAAGACCTTGTGTTTTAATTTGGCAAGTAATATAAAAGCAAGATGTAATCTTCATTCAGAGAGATGACACAGTCAGATATTAGGATGCTCTGTGAAGTCCTAGGTTAGGATGGATTGGAAATGAGGTTCAAAATGAGTGAATAAATAAGGAAAATTCCCCAGAACCATATACTGAGTTTTTTTCTTCTATAAGCAAGTATTCATGTTTTTATCCACGAAAGGAAAGGGGAGAATGGGAAATTATTTTAGGAATAGCCTCCTTGGTTTGTTTTTCTACAACCAGCAGAGGAAAATTTGAGGTTCCAAGCCTTTAAATTTTCCAGGGTATGGTTGTGCATACCATTACTCTCAGCACTGGAGAGGCAAATGCAGATTAAAAATCTGTCTGTTGGAAGCCAGCCTGGTCTACATAGTGAGATCCTGACTACAAAAAAAGAAAAAAAACACATGCACACACACACACAAAACAAACAACAAAAGCAACAACAAAATAAGCACAGCCTGTAAACCAGGCCTCCCCTGCCCATGCAGTCCCAGATCCTTCTTTTAGCTACCTAATTTCTAATGGAATGGTGGTTTAAATAAGGAATATTCCCCATAAGCTCCAACCATTTGAATACTTAGCCTCCTCATGGAGGTGCTCTTTGGGATGTTTGGGTGGTATAGGCTTGCCGGAGGGCTCACATCACTGCAGGTGGGCTTTAAGATTGTTTAGCCTTGGGGCTGGAGAGATAGCCTAGTGGTTAAGAGCACCGACTGCTCTTGCAGAGGACCTGCATTTGATCCCCAGCACCCACATGGCGGCTGAGAACTGTCTGTAACTCCAATTCCAGGAGAACTCCAGTTCCAGGGGAATCCGACACCCTCCTCTGACCTCCACGGCATTGCATGACACCGGTGCACAAACCTACATGCAGACAGTACATTCATACACGAACAAAAAATAAATAAAATAAAATAAAAAAAAAAGATTGCTTAGCCTTGCCCTACTTCCAGTGTGCCCTCTGTTTCCTGTGACTGCTTAAAGACTTGAAAGCTTGGGTTTCTGCTCTGGGTGCCTTTCTCTCTCTCTCTCTCTCTCTCTCTCTCTCTCTCTCTCTCTCTCTCTCTCTCTCTCTCTCTCTCTTCTCTGATGGACTGTGGTCCCTCTGGAAATGTAAGCCAAAGAAAATCTTCCTTTTATAACTGCTTTGGTTATGGCATTTTATCACAGAAAAGAAGCTAATATAGACGTTAGTACTAGAGAGCTGAGTTGCTGAGAACTTGATCATGTTGGATTTTGAAAGAATATGTGAAAGACTTTGGAAGTTTAGACTAGAAAAGTGATTGAACAACATAAGCAGAGCTTAATGGGCCATTCCAGTAAGAGACTAAAAGAAAATAGTGCTGAGACCAATGGACTTCCCGAGAAAGATGGAAGCAAGAACCTAAACAACTGGAAAATTTGGCAAAGAATCTGGCTGCCTTTGCCTGAGGCTGGA
The DNA here is from genome assembly GCA_009823505.1 of Rhizomys pruinosus. NCBI lineage: Eukaryota > Metazoa > Chordata > Mammalia > Rodentia > Spalacidae > Rhizomys > Rhizomys pruinosus. The sequence continues at coordinate 368,152 of VZQC01010433.1, forward strand.
GAAGTTCCCAGAGGCTAAATTAAAATGCAATGGACTTACTTCTCATCCACCTGTGCCCCTTTTCTAAGCCTAGGGAACAATCTGCGGAAGAGGGGGCGTGGTAGAATGTAAAGGCTGCGATTGGTGTGAACGGTGAAACTACAGCGATGTAGTCTGGACACTCATTTGATCAACTTGATTGAACAAACAACCTGTCACCCCCCACTGAATGGTGGGACTGTGGGGGTTTGGGCACAACAGTCTATAGATTGGTTTTGCACGAAGGATGCTTATACTCATGGATTATCACTTATAGCTAAACAGAAAAAAAAAAAAAAAAACAAAAAAACAAAACCTGAAAGATGCAGGACATTTATGGCAGAATTCATGAGCTTTGGTGGGGTTGGGGGATGGGGGGGTGGGGTTGGGGGGAAAGGGAAAGGGAAACATTATGCCTGATCTGGACATTGGAAAAAATGATTGTACGACAATGCACCAAAACCATACATACAAAATTAAATTTAAAAAAAATGCACTGGGACTAATTTCTTTGACACAGTAAATTTCAAAAGAGCCTAACATTGAATCTGTGGCTGTGGTTTACTAGTTGCCATTCTATTATGCAGCTCTACATGGAAAAAGACCGGAATAGGGCAGAAGGAAAAACATTATGGTATGTAAGACGCTGGAAGGAAAAAAGAGCAACTAGGGGAAGTTGATGTTGCAACCAAGGGGCCCTGTGGCTGGAAGATTGGTCTCTGTTAGAAGCTGGAAAACACCGGGGGGCGGGAGGGGTGCCTAGCGGTTTTTAAAGAGCGGCCGGACCGCTCCTAAGAAGGAAACACCGGTGTTCGAGCCCCAAGCACCCACATGTTGGCCAAGAGCCGTCTGAAAACTCCAATTCCAGGGAGACAAACTCCAGCTCCCAGGCGGGGAATCCGAGGGGACCCTTCTTCTGAGCTCAGCTGCATTGGCCCACGGACACGGGTTGCAACAGACCTGCATGCAGTTACAGTTACCTGATCCACCATTCACAGCAAATTAAATAAAAAAAAATACTAATTAAAAAACAAAAAAAAAAAAGAAGATGAACCACCATTAAGGAGAGGGGGCCTCCAGCTTCTGCTGAAACCCAACAAAGGGGAAGAGTGCCCTTCGGCGCAAAGACCCTGGCCACCTAAGCTTCCAAACTGGAAAAGAGGGAAAGCTAAGGGGTTTTTTCCGGCTCCTAGAAAAACAACCAGGAAACCAAGGCTGTCCCACTGGGAACCTGGGGAAAACAAGTGTGCAGCAAGCCCAAGCAGTGGAAGGCAGCCAGGGTCATTGAATATTGAGGAAAACGCTACTTACTTCTGGGGTCCCATAAGTTTAAAGCCTCCTGTCACCTAAAGTTATTTGATCAGTAATCATTTGTGTCTCTATTTGATTGGATTTTATATATATATATATATATATATATATATATTATTAGTTTTCTTAAATAGGCTTGAGTTTGTTCCCTAATAAGTAGTCTAAGTACTATTCTCTCTGGTTTTCCATTACTATACTCTCATTATGAAATGAGGCCAGTATGTCAGGGAGCAAGATCAGAGTATGCACAGAGAATTAAGACAAAAAATTACTGCACATCTACTATGTTCACAACATGGCTGACCCAAAGGATAGAAAAAAAATAAAATAAAAGCCCTGGTTATTTTCTTTATTATTTTCTTTATTATTTTATCAGGGAACCCAAACACACAAAACTAAGAAAATCTTTAGTATTTTCCTTATATTTCTTTTTTCTTTCTTTCTTTCTTTCTTTCTTTCTTTCTTTCTTTCTTTCTTTCTTTCTTTCTCCTTCCTTTCTTTCTTTCTTTCTTTCTTTCTTTCTTTCTTTCTTTCTTTCTTTTTCTTTCTTCAGGATCTCTCTATTCCCAGCCTGCTTGGAAGTCACTATGTGGACCAGATTGACCTCAGTCTCACAAAGATCTGCCTGCCTCTGCCTCCAAAGGGCTGACATTGAAGGCAAATGTTACCATGCCTGGCTGTTTATTTTTATTTTATGAGTGTTTTTTTCTGGATATATGGAAGTGTACCCATTTTGTGCAATGCCAGCAGAGGACAGAAAAGGGTTTTAGATCCCCTGGAACTGACATTTAAGATGGTTGTTAGCTTCCATGTGTGTGCTAGAAACAGACATCAGGTCCTCTGCAAGAGCAGTCAACACTCTTAACTGCTGAGCCATGTCTCCAGCCCACCCTGGGTGTTCTTTTTAAATTTTATTTATTTATTTGTTTGTTTGTTTATTTATAGTCAGAGTCTCACTATGTAGCCCTGGTTTCCATGGAACTCAATATGTAGACAGTCTGAGCTTGAACTCAGATATTTCCTGCCTCTGCTTCTGCCTCTGGAATGCTGGGATTTAAGGTTATGCATTTCTCCTTTGGTGCAATTTAAAAGTATGTGAATTACTTAAAATTATGAAGAAGAAACAAAGTATGTTCCTAGCAGTTTTACTTTATATTAAATGGATAAAATATAATTTAATGGACTCAAATTAATTTAAGGGTTTTCTAAAATCTGTATCTGTTCTCTTTGCTGATTTATACACAAATGAATTCTGAGGATAATTAAGATCCATGCCAGTTTTGTAATGTTAAGGCTAGATTAAAGAAGTGCAAATCTTCCAAGAGTTTAAAAGCAAATTCCCAAAAGGATTCATTAAAATTACACTGTCAACAAATATCTACATATGGGTTTTTAACCAACTATGATGGCAGAAATAAAGAATGAGAAAAAACCCATCTATTCAGTCAGTATTTTCCCCTTCATGGCAGGCAGCTGTCTGCCTCAGCCATGACCACACGCTGCTCAGGACCCTGCTCATTTTCAGGCTTTGACTTTCTCTCTTATTCGGTATCATCTGACACCATGAACACCCCTTCTCCAAAGAACTTTACCAACATCACCATCTCCTCCTGGCTTACTCCTACATCACTGGTCATTTCTGCTTAGCTCTTTGCCTGGTTCTCACATATCACCCCATCCTCTTGGTGAAATATTGGCCCAGGCTCTTCTATCTCCTCTTCTGCCTGTACTCATTCTTGACGTTTACATCTACCTTCATGCTTCTAGATGCTGACAACTCTTAAGTTCTTCTTCCCAGGCCTCTCTCCTTTACTGACACATCCTCCAGGTAGATGTCTGGCTGTCTTCTCAAATGTGACATATCCAGAGTCAAATTCCTGTTCCTTCCCTCTCTCCAGTTTCTATAGCAGCTGGTAGCAAGTCTGTGCTTCTAGTTTCTCAGATGGAAACCTCAACTTCTCTCCATTAGTGTTATCTTCAAAGTCTCAAGTTCTACTGTTGCCATCTGGATCATGTCTGTCCCTGTCACTGCTTACGTCCTCATTTCCATCTCTGTCTGGACCTACATTGCTATCAGCACTACTTCCAGGCTACTCCTAAAATGGCCAATTAAGCTCTGCTTACAGCATTCAATATCCTTTTGGTTATGTATATCACACCATTATTTTCTGATTACCAGTCCATCTTATCCATATAGATAATTCTGGATGAAGCGCTACCCAAAATAATCTTTTTAGAAAGTGAAGTTTAATTATCATTTAATTACACAAGTGCAATGCTTTCCCAGTTCATTCAGGATCAAACCCAAAGCTGAGTGTGATGATGCAAACCTATAATACCGGGACTTGGGAAGTCATGAGTTAAAAGTCATCCTCAGCTACAAAGAAAGTTTGAAGCTAGCTTGGGCTACATGAGACCCTTTTTCAATAAAACAAAACAACAAAATTAAATCCAGATTTCTCACCAAAGCCTACAAACCCCAAATGATATAACCAGTCCCCTTAATCTGACTCTAAACATCTTCCAATTGAATTCATGTGAAAAAAATTAATGCAGGACAGAATACACTGAGAAGAAAAACACACTGATATGGATTATATTGGCAGCACTTCCCTTTATTATCATCTTGCCTACAATGATCTTCAAGAACTTCCTGGCCATTTCAGGTCACCGCTTTAGAGTTCTTGCATTAGCAGAGTTTTGTAACCAAAAAGAGCTTTCCTTACCTCTGTTTAGTTATAGACTCCAGGCATTTCCTCCCAACCTGAAGTGAAATTTTTGCTTTACTGGGACAACTGATGCTGGTTAGCTGGGGCTGAAAAATCAGCTGTAAGTAACAAGAGAACAGCATCATTGTGGTGAAATCTTCTGGGAAGAATTTCTTCAGGGTCAGCACACAGAAGCTATGATCCAGAAGGGGCCTGAGCCTCCATCTCGAGCCAGAAGCAGGATTTGGTAACAAGTAAGAGTCTCCTATATGGTTCTGGTGTTGAAATTTGAGGGGGTCACAGAGAGCAGCCGAGGCTTGGCACTGTGAGAGGTCAGGAAAGACCATTGGTGGAAGTGCACCTCGGTTGCGGTGAAGACCAGGATTGCAGGGGTCATGGAGAGAAGCTGAGGCTTTGCACCAGGAGAGGTCAGAAGAGACCAATGGTGAAGGTGCTGCCTCAGTTTCAGTGGTGACCCCACCTTTGTGGAGATGCCAGGACCATGGGATGACCACCAAGAGCAGCAGCAGGTGTGAAATGGAGCTGGCCTGGGCCTGCGAGATGAGCTGTGTGTGCCACGGACGGCAGAGTCAGAGAAGGGGAGCTTCTCTGACTGAACCTTTGACGGTTTCTGACTGAAACCCTTTGAAGCCCAGAATATGGTGAGTGAATCCCAGCCTTGAGCTACTTTGATGGACTTTGGTTTTGTTTGAGTGTGCCTGATTCTTCCCTTTGAAATAAGACAGCACTTGCTTTGGATTTTACAGCAGCCCACAGTTAAGAGACTTTTTTTTTAAGTGTTTGGACATTTTAAGGACTGTGGGACTTTTAAGGTTGTACTGTCTTAGGTTGTGATTAATGTTAACATCATACTTTGGGGATAAGAACTGGAAAGGTGGTGGTTTAATAGTGATGTGTTTTGTGTGTCAAGGTGACAAGGGGTCATAGGCCATAAAGTGAAGCTGTGAATGTGAAGCCTGGTTGGCAGCGGAGACCCCAAGAAGACATTCGAGATGCCAGAGCTGTGAGATATTCACCAAGGAGAGCTGCGTACAGGGAGTGGTACCAGCCTAAGGAAGAGATCCATGTTGCACACAATCCTGGAAGAGCTGAGCCATTTAAGCCCTTTGAAAGTAAAGTCCCAGAAGTTGCACATGGAGCTACTGACTTGGTGTTTGCCCTGCTGGTTTTCAGTCTTGTTTTGGTCCAGCCTCTATTCCTCCCTTTTGGAATGGGAATGTGTATTTGGTTCCACTGTATGTTGGGAGTATGTAATTTGCCTTTTGATTTTATAGGAGTTTACAGTTAAGAGATTGGCCTGTGTCTCAGAAGAGATTTTGGACTATAGACTTTTAAATAGAATTGAGACTGGTAAAGACTATGGGGACATTTAAGGTTGGACTAAATGCATTTTGCATTTTATATGGTCACAAGCCTATGTGGTGGTTTGAATGAGAGTGTCCCCCAGAGGCTTTAAGTATTCAGACATTTTGTCTCCAGTTGATGGCACTGTTCTTGGAGGTGTTAGAAGGTCTGGCCATGCTGGAGGAAGTACGCCATTGGGGTGGGCTTAGTGAGTTTAACAAGCCTTGCAGTCTCTCTCTCTCTCTCTCTTGACTTCCTGTGCTCATTGTGAGATGTGACCCTTAGCTTTCTGCTCCAGCCCCAGCCTGCAACCCTCGGATGGAGCTCAGGAAGAAAGGGAAGCCTGTGCCACATGCCTCGTGGTGAGGTTGGTTGAGGAAAATCCTGCATCATTCTGTAGCACACAGCTACAGCCTCGTGCAGCCTACTTGGGCTTCAAGACAAACAATAGCACTTCTAGACAGAGTAAGTGAGAAGAAACCAAGGCAGCCACAAAGGTAGAGCTAAAAAATGGAGAAAAAAAAAAAAAAAACCGAGAGAAAGATGCAGGACAGTTATGGCAGAATGCATGATCTGGGATGGGGTGGGGTGGGATGGGGGGAAGGGAAGGGGAAATATGCCTGAACTGAATTGGAAAATGATGTATGAAATACACAAAGCATCAATAAAAAAATAATAAAGTTAAAAAAATTATTATTAAAGTTAAAAAATAAATGAAAAACTTAAAGGTTACAGCTAGAAGAAAAGGCAGGGGCTGGATCAACAGGCCCTGGTGAGCCATGCAAACTAATTTGCACCTCACCTTAACAGCAACGGAGGACAGTTGGGGAATCTTAACCAGGGCACGGAGCTTATCTGCAATTAAAAGCAAAATCACTCTGACTATATTCTAGTACATGAAAAGGCTGGAGTCAGAGACCAGAATGAGGAGTCTGCTGAGCAACAGTGTGTGCACGGTGCAGTGATGATGATACTCAAAAGAAGTGGGAAGATTCTGGAGCCAATTAAAGGGATTTGATAATTGATATTTATATATGTGTATGATATAAATAATGCATGATTACATTATGACTATAAATTATATGCTATACACATTGCATGTTTAGAAGAGAAGAAAAAGCTTCAAAGGTGAAGACCCAGCTTCTTTCATAGGTAAAAACAGCCAATTCTATTCATCCTGCTAATGAAGTGGGTATGTTCCCATCCTTAAATCTCAGCATTACGTTTGACTTCTTCACAGATGTGGCAGGAATGATATGCCCTGTCCTCAAAGAAAGTGGAAAATTCCAGCTGTTATTTTGGACCCATAGGAGCGAAGACCCAGACACTCTCCATCACCAGCCACATTAGTTAAACATCTTACGAGTGGGTCTTCTGGGCCATTTGAGACACCATAACTGAGTTTCCATGAATCAGAGACATCCCTCTCTTGCTGAGCCTCATCCAAACTTCAGATTCAAGAAATAAATAAACTACTGCTATTATTTTAAGCTAATGTTTAGAGAAATTTGTTAAATGACTGTTGATAACCAGAAAGTTGAGTAAGAGGCAAAGAGAAGACAGGTACCAGTTTTCTTTGTGGAATCACAAAGGGTAAAACTACATTCCCCTAATTGTTTCTGCTCTGTAGGATGACAACCAGAGGTGTGCCCTTCAGTAAGAGGCACAGTGGTACTTTGGGATGATCTTTCAAAGAGTTGATTGTGAATCAAATTAAGAGAAAAGGAAAGAGGCCATATTAAATACTTTAAGATCAGGCTTTCATTTCATTTGAACCATTGGAGAAAATCCAATCCCAAATTAATATAATCAAAGCAGAAGCTAGCTTAAAATGTATTTCATCAGAGTCTAGCACTCAGCTTGGGGTAAGGTATACTGGAACTTTAATAGTCACTCTAGTAAAGACATTCTTTTCATTTTGTAAGTGAACAAAAGAAGATTAAGTTAGTGCCTCTGGAACTGCCTAAGTTATTGGTAGACAGCATCCCTATATTAAGTGGGAGATCGATGAGGCTCCAGATCAATATCAGAGCTTCATGTCAGGAGCTAGTACATATATGTGACAGGTGCAGCCAGGTGGGAAAAGAGAGTGAACAGCTCTTTGTTGTTATTTGAACTACCCTTTTTTTTAGTTACTCAGATACAGACAGTTCATTTTAAGTGCTGGTATTCAGGGCCGGAATGTGGATGCGATTAAAGTAGTTTTATTAGAGAAAGAAGCCTACAGGGAAAAAAATCATGAAAAACTCAGTGACTTCTAAAGCTGACATCAGCCCAACAAGCTTACTGTGGAGCCAGAAACCACCTTGGTAAACCTCAGCCTAGGGCTCTATTGAAAAGGAAGAAAACACACCTTTATTGTGGAAATAATGGTCAAATTACATGCATGCCCTAGAGCTTGAGAAAAGTTAGCTGTATCTCCTAGGTATATATATATATAGTATATATATATATATATATATAGCTAACTTAGACTTCTACCTCCACACTATTAATTAGTAGCATTTCTTAGATATAATTACACTCTTTTAGGAAAAAGCTTGTTGCACATTTTTCTACCCACCATGTAATACAGTCCAACACCTTTGTGGTATTTAAAGCATGTTAGGTCAATGAATAGGTGAGCAGTTCAAAGGAAAGTGAAGGAGTATTGCTACTATTATCCATGACTCAGAATTTGGTGTGGCCTCAGGTCTGGGAAGGTAGATGAATTCCAAACACCTCAACACAAACACATGGCCATTGTTATCACTTGTATGTCCTATTTATAGAGGGCAAATTGATGCCTTCCACAATATTATGGCTAAAATTATTTCCTATATATTACATAATGTCTATATACTGAAGCACTTCTTGAATATAGTTCTAAGAAAAATTTTATCCTCCAAGAGGAATCTGAAGGCTTCTTTTCCTTAGAAAAATATAGATGATGCAATCCAACATAATGTTTACTTATCTGGTCCTCTTGGGCGCTGTCCTTTATGGTAAAGGTCCTTTATGGCTTGTCTATCTTCAGAGTGTGAACACCTGTCTGCTTCTTTCAGATAATCTTATTCATCTTTTTTAACTTTGAGTGATTTGACATGTTGTCTTTTAAAATTTTAAATATTCAACCAAATATCTTTGACAGCAAAGAGAAGGGTTGAATTGGGAGGGGGGTAACTCATACCCATCTCAATAACCTGCTTTCAATCTACTTAGAACATTATTTCAGGGGTTTTTTTGGTGACATAACTGATCTTTTAGCTATTCTTGTGGCAGTTGTATAACAGGTATAAAACATGCCTCTTCCCTTTGAGGAAATATCTTTCATATTCTAGGTCAGATATGATACATATAAAGATAGAAAGAGGCCTAGTAAAATGAAGATGTAAAAAAAAAAGTACAAACAGGCTGGAGAGATGGTTTAGCGATTAAGAGCACTGACTGCTCTTGCAGAGGACCTGGGTTCTAGTCACAGAAACCACATGGCAGAACTAAGAACTGTCCTTAACTCCATTTCCAGAGGATCTGACGCCCTCTTCTGACCTCCATGCCATTTTGTGACACGTGTACAGTCACAGACTTGCAGGCAATACACTCACACACAGAAAATAAAAATAATAAATAAAATATTTAAAAATATAACACTAGAATGATAGTGGAAGAGATGTTTGATGACAGCACAGGGACTGAATTAGGAAGCAAAGCATAATTTATTCACACATGCACCCATCATAAGTGCCTGGCATGGTTACATGGCTAAATTAAGCTCTGGAAAGTGATCCACATTCAGAAACAAAACAGACATTCTTAGTGTGGCCTTCTCTCTTAATTTGTGAATTCAGGGGCAAGACTGCCTGACCTTGAATCCTTATCTGGATACTTGATGATATGGCCTCATAGGGCTTTGAGAAAGCTGCTTAAAGTCTCTGAGTCCCTTAATAAACAGAAACAGAATAAGCATCTTTTAGAGTTACTGAGAGAATTAAATTAGTTGACACATGTAAGCAGGTCCCATAATAAGCATTATACAAGTGTAAGCCTCGTCCTTAGTACACATGTAAGTAGGTCCCATAATAAGCATTATACAAGTGTAAGCCTAGTCCTTAGTACACATGTAAGTAGGTCCCATAAGAAGCATTATACAAGTGTAAGCCTAGTCCTTAGTACACATGTAAGTAGGTCCCATAAGAAGCATTATACAAGTGCAAGCCTCGTCCTTAGTACACATGTAAGTAGGTCCCATAAGAGGCATTATACAAGTGTAAGCCTAGTCCTTAGTACACATGTAAGCAGGTCCCATAAGAAGCATTATACAAGTGTAAGCCTAGTCCTTAGTACACATGTAAGCAGGTCCCATAAGAAGCATTATACAAGTGTAAGCCTAGTCCTTAGTACACATGTAAGCAGGTCCCATAAGAAGGGCCAGTGATCTGCATCTTTGGGCGGGCAAGCCAGAAGTCACCTTGGGCAAGTCATCTTTTGCAGGGTGGGCGCTCTCATCCCAAGGCCTGCACGCCTAGGGGTCGTGTCCTGGGGTGAGGACCACCCTACGTACTTTATTAGGCCCCAGGGCCAGGCAGGTGTCTAGGAGTGTGTCGCACCTTTCGTGTGGGCATGCGGGCTGCCAGCGGGCTAGGTCAGGCATTCCCCCCCCCCCGAGACTGGTGAGAAACCAAGTGGACTGAAACACTTCAGGACAAGAATGAGAAGAGTGGTTTATAATAAAAATTGAAAACTTAGACAAGTCAATACACCATAAACAAGGAGAGGAAAGGGGGTGAATCTAAAGTCCGAAGGAGGAAAGTGGTTAAAATACCATTCCTTTCAACATAGTGGTGACCAAATGATATTGTGATCTTAACCACAAAATGTGAAAAGCCCCATCATGCCAAAGGAACACGTACTTAAGGTGTAGTCAACATGGGAAAAGCACAGGAAAATCCTGCACCAAGCACTACCAAACCAGTAGGAGATAGCCTTACAATTGGGAACCCCTTGGAGGAGACCCAAAGGGAACAGATCTTAGAGGAATGAATTAGATCCTAGCAGAGAAATTAAAGAACATAAAGAGGGAATTCAGAGAACTGAAAGGAGAGAGAATGAAAAACCCTCCCAAAACACAAGGAACCTTAGAGGATAACAATGATACAAACTCCAGAAAGAAGTAAAAGGACAGACTGACAAACTCCAGAAAGAATAGAGCGGAAAAAAATTAAAAGAATTACAGAGAAAACTAAAGAGAGTTGAAGAGAGAACGAAAAACTCAAAAGGGACCTAAAGGGATACAATGACCAAACTCTCGAAGAATTAAAGGAACAGACTGACAAACCCCACAAAGAACTAGAGGCTGAGAAAAAAAAACAAACCCGAAAGGAAGTAGAACCCACTGGAAAACAGGAAGTCCAACCAACCAGAAGTAAGGAGCACCAAGAATAGATTGAGAAGCACCAAAAAGGAGATTTGTAGGAGCTACATAAAAAGGAAATGGAAGTTACAAAGAAAACAACCGAGGACTAAACGAAAAAGAATTAAGAACACTCATCAATCAAAGGAAGAAAGAGTAAAGAAAAAGCCTCAGAAAGTAGAATTGAGGAAGCAGAACAAAGAATATCGGATCTGAAAGATAACACAGAACAATTAAAAGCTCAAATAGAGAATTTATGAAAAATTTAAAAATACACAAATGGAAACAACCAGGAAATATTATGGGACACTAATTGAAAAGATCAAAAACCTCCCCATCCATAGGAACTAGAGGAAGGAGAAAGAATCTCAAGAAAATAGTATTGATCAGATCTTCAACAGAATAATAGAATGAAAATTTCCCAAAACTAAAAATAGACAAACCATACAAAAACAAGAAGCGCATAGGACCCCATAGACAAGATCAGAAAAAGAAAACCCCATGCTATATCATAGTTAAAAATGCTAGATGCCCCAAAAACTAAGACAAAATTCTGAAGGTTACCAAAGAAAAACAAGTCACATACAAAGAGGAACCCATTCAGAATTACAAACTGACTTCTCGCCTCAACACCATGAAACAAGAAGATCATGGGAGCACAAGCATTACATTTAAGTGGGGACTACGGATTGCCAAACCCAGAATACTTTACCCAGCCCAAAAATGGTCAATTATAGTTGCAGGAGAAAGAAAAAATTTCATGACATAAAAAAGGATGATGGAATTACATGTCTGTGAAAACCAACTCTTTAGAGAATACTTGAAGCAATCAAAGGGCAGAAGAGAGGAGCAACAACAATCCTCAAACACCTAGGAAAAGAAAACAATAAAAACAAAACCATAGGAGAAAATCAGAGGAACCTTATGAAGTCCATATATGGATAATAAGGTGAAAAGGAAGCAACATCCATCTTTCAATTGATAACCTTAATGATTAATGGTCTAAACTTTTCCCAAATAAAATGGCATAGACTGGGAGAATGGGATTAGGAAAACAAAAACCATCTATATGCTGTCTACAAGAAACCCATCTCAATTTCAAGGGATCAAACTTAAGGTGAAGGGATGGAAGAAAGTATTCCAAGCAAATCGTAACAAAAAGAAAGCAGCGTGTTGCTATTTTAATCCCAGACAAAATAGACTTCAAAGCAAAAGAAAGTGAAAAAGAGAACAAAGAGGGCCATAACATCTTTATTAAAGGAAACAATTTACTGATGAAGATTTCACAATCATAATATATATGCACCAAACACCGGGCACCAAACTTTATTAAAGAAAATTCTTCAGTTATCTCAAGGCACAGATTAACCCCAGAACAATAACTAGGGGACTTCAATACTCCCATTAAGTCCCCTTAGACAGATCAACAGGACATAAAAAGAATAAACAGAGAACCATCTGAACTAATATGACACAATACACCAAAATGGACCTCACAGACATCTATCTAAATTTCACCCCCAAACACCAGAGAATACACTTCTACTCAGCACCTTATGAAACATCCTCCAAAATAGACCATATACTGGGACAAAGGAAAAAAACTCAACAAATTATAAAATAATATTTGAAATAATACTCATGCATTCTATCAGACCACATCGCAATAAAACTCAAATCAACACCAGAATAAACCCTACAACCTTACCAGGAAACACATGGAGACTAAACAACACCCTCCTGAATAATAGTGGGTCAAAAGAAATAAAGAAAGGAAATTAAAAGCATTCCTGGAATTGGATGACAATGATAAAAGAATCCAGAGAAAAATCTATGGGACACTAAAAGCAATCCTAAGAGGAAGTTTATAGTTATAAGTGCCTACATTAACAAAAATAAAAGGAGCACAAGTGAATGAGTCTAACACTGCCAGCTAAAAATACTTTGAGAGACAACAACAAATGAACCCTAAATGGGAGCAGACAGAAGAAATAACAAAAATACAGAGCAGAGATCAAGAGAATAGAAACAAAGAAAACCATACAAAAATCAATGAATCCAAAAGTTGGTTTTCTTTTGAGAGAATAAACCAGATAGACAGACCTCTAGCGCCAGTTAACCAAAAAGAAAGAGGGAACAACTCCAAATCAATAGAATCTGTGACGAAAGTGGAAACATCACAACAAACAAGTTGAAAGATTCAGACAATCATACGGACTACTTCAAAAACTTATAAAGTTTGAAAACTACTAAGTTTGAAAACCTAGAAGAATGGATGAATACTGAAATCCTGGAAATCAACAAAACATGACCAAGAAGAGATCGGACAGCCTAAAACAGACCCCTAACATGTGAAGAAACCGAAGATGTAATAAGTAGCCTCCCAACCCAAAAAATGCCAGGCCCGGATGGTTTCACGGCAGAATTCTATAACATATTTCAAAAAGACTTACAAACCATTACTACTTAAAAATCTGTTTAGAAGGATACAAACAGAGGGGACTCTCACAAACTCCTTCTACTATGAAGCCAGTTTTACGCTACTACCAAAACCAGGAAAGATACAACCACAAAGGAGAACTATAGACCCATTTCCCTAGATGAACACAGATGCCAAAAATTCTAAAAAGTGATTCTGGCAAACACCATACAGACCCACATCAAGAAATCATCCACCATGACCCAAGTTGGATTCATAACCAGAGATGCAGGGATTTTTCAACATACGAAAATCAATGAACATCATCAAACATATCAGATGGAACTGAAAAAAACCACACCATCAACTCAATTTATGTGGAGAAAGCCATTTGACAAATCCAGCATCTCTTTTCATGTTTAAAGTCCGGGAGGGAATTGGTCTGGAGGATCCCATTCCTCAATGTAATCAAAACATATACAGGAAACCCACAGCCAATATTCATCCTAAAATGGGGAAATGGACAAATTCATTCCCCTTAAAGGTAGGAACTCGCCAAGGCTGCCCCCTGTCACCACTCCTTTCAACATAGTGCTTGAAAAACTTGCTGGAGCAATAAGGCAAACTAAAGGCAAATTAAAGGATTTTCTCTTAATTGGGAAAAGAGGAAGTCAAGCTATCCCTTTTTTTGCTGATGGATATGATTGTTACCTAAGGGATGCTAAAACTCCCACCAGAAAACTCCTAGAAACGATTAAGAGCTTTGGTAAAGTGGCCATCACAGGATACAAAATAATCTAGAATAAATCAGTAGCCTTCTTTACCACCAACAACAAACAAACTGAAGAAGGACTACAAGGTACCTTCCCACTCACAATAGGCCCAAAAACAATAAAATACCTAGGAACAAACCTAACAAAGACACCAAGGATCTTCTACAACAAAAATTTTAAACCCCTGAAAAAGGAAATTGAGGAAGACATCAGAAGATGGACAAAACCCCCATGCTCATGGATTGGGAAATAAAATTAATAAAAAAATGTCCATCTACCCAAACTAGTGTACAGGATTAATGCAATCCCAATCAAAAATCCCCAAGAGTTTTTTCACAGCTTGGAAAAAAAAATCCTCAATTTCATTTGGAAAAAACAAAAGACCCTAATAGCCAAAGCAATCCTGAGTGAAAAGAGCAACAGTGGGAATCGCTATACCGACATCAAACTATACTTACAGGCTATAGTCATAAAACAGCTTGGTATGGCACAAAAACAGAAATGTTGACCAAATGGATAAAACTGAAGATCCAAAAACCTGAGCTCATACATTTTTTTCAAAAAAGGCCAAAACCCGTTTTTTTTTTTATCCAAATTTTATATTTGAAAACCCAAGGGGGGCCAAGAAGACACAATGGAAGAAAGACAGCTTCTTTCAGCAGTGGTGTTGGCCAAACTGGATCACCACTTTGTAGAAGAATGAAATTAAACCCCTGACCCTCACCTTGTACAAAGGTCAACTCAGATGGACCAAAGACCTCAAGTTGGGAAACCCCAAACGCTGGAGGTGATAGAAGAGAAGCTTGCAGCAGACTACAAGGACATAGGTATGTAGGAAAAAGACTTCCTAAAATCAGACAGCAGCTGCCACAAGAAATAAGATCGACAATTGACAAATGGGGACCTGCATTAAACTCAAAAGCTTCTGTAACATCAAGGAGCAATAAAGGGAAGTGAGGAGAAGACCCACAGAGGGGAGGAAACCTTCACAGCAGATACAAATCTGACCAAAGCATGAATTTCCAGAGTATACAAACGCTACTCAAAAAACAAAGAAGAAAGAAAACAAATGAATCACTTTTCACAGAATGGAGCAAAGAACTGATAGAGACTTCACAGAGGAGAATTAGAGATGGCCGTGAAACATCTTAAGAACTGTTCAACATCTCTGATAATAAGGAAATTTGCAAATTTAAAACCACTTTGAGATATCACTTACTCCAATAAGACCAGGATCAAGGAAACGAATTGATACCAAGTTCTGGAGAGGTTGCGGGAAAAGGGGAACACTCAATCCATTGCTGGTGGAATGTAAACTAGTATCAGCCACTATGGAAAGCAGTGTGGGAGAAACCTTGAAGACTCAAATGAGCCTTCCATTTGACCATCATACCACTCCTGGTATGATACCCACAGACCACATTACTGCAAAGGATACATGCACAGCTATATGTATTTGCAGCTCTGTTCACAATAGCAAAAGCCTGGAACCAGCCCAGGTGCCCTTCAAATGATGAGTGGATTTTAGAAAAATGTGCTACATGTATACAATGGAATACTAGGCAGCCCAGTAAAGGGGGACAACATCATTGAAATTTTTGCAGGTAAATGGATGGGGAGCGGAAGACATTATTATTATGAGTAACACAGTCCCCAGAAAACAAAAGACAAAATGGTGTCCCTATATGTGGATGCTTAGTACCAACAACCCAGATATAAATATTCTCATGGAGAGGGATCGATATAAAAAGAACAACAACAGAAAGCTGCATTCAAGAAAAATGGACTGAAATGGTGAATTTGGGAAGGGGGGATGGGTGGGAGAGGGACACGGATGTATATTCAATCAAGGCATATTGATGTGAGTTCAGCAAGTACTCAATTTCACCTAGACACTGTCTAAAGGTACTGTGGTTTTTTAGGACTTTAGGTAAAGTAAAATATGTGTATATTGAATAACCAACATTGTTTACAGACTCTGATAAAACGATAATGCACCTTAGTTAAATGGAAATATAAATCACTGTTGTCCACATGTGTTACACAAATCTCTTAGACACAATAACTTGGGATTTGGCACATTACAAATTGTTCTCTATAATTTCTCTCTGGTACAGTATCACCTTGTAGCATTCTCTTTAAGATGGTTTAAATCAAATATCTTTTAAAAGGACACAAATCCATTCAATAGAGCAGAACCCTTATGAACTCATTACTTTTTATGGACCACACAATGGGCATTAGGCTCCAGCATATGCCCTGAGGGGTGGGGCACCAAAAGTCAGATCATAGCAGAATACTTCCTCAGTTTCCTTTCCCTTTTTGAATCTGTTTTGGAGGTTGTGGGAACTTTGCTTGGGGGGTCTACTGGTGGAAGTAGGCTCCTCAGGCCAGGCCTTCGGAGGTTACACCTACTTCTAGTTCTAGCCTGAACTCTTGGATTCCTCTCCATCAAGAAGCGAGGAGCCCCTACCACAGGATCCCATTGCCAGGCAGCCTCTCCACCATGCCTTCCCCGCTATGATGGACTGAAATTTCTCTGGAGTTGGGAGCCAAAAATCAATCTTTCCAAGTTCTAAAGATTTAAATATCTGTTTCAATGACGTTGGATACAACGTACTCTTTCCACACCAATGAAAGCACATAAGTATCAGGCGCCCCCGAAGAGTCGCATCACGATCGTCCCCCGACGCCTTGACCGGCTACGCGGTCCGGCACACCGCCAGCCCCTTCCTCCTCAGAGGCACGGGAGGGAGTCAGGCTTGGGAGTTCATGGGTTACTTCTTTCAGTTCTCAGCAAAGAAACCTGTGATATGAGAGCAGTGAGATTCGTTTCATAGATGAGAAGACAGAAGCATAGAAAAGTATGTGCTCAGCAAGAATGACCAGCTTTTTACTTTTACCTCTTAAACCCAGCAACCCAAGGCCTGTTCCACCTGTGTTCTTTGACATGAGAGCTTAGGACTGCTTGATACCTAGTATGGTCAAATCTGTAACAAGAGAGGAATTTACATTTGAGAGAGTATGCCATGTTGAGAGGTTATGTTTTGCTTCTGACTGTGGTGGACTTGCCATGGCTTAGCCCAGTCTTAAAAGCATGGATGGCACTCATAAATTATCACCTATTGCTAAAAAAATGGAAAAAAAAACTGAGAGAAAGATGCAGGACAGTTATGGCAGAATGCATGATCTGGGATGGGGTGGGTGGGATGGGGGGAAGGGAAGGGGAAATATGCCTGAACTGAATTGGAAAATGATGTATGAAATACACAAAGCATCAAAAAAAATAATAATAAAGTTAAAAAAAAAAGCATGGACGCACTCTAAGTGACAGGTGCACAATTTGAAGGTCTATGAATCTAGTCTCAGCAGACAGTCCTGAGGAGTAGAAGAAAATTCTCCTGACAAGAAGCTTACCAGTGATAAGTACGTTCCTTTTCATTACATCTCATTCATGCCCAAGAATTATCCATAATAATGTCTGCTGAGCCTGGATTTTCTTACAACTCACATGTTGGCAGAATAGAGGCTTGTGACAAAGGTCCTGAGGAGTCACCCAGCTCTCCAGCCCACTAAGGCCACCCAGTCAGAGATAGGCATGTTGTGTTTGCAGCTGTCTACACTGGGCGGCAGCAGCTCCCAACAACAGGTTATTCTGGCCCAGCAAGTAGAAGCAATTGTTTTCTGAAGCCAACTTTGGATGAATACGTGGCACTCCAAGCCATGAGTTGGACAGTTCCATCCGTTCTTTTCACTTGGTCTTTAAAATCGTAAGTGATACAGCCTTATAATGTTGGTTTCTCATCAATGGCCATTAGAGGGAGGCTGGGGGAGGCTGAACCACACAGCTGTAGATTAGCTAAATGCATGAACTATTCTGAACTTTGAATAGTGCTGAGCAGAGTATCTGGGGAATCAGCCCTTGTGCTTTTCAGAGCTCTGTGTGCTTTAGTCACGTCAGATGCAATTAGGCACAGTTCATCTCTCCTCAGTTCTCTGGGGATTTATTACATAGGCTCCCAAAGGTTTCCCTTTCAAATGGCCATAGATTTTATATTCAAATCAGTGTTCAGCGATCATTCTCATCCTCTCTCTGTGCTTTCATGGAAGACAGGATGTAAGACTAGAGACACAAGCACTGTCCTTTGAATTGTCACACAAAAAGTAGAAGATGAAAAGACATTTTCTAGCAGACCAGAGGCTCTGTTGACAATGCAGCCACCTGTTTGGCTTCCATGCCTCTCCACCACAAACTGGCGTTCAGGGAAAACATAGGTATCTTTTCATATGTTGATAAAAAGAGACCCTCTTCCTCAAGAGCTGGAGTTTCTTCCTCAGCTCTGTCCTAACTCTAGAGTTGATCCTGTCTTAGTTGGGGAGAGGCATGTCACAGCTCACAGAAAGCCTTTACTCCACTTTACAAATGTCCACAAAGTTTTGTATCCATCACTCAAAGCAAAGCTACAATACATGCTCTCACCAGGCCTCAAAGAGCCAGGGGTTGTGTTTTCACAAGTTTGTTTCTTATTGATATTAAAACAAAGCTAATTTAGAAAACATGCAGGCCGATTTTGAAAGGGCTAATACAACTAAAAAAGACTGAAGAACTGCTGTCCACTTGAAAACCCAAGTGTGTTTCTTTACAATCATTTTTAGTTGTTTTTTTTCTTGATTAGAACAGGACTTGGATACTCTTTTAATGCACTAACTTGATTAAAAAAATAAAAACAGAAAGCACAGTGACCAACTCTCTGACTCATGAATCAGCCATATTCTGTACAGACCACAATTAAACTGACAGTGTGTGATGAAAGGAAAATGTAACCCCATCGCATTCTCTGTCAGTGCTGAGGTATTTCCCCATAAAAACTGGCTTCTTTCTCATCTTTTCTTGCTCAAACTTGGCCACATTATCACCATATTTCACCCCTACAGCCTCTCAATTCTCCTCTCAGTCATTGTTTTTCTCTTCCATAATTTAATTGGAAAAATTCATCTCAAATGTCAAATCTATACACGTATATATTATGTTTGAATTTCAGAATTGGTGAATGTCAACATGAGAAACCCTGTATGAATATTCAAAAAGACAGGGTGAATTAATAATGTCTTAGAGGAACAGTTTCCTTTTTGTTTCTTTTTTTTTTTTTTTTTTTTCTTTTCGAGACAGGGTCTCCCTGTAGCCCCAGCTGTCCTGGAACTTGCTCTGTAGACCAGGCTGGCCTTGAACTCACAAAGATCCGCCTGCCTCTGCCTCCCGAGTGCTAGGATCTAGTTCCCTGAAACTGTAAAAAGGTAAACTGGATTTCTGAATCAGGCATCGTGTGAGGGACGTGGCCTAGCCATTTCCCTATCCACTCCCTTTCCACCAGAGGACATGCTCATTTTCCTAGCCTCCTGTGTAATTAAGAGTCAACCCAGGACTAAGATCCGGCCAAAGAAAGATGGAGAAACATAGTGTCACTCTTCAGCCTGATCCTGGGAAGCCTCATCCACCTCTCCATGTTCTCTTTCCACCAGTCAGCATTGTTCACAACTGTAGAAGCCTTGAGTTGAACATAGCAGAGCCTTTATCGGTCTTGATTTCTGAATAGTGATGCAATTACTACCTTTTCCTCAAATTCCATTTAGATTTGAGCTATACAAGAAACAGAATTTCCTTCTATGAAGCTATTGAGACTTCAGTGTCTATTTCGGAGGGCAACGCTTACTGGCGCACGCCTTTAATCCTAGCACTTGGGAGGCAGAGGCAGGCAGATCTTTGTGAGTTCAAGGCCAGCCTGGTCTACAGAGTGAGTTCCAGGACAGCTGGGGCTACAGGGAGACCCTGTCTCATAAAGACCAAAAAAAAAGAAAAGCAAATTAAAATTCCTCAGATTAGTGATTAGCTTAGTGTTTTCACTTCTTTGGTCAAGCAATTGCTTCAAAACCAAAAGCATTGGTCAAATAAATTATTGGGGAAAGAACTGAAAATATACTTTTGACTATTTCAAATGTCGTTGCTGATTGTTTCAATGTATTTTTAGGCAAGCTATACGAGTTCATCAGGGTATGCTCTGTGTGTGCTGAGTCTGTACTTGGTGCTGCTTCTCTGGCCAAGCTTAATTACTTCTCATTCAACTGCTAATAGTACTTAGTTTTAGTTCAAAAGTACTTGACATTAAACTATATGAGAGAGGACACAGCCTCATAACAAAGGGAAAACCATATGACTATATCTTGAGCAACCATATTTTCACACTATGGATGCCGTCTTTCACAGTGATACATCATTGGCAGTTATCACATGCAATGCTTTAGAGTTTGCCTTTGGGAACAAATGCCAAGAAGATCAATCAAATCTGTAGTGTTTAAAGATCTATTCTTTTTTTCCCCATTTTTCAAACCAAGTAATGGCTAGTAACAAATTCAAACAGACAATTGAGAATAAGGCAATTGAAAAAAAAAATGCCTAGACTGTTCTTTTATCATTCACCTTACAAAGTTCTTTTCTTCTGTGAATGGCTTTTGCAAAATTATGCTGGCAAGTATGCATATGAAAATGTGTACTTCGCTGAGTGGCCGGGTGTGGTGGCACACACCTTTGATCCTAGCACTTGAGAAGTAGAGGCAGGCAGACCTCTATGAAATATAGGCCAGCCTGCTCTGAAGAAACAAAACCAGAATTGGAGAGATTGGTACAGTGGTTAAGAGCACTGGCTGCTCTTGCAGAGGACCCAGGTTCATATCACAGCACCCACATGGCAAACTAACGACCATCTGTAACGTAGTTCCAGGGGAATCTAATGCCCTCTCCTGACTTCTGTGGGCATTTCATGATATGGGTGCATGGATGCAGGCAATATACTCAGACACATAAAATGAAAATAATAAAATATTTTAAAAACTCAAAACAAAACAATAAAATCAATAAGAAAAGGGGTTCAAATAGATCCTCCTGTCAGACAAGCAAGTGCAAAGCAATGTTGCCATCTGATCTAACACTGCCTTCCCAATAGACTGAATTCAGAAATTAGGATTGATTCGGTAGTGTAGAAACTTAAAATAGATCTTATCAATTAAAGTATCAATAACAATGTGCACATGTTCTTGAATAAATTATTAGGTATTTTAACTTATTTAACTATGTCTGTATTGGGGGAATTTTCCAGTTCAAATCCCATCATCTAAACCTAGAATATCCCATTTTTACAAAATTGATAAATACAAAATGATTTATAAGGACTTATACAGAGGCAAAGGTCAGGCTCAGTCTCCGTCTAGACTTTAAACGCATGTAAATATGATTATGGCCTAAGTTCCAGTAGTTACAGATGAAATTCAAGGTCTGAGAGTTTCTTATAAGTGAAAAAGCATAATAAGAAAAAACATAAGTGAAAAAGTAATAAATAGAGTTATAAAGCCAAGAAGACTCAGTTAGTTAATGATGGTACATGTTTAATGAACTTTGTCTATGCACTATGTGAAGGTGCTAATCACAACCACTGTATTAACTTACAAAAAAGCTATTCTTTCCCAAATTCTTAGGGCTAATACTAATAGAGTTCATGAATACTATGCACTGTTTTCTAATTTTCAGGTATCATAAAAATTATTTGTGTTATGTCAGGAAATACTCATAACAAGCCCATGAGACGAACTTATTGTCATTTTTACAAATGCAGAAATGCCTAAGCAAAGAGGTCCCAATAAAATACTTGACACTATCTGGTCACCTTAAGAATGGTAACTCTAGCCAGGCATGGTGGGCCTTTAATCCTAGCACTTGGGATGGCAGAGGCAAAGCGGATTCTTTGTGAGTTCAAGGCCAGCCTGGTCTATCAATTGAGTTTTATAGGACAGCTGGGGCTAGCAGGGAGACCCTGTCTCGAAAAGACCAAAAAAAAAAAAAAAAAAAAAAAAAAGAATGGTAATTCTATGAGACTACAGCAATATAGACTGGACTCCTAATTGATCAACATGCCTGTGCATACAAGCATCACCAACTGGATTATGGGAACCTTGGGTTGTTCAAAATTTGGAGATAGATACTTGCAAATTGCACCAATTACCTAATTGTATGGCAAACTTAGTAACATCAATGTTATCTGAAAACAACTGTGTTATTATATTGTAGAATCCCTTAAAAATAAACAAATAAAAGAGGGAAAAAAAAGAATGGTAAGTCTAGTCCCTGAAACTGTAAAAAGGTAAACTGGATTTCTGAATCAGGCATCGTGTGAGGGACGTGGCCTAGCCATTTCCCTATCCACTCCCTTTCCACCAGAGGACATGCTCATTTTCCTAGCCTCCTGTGTAATTAAGAGTCAACCCAGGACTAAGATCCGGCCAAAGAAAGATGGAGAAACATAGTGTCACTCTTCAGCCTGATCCTGGGAAGCCTCATCCACCTCTCCATGTTCTCTTTCCACCAGTCAGCATTGTTCACAACTGTAGAAGCCTTGAGTTGAACATAGCAGAGCCTTTATCGGTCTTGATTTCTGAATAGTGATGCAATTACTACCTTTTCCTCAAATTCCATTTAGATTTGAGCTATACAAGAAACAGAATTTCCTTCTATGAAGCTATTGAGACTTCAGTGTCTATTTCGGAGGGCAACGCTTACTTTAATAATGGCTGCTCTCCACATTTTATTTTATTTTTTTTATTTTTATTTTTTTTTGGTCTTTTCGAGACAGGGTCTCCCTGTAGCCCCAGCTGTCCTAGAACTCACATTGTAGACCAGGCTGGCCTTGAACTCACAAAGATCCGCCTGCCTCTGCCTCCCAAGTGCTAGGATTAAAGGCGTGCGCCACCACGCCCGGCTACATTTTAAATATTTATGTGTCAGGTACTACTTTAGCAACAATGTAAAATCCAATTCCTTCAAATTTTCTCCCTTCTTGAGAAAGAGGATTTGCTTTCTATAACAGCAGTAGCAAGCAGATCTCCTTATAGGATTTTACCTTGTTAAATTCCAACATAACATAACAGGTGCAGAAGGAAGAAAAGCGATGTCTGCAGCCTGTTCCATTATGGGCACTGAGCTGTTGGAAATCATCCTCCATGGGACCATAGGATGTGGGCAACTCCAGTCATTTTCTGGGAATGGCATGCTATATAGTCTCTGAAAGCTAATGGTATCTTTGCTTGAATTCCAGTTCTCCAATACTTCCAATGGTTCCAGTAGCAGCTAATTTCAAGTGTGAAATCCATTCCATTTTTTTTTATTTTATTTATTTCTGTATGTGTATCAATGTACTGTCTGCATGCAGGTCTGTGCACCCGTGTCGTGCAATGCCGCGGAGGTCAGAAGAGGGTCTCGGATTCCCCTGGAGCTGGAGTTCTCCCAGAATTGGAGTTTCAGATGGCTCTTGGCCGCCATGTGGGTGCTGGGGATCGAACCCAGTTCCTCTGTAATTTTAAAACATGCAGAGGAGTTTCTATTTCTCCAGAGAAACTCCCAAAGTATATAATGATCAAGACAATTGATCCCTGATTACTACCATTCAAATTATTTCCCCAGCCCCATTACATATCACCTCCCAAGTAAATAAATCTCAGGCTTGAAAAACATGTATTATCATCTTATTTTCTCACTTAAAAAATTTTTTTTTGGTCTTTTTGACTCAGAGTCTCCCCTTAGTCCAAGCTGGCCTGGAGCTCGCTATGAAGACCAGGCTGACCTTGAACTCAGAGAGATCTTCCTGCCTCTGCCTCCCTAAAGGTGTGCGCCACCACGCCTGGCACATTTCCTATTTTCTATTGAGATGACAATAGACCCTACACTGTACTGCTTTCCCATCATTTGAACTTAAGGAATAGTCAATTTTGAATGGCCTTAGGGGTGGCTGAAAGAGTAGGTGAAGCGAGTCCAGTCAGAAAATGCCTTGCAGTTTGAGAAGTGAGCCAGGGAGCAGTGATGTGGAGTGAGAGCTGTGACCACAGCATTAGGTCCTCGGGCCCCTTGGAAATCCTGAGACTCTCGGAGTAGAGGCTTAAGCTATTGCATTGGGCTTGGAAGGAAAACCGTAGTCTCCAAGTCTAAGGGGTCTCAGAGATATCCAGAATACAGCGATGTTTTCTAGAAGTGCGATTACCTCCACAAGTAAAGAGAAATGAATATGAGAAAGAATAGGACAGATACGGAGAGACAAGAGGCTGGTAGAGGGTCGCAGTGTGGGATTACCAGCTGAGCAGAGATCCATACAGAAACGGAAATCTCCCCTCTGGCAGCAACTTTCCTGTGACCAAAAATCCCACTTAATAGAAACCAGTTTTTTTCATCAATTGGAAACTCATTTATATTGGGAAAATGTAATGTGTTCAAATGTACAGGGACTGACTGAGCATACATTTCCATTTCAAAGGGTATGTCACAGGCCTAGTTCAAGTTCCTTAGCCAGAAACAAAACAGTTTATCAGCTAGACACTGCCAGCATCAACCTCTACCATCCGCAGTGTGTCCTTCTAGGTATCAGACAAGAGCCTTTCTCTTCTCCTCAGGAAACTAGTCACACACACTTATTCCTACTGTTTATAAAGCAGCTATCCAAACTATGCTTTGATTCACCAGCTTTCTCCAGGAATCCAGTATTTATTCGTGAATAGAAAGAGGCTTTCTACAAATATATCAAGGAGGTCTACCTAAACTGGACCCTTCAAAAATGTACACAGTAACAAAAGTTAGATTGCTCTCAATTACATAACACTAGCAGCTTCCACAGCACACAGCTCTGAAATGACAAGTGTGTGTGTGTGGGGGGGGGGGGTGTATTCTCAAAGACAATTTCAAAGGTAATTTTATTCCTTAAAACAGTTTTAACTTAACTGCTTTTCTGATTTGTTCTTCTTGACAAGGCTTATTAACACCTTAATCTAAAGTAAATTCATATTTATCGAAACAAACATTTTATGGGCAAAATTGCTTACTCTGTACAGCATCAGGCATGCCTTCCTACCCACCTTCAGAGTACAGCAAATTTTCAAACAACCAATTATCACAAACTCTGAAATGCTCTCTCCTTCCCTACAACCTTTATAAAATAAATAGCCTAATACATATTAAGAACAGTGATTGTATTGTTACAGAAAGAATGTTTCTGTCATATTACGGATTAATTGTTCTCCAGGACAATTTTTATGTTCAGGTCAGTTTAATAAATTTGAACATTCCATCTACTAAATTATGAATCACAAAGAAGACCTATTCACCCACAAATTGTTCTGTTGTTTCAACTGCAATTTAAAAAAAAATCATCTGAAGCTTGGAGAAGATTAAATTACCCGCTTTTTAATTTCAGTAAGCAGTGGAGTGTGTCTACCTGTTGGATCCTCTGCCAGTTGACAAAGGCCAAAGAGGGTGCTCACAGGGTGCAATCAGTTAAGGAAAGGTGGTTCATCAGTCTTTACTGTCAACATCTGAGTTTGCCTTTGCTGGCTCCTGTGGTTTGCAGCCCATTCCTGGATCTCGAACTAAAATCCTTCCTAGTAGGTTTATCTTATAGAAGGCTCATGTTAAGCTTCTCCTATGTTACTGTAATTTCATTTAAAAATAGCCAACATATGCTTATTTGAGGGGATTTTTAAATTAACTTACTCATTCATTTAATAAATAGTTATGTTGTATCTATGATTTGCCCAGGATTCTACACAAGTATTCAACAAACTGCATCAAAGAAGAGTTAAACATGAGTTACTGCTCAAACTTGACCTCTGTACATGCCTTAAGAAAGGTTGAACTTAAAAGTTCAAGAAAAAATTTATGGCTGCTTTCTAGATTCTTAGAAAAGGAGTATTACAAGCTTGTCCTTTGGAGAACTTGCTACAAATCACTTCCCGTTTTAAGGAAAAGCAGGGCCATGTAAATCAAGGTCAGATCTGGGTTGCTTAATCATCATCAAGTATTATTTCATTAAATAGAGCTGGGGAAAAAAAGCTTTATCACCAGTGAGATTAAATAAAAACAGATTGATGGAACTGGAAAGATGGCTCAGCAGTGAAGGGCACGTACTGCTCTTGCAGAGGACCCAAGTTCAGTTCCAGAACCTCACTCCAGTTACAGGGGATCTGATGCCTCTGGCCTCCTTGGGCACCCTGTACTCACATGTTCACAAACCCGTACCCCAGACACAAACATATACAAATAATTTCTAAACTAATAAAAATAATGGGCATGGTGATACACACCTTTAATCCCAGCACTCAGGAGGCCTGCTTGGTATACACAGCAAATTCCATGACTTACACAGTTGGCTGTACGTGATATTGCACTTGAGTGACTCCAGGAAACTTTGGCATTTAAATAAAAACTGCATCAGAGTTCAACCAAGGAAAACAGTAACTTCTGAGAAACTTAAGTAAAGGAAACTTAATATAAGGCATTGGCTTCCCAAGCACGTGAAAGCTAAGAAGGCCAAACAAATGACCATGAGATGACATCAGAAGCAGGTAGCAGCACAAAGACAAGGAGCATGTCACCAAAGCACAGGGACTCCAGCTCCATGCAGGACAATGGAAACCTAGCAGTCTTCACAGGCAGGAAACAGGCTGCTGAAGGGGAAGAAGGAATCCTCTGCTGCCCACCCTGCCCTGTCTCCTGTCTGTCCTCTATTCTAATCACAAGGCCTCTCCAGCCTCAAGCCATTTAGCAGTGAAGCAAAGCCAGAAAAGTGCAGCCTGCCCAAGTGTGTTCTCCTGAGAGACAGAGCATGGTTGGGGAGGACGAAGGCTACATACACTTAAACCTTATGCGACTGCATCTGCAGGAATAGTAGCAAAGCAGGAAGCTTTTACATTCTATGATTCTGGACTCACTACGAAATCCAACAAGAATAAACAAACCAGTTAACTCCTATACAGCAGAAAGTCCTTGTGACTTAATATTATCATAGGGAAATTACCAGAATAAGTTGAAGCCAGTAGCCCAGGTCTAGAAAGACATTAACATATTATTACTTAAAAAAAAAGAAAAAACAAATTAGGATAGTAGATCCTTCAACAAAAAAAGAGTAATTTTTAAGCTGCTGCTTTCTCAGATATACCGAGGGGCTGACATGGTCTCAGAGAGCTGGATACAAATGTTTACTTGAGTCTTTTTGTTCTAAACACAAGATCACTTGCTTTAACACCCACCGTTTCTCTATAAGACAAAGAAGTCAGCACAATGTTCGTTATCTAGAATTTCTTGCATCTTTTTACATAAAGCATAACTCATAGATTTAATGATATGGAATAGGATTGTCTAACATTCAAAATTAGAAAAATATCATTAAAATACTAAAAAAGATTACAGTACAAAAAGGAATAAATAACCGATTAGATATCTATAAAATTATTGTGGGATGGTGACCTAAGTTCAATCCCCAGGAAGGGAAAAAACTAACTGTCACAATCACAAATTGTCCTCTAACATCCACACATGTGTCTTGGCAAGTATGCCCCATCCCTTGTCCTAAATAAATAAATGTAAATTTAAATGCTAAAAAAGAAAAACCTATTGAACTACTCATGATGACACAAATTCAAGACTGACTTCCCTAAGGGACCATTGGAAGACACATGCATGGGTACTAGTTGAAGAAAGGAGTCTCTGGACAGAAAGTGCCTTTGCTGTAGGACTTCTCACACTATTAGACCGGCAATCATGTCTTAATAAAGACAAAAAAAGAACATGCCATTTAGTTCTTGTAAAATATAGCTGATGATAACTTTTTAATTGTGTGCATTATGTAGAAAGAAAATGTGCTCATTCTTATTCTGGAAAGTAGGAGTCTATGGCAGAGAAAAGAAATCTTACATACCAGGAAACTACATACTACCCTGTAACACGGCCCAAGTTCCACTCCCCTCAACATATGCTATGAACTGTCTAAAAACTGCAGATTCCTGAGGATAGAAAACATTTTAACACATTAAGCCAGTGTTCTTGTTGAATTTGACAAGGGAGACCTGAGGTAGCAGTTGGCGGTTAGATAACCAGGCCTGTGCCCTGGCTCTGCCAACTCCTGGCCACATTGTCTAGGGTGAGGTTCTTTCTTTTCCATTCATTCTAAGCAAATGGCAATAGTTCTTATTTAATGGAGTTGGTGTGATATGAAACTAATGTAAAGTGTGCTTAGCAATGGTGTCTGGAAAATGTTATACGCTTCACACATCCTATTTGTGTTATATATTAAGCAAAACCAGTCTTTTTCTTATTCTCAGTCTGGAAACTTGTGCCTTCCTTTTCTAAGGCTCTCTGTTTTTATTCCTTGATTCTTATCTTCTGTCCAATATACTTTGCATTATTTTAGTGACCAAATTTTATTTTCAATACACCTTTGAAAATTTACTTAATCAGGTATGATAATATGATATGAAAATAGTCATGTCACACCTATAATAATGGTTGCATTATGGCCCACCTGCATCTTCCTGTTCCCTGGCATTTTATGGAGGCATTTTAACTGATGGCATTGTCCATATGAACTGAGAAGAAATCAGAAGAGATAAGAAATCCAAAATAATGAAAGTGGTCCACAACCGTGGGTACTGTTCAAGCAACACTGTCACGGGCATGCGCACTGGAGTAACTACACAGCTACTTATGGGATGCTATTGGTCTTCAGGAGTCCCAGGTTTCCTCCCAGCACTGTCAGGGGTGAACTAAGGAGGCTTGTAAGAGAAGGAACTGGAAAGGAAGCTGTGTAGTTTCCACGTGCTTTATTTATCTCTTTTGAAAACCAGCTCTCAGAACTAGGACCAGCTAGTACTTTGTCCTCATTCAGAACTCTAGTGCTTGTTCATTCATGGTGAATCAGAATTTCTGCTCACTGTTCATCTTCTTGTGAAAAGCAGGAACAAATGGTCCACAGAGCAGCATCTGTGTGGAGGTTAGCTCTCCAGTGTGACGATCAGTTCCTTGATGGAAATCTTTCATTAATGCAGGTCTGTGAATACTGACATTCACTTCTGCCCTCTCCTGCAATTTTGTGTCTATTAGTGTTTGGTCATTTCAAGAGAAAAATGCAAGGGCTAGACAAGGTGATACTCAGGGCTCTGGTCTCACTTCTCAATAAAAATAAATGGCCACTGATGTCTCTCTCATTGATTTTCAAGCATGCATTTATGGCTCCTAGTAGCATTTCAGATCAAGGAAGCCTAAGTATATGCATTACTGTAGACCTTGGAGTCCTGCATGCCCAGCAGCGGAGAAGCCACTGAACCCTAGGGGAACACTGTAAAGCAATGCCAATGGTATTGGTCCTTTAAGAAATCATCTTCATAAAGGATATCCTATTCAACAACAAGGGTTCTTGAGTGTGATATCATCATTATGAAAGTACAGTCTGTCCTCACTCTATTCTGGGGTTGGGGAAGCAGAGGCATTTGTGGTCTTTTATAGTAAACACTGAGCTGTTTTTTCTCTCATTTCCTCTAAGATATGGGCTGTAGCAGGCTGACCATGTATACATACTGTACAACCCCAGCTCCTCCATCTGACTTCTGATAAGAAGCATAAGCAGAAAGACAGAGAGACAGAGAGAGACAGAGACAGAGACACAGAGACACACACTCACAGAGACAGAGACACCCAGAGACAGAGACATATACAGAGAGACAGAGACAGAGAGAGAGAGAGAGAGAGAGAGAGAGAGAGCACTCAGCACATTTCTTCTCTGCTTCTGACTCTGGCACTGTATCTCAGTGAGGCATCATGAACTTCTAAGACTGGGCTTCACTTGGCTCCATATCACAATCATTTAGGCAGCTTTAAAAGTCCTAATGGTCATAAAATGAGCAAGTAGACTCTCTAGGGTGGACCACTGGTGTTAATATGGTTAAATTACCCTTGGGGAAATCCTATGAGTAGATGAGACTAAGAGCAACAACTCTTCTGGGTGCTGGGCCTGCCTGGCTCTGGCTCTTACTGGTTCCTGCAACACTCTTCCTGTTGGCCTTTAGATGAAGAAGGCATTAATGGCTTCCACACTTGCTATAGTCTTTTTTACTATCGTCTTTTTTAAGCTCCTATGTTCATAAAAGAACAGAAATACTGAACCAGTGGATTAATGAGTCTGGAGTAAAGCAAGATACTCATAATGATGATGATTATGATAACAATATCCTCTAGAATGACAACATAAAGATGGACACAATCTAATCCAGCCCTTAGGGTCCCCATAGAGCATCATTTAAAATATATTTTATGCCAGGCATGGTGGTGCACACCTTTAATCCTAGCACTTGGGAGGCAGAGGCAGGCGGATCTTTGTGAGTTCAAGGCCAGCCTGGTCTACACAGTGAGTTCCAGGACAGCTGGGGCTACAGGGAGATCCTGTCTTGAAAATACCCCCCCAAAAAAAGATATTTTATTATTTTTTCTTAATTTTTAATTGACATTTTATATTTTTATTTTGTGTATGAGTGTACTGCCTGCATGTATGTAAGTGTACCCATGTTGTGCAGTGGCTGCAGAGGCCAAAAGAAGGTGTTGGATCTACTGGAGTTAAGGACACTTTTAGATGCCATGTGGGTACTGGAGATGAATCCTGGTCCTCTGGAAGAGCAGCCAGTGCTATTAACTGCTGAGCCATCTCTCCAGCCCCCAAGAGCATTCTTGGAGGTTTTTTTTGTTTTAATGTTTGTGTTACACTTGTCTTGGAGAGTAGAACAGATGCCATTCCTTACAGGTAAGAAAGTGTTTATTCTGGGGGCAGTAGCGGCACTGTGCTTTTAGTCTGTGCAGAGCTGCCTTGGACTAGAGCTGCTCAGCAGGGACCCCCACCTGGATTTGCAGCCCTCTTTAATGTGAGGATGTTGCTTACCTTCCCACTTTGTCCTGCTGCTTTGAAAGGACTTGCTGAAAAGCATCAAAGAGGCCTCTGCAAACGAGAGTGCATCAGCGCAAGCTTCCTTAGGCAAACAGGGATCTGTGGAGTCCTAGATCACAGAGAACACAGTCCTGCTATGGGTCCTGACCTTTGGACAGAGCTCTCACTCTTAATTCTCACCAGAAGTGGGGGCTCTAGCTTCTTGCTAGTCCTCCTACTGGACTCCACAAAGAAATGAAGAGTAGACCTGGCTGGTGGTGCTTTTCCCAAAGGAAAAGCAGAGATGGATGAAAAAGAAAGTATTGACTTAAACGCAGAATTTTTTTGTATACATTCTTTTGCATAAATACTTGTTTTGTCCTCCTTCAAAGCTGAAAGCACTGCAAGAGATTCTGTTTTTGACAAGAATAAAAAAAGGAGTCCTTGTAATTTTATTTTTAGGTCAGTTGAGAAACAGAATAGTAATCTGCAGAATTTAGGAGGTAACTAGCCAGAATAACAATATGCTAGATTATTTGTTTTCTTAATTCAATTTGTATTTTATTTGATTTTATAAAAATAAAAGTAATAAATCCTATGATTAACATCAAATTAGTATTGAGTACTTTATGTGGATTGTTTAAGTTACTCCTGCAGTGATTGATATGCTAGAGATATTATCAAACATATATTTTTTAAAAGATCATTGATTTAATGAATTCAGTGAAATAATTAGCAATATATATTCCATTTACAGAATCATGATGATCTGTCTATGGCTTGTTAACAGTAGTTTGTTTCCATGGATTTATTTTTTATGTTTAGGAATTCACATTTTCCCCCTTTAATTTTATATTACTCTAAAATACTAATGCATATCTTCCACCCATATACACTAATTACAGAGTCTGAAAATAAGTGGTAGGTCAATTCTGGAGCCCATTAAGAGATCTACATTATAACAACACAATTGCTTTCAGATAAAAAGAATCATAACAATAATGCTCTTCAGCTTGCCTTTCAACTGGGGATTTGGTGTTAGCATCCACAAATGAGGGAAACCATTTGTTGTTTGTTTTTCTGGGACTGTGTTACTTCACTTAGCATAATGGCTTTGAGTTCCATCCATTTACCTGCAAAGTTCATGATGTCATCTTTCTTTACCACTGAATAGAACTCCATTATGTAGATGTACCACATTTTTGTTATCCACTCATCTGTTGAAGGGCATTTGGGTTGGTTCCAGATCTTTACTATCCTGAAGAGAGCTGTAATAAACATAGATGGGCATGTATCTTTGAGGTAGGATGAGTCTTGTGGGTATATACCCAGGAGTGGTATGACTGGGTCAGGTGGTAAGCTCATTTTGTGTCTTTTAAGGGTTCTCCACACTGCTTTCCATAATGGTTGTAAAAGTTTACATTCCCACCAGCAGTGGATGAGTGTTCCCCTTTCCCCACAACCTCTCCAGCATTTGGTGTCTTTTCTTGATCTTAGCCAGTCTTATCAGAGTGAGACGATATCTGAGAGTGCTTTTAATTTGCATTTCCTTAATTATTAACGATGTTGAATACTTTTTAAGATGTTTCTCAGCCATCTCTATTTCTCTCAGAAAACTATCACTCCAATAAGTTAAAAGTTGTCTTAAAGGATAAAAGGACGTTGCGTTTACTCATCTGGAATATTCTCTGGGACAAACACTTCAGAGGTCAGCTGGCATGATTAGTGGCAGGACCAATAGTAACTAGCACCAATTCAGCACAGCCATAGGAATTTTTTAAGCTTGTACGTTAATTAAATCATTTCTAAAGATACAGCCTGTTTTTCTCTTAAATCTATAGCTGCAATCATGGTTATTATAATAATTAACATTTATAAAATACTTATTTGCTAGACACAAAATTTATTTTAAACAGTTTTATACAGAGGCAGTAATTTTTAGTAATTATTTAATTGCATGACCCTTATCTGAACATTCCTTTATTAATAATTAAATTTTTTAACTCTTCCTCTAAATAAAAACTTTTCACTTTATTCATCTAGTCCTCACAAACACTTCTTCATGTTGGGTACTAGTATTATCATCATTTTTCACATAAGTGAGCTTGAAAAGAGTTAAAAGACATGCCTCAGGCCAGCCTATTGCTAAATGGAAGTGAAGCTTCCTCTTAGCTTGACCTCCAGCCCACAGTTTCAGCCTTGAGGAATGTAATAAACCACACAGCGCATCCGGGTGTGGTGGCTCACGCCTTTAATCCTAGCACTTGGGAGGGAGAGGCAGGCGGATCTTTGTGAATTCAAGGCCAGCCTGGTCTACAGAGTGAGTTCCAGGACAGCTGGGGCTACAGGGAGACCCTTTCTGGAAAAGATAAATAAATAAATAAATAAACCACGTGTTTTTAATCAGTCTCCAATAATACATAGACACATCAGTGCAGCAAGACACACTGACACCTAGTGTTCTAGGTCCCTAGAAAATGAAACCTCATGGTTTAGATATAAAGTGGTAATTGATTGGACCTCTTATGGTCACTGACAGCCAGTTAGAGAAACAATGAGTCTTTAGGAAGGTTTCATGAAGAACAGGAGATGTGGGAGGGAACATTTTGGGTCAGAGGACTATATGGCCAGGGTCTGAATTCAAGAATTAAACCAGCCTGTGTAGAGGACCAGTCTTGTGAAGAGAAGCGAGAGAGTGGTTCTTAGTGAAGCAACTGCCAGAGGGATTGTTAGATGATCAGCTGAATGAACTTGAGGACTTCATTCTGGAAAGATAAATCTGTCTATGCTTGGTTCATACTCTACTTTATTGGTTACAACCCAGGAACAAAATTCTCTTTTAACATAACTAGCTTTCCAAAGTATGGCAGTCAAGCTGGGCTAGAGCATGTATAATGATGTAATGAAAATATGAGAATACACTCCATACTGGAGAGGTGGCATTACTTAAATGTCATTATCAGACACTATGGTGGTGATAGTTCTGACCAGACTAATTGTTTTCCTTTCCAGGCCTTGGAGCTTGACGCTCAAGGCCTTTTCTGAGACCAACAGCATGATACTGCCCAGGACTTTTCTGAACTACAAAATCTTAGAGCCAGCCCTGTATGTGAGGAATTATAATGTGTATTTTCATATGACTCAGGGACATTTGTGTGCAAATTGTAGAAAATAATATGTCAATCTGAGTTACCATCTAACAAGCATCATGCCTACAAATTCACACTTCGGATTCATGATTGTGATAGAATAGAAAAGCAAAAATCACCACAAATTATTTATTGTGGGTACCAATTAAATGGGACCTAGTATATTTAGAATCTTAACTAAACACTCAGCTAGATTTTTTTTTTAATTATTTATCTTTGTATGTGTATGAATGTACTGTCTGCATGCAGGTCTGTGCACCCGTGTCGTGCAATGCCGCGGAGGTCAGAATAGGGTCTCGGATTCCCCTGGAACTGGAGTTCTCCTGGAATTGGAGTTACAGACGGTTCTTAGCCACCATGTGGGTGCTGGGGATCGAACCCGGGTCCTCTGCAAGAGCATTGGTGCTCCTAACCACTAGGCTATCTCTCCAGTCCCCATACTGTATTTTTAAACTTAAATAAATTCCCCTTAGTTGCCACCAGACAGTATTACTAAGGACAGAATCCAAATTAAATTTTATCAAAGGCGATATGATTAGGTTGCTGATCTGTGTACATAGAGGGAACAGATCACAGAAAATTGGTGGGGAGGGATGTCTGGGCATCTTTAATGGAACCAAGTATATTTTGTGCAATATAAAGATCTTGGTTAACTTCACAGAAAGCTATATGAAGTGCAGTAGGATCCATTTTTTTAATCTTTAAATAACCAATTTCATGATAGAATTTAGAAATAACAATTGAAGATACAAAGATGTTCTGTACAAGACAACTATTTATACATATAGATTTTGACCTAAGTGTGTATTATCTGCTGCAATGGCCTAGTATTTCTTGATGACTACAACCAATCTAGTGTGTGGACTATAAGAGACACCCCATAAATGATAACATCTTTAAAAAATATTTTCTTTTTCTTATGTGAGAAATTGGTCTATTATAAGCTATTGGAATTAAAGTTTGTAGTGGATATGAAGATAGAAATGTAACAGTCTTATAATAAACCACTGTAAGCCATTAAAATCCAGCAATACAGATTAGTCATGCCTACTATTAAAATAATTTAGTAGGATCACTACAAGTATAAATTTTTCCTTAATTGATTAACTTTTTAAGAATAAAAGGTTATATTCTTTCACTATATTACTGAATCTAATACTGCTTGGAAAATTTCAGTGGAAAAATATCATGCTCTCAGAGCAGAGTTGAATTGAGCAAAAAAAAAAACAAAACAAAATAAACAACGAGGCTTAAACTTTATCTCTCCTCACATGCCTGGGGGTGCTTTGGGGAAATCAGACGGGATCTTAGCAATGTGTTCAACGTGGTCATTTTTTTCAATTAGCAAAAATGTGAAAGCATTATGGCAAAAGCTAACTAATGAACAAAATCAATTCTCAAGGTATTTAACATTAATGTCTGTAGCAGGAAATGTGAAATGCCTGCAGTCTTGCAGTTCACTGGGAAAGAAGCCAAAAGCAGCTATCCCAAATTTAAACATGATGCTCACAAGTACATATCATTATCACTAAAGACTTATGGAGAGAAACTTTTTCAACTATTAATAATTTCCAAGAATTCCATCACCTTAGAGGAAAGATTGAATTTAAATAGCCTCTTTGTACTTGATTATATTTGTAAGAGTATCTACTTCTTATAGAAAGCTCATCCCAAATGTTGAGTAAATTCCAGTGCCCACAAACTCTGATTCTTTCCAGCTGATATCATACTAATAAATGACAAATGCTCGTGTCTTCACGTCCTGTATCTGATGCAAGTTTGTTCTGTGCTTTAGAACTTACCACTACTCAAAGTTTTCTCTATAGTCACCACCAGTGACCCTCAAGCCAAGTTCTCAGGGACATTTCAGTCTCTGTCTGTCTTTGCATCTGATGCTGACTATTCTGGTGCTTCAGCTCTTGACTTTATGAAATGTTGTGCCTTGGTTTCTTGGCCACCTCATTCTTCCTGAATTCCTCACAGTTTCTGGATTGTTCCTTCCCTGACTCTTTGGCTTGTGATGTTGATGCCTCCTCCTCCTCCTCCTCCTCCTCCTCCTCCTCCTCCTCCTTCTCCTCCTTCTCCTCCTCCTCCTCCCTCTCCCTCCTCCCTCCCTACCCACATGGTCTCCTTTGTCCTGTCGCCGCTGCTGCCGCCTCGATCTTAGCTCCGCGCGCGCCGCGGCGGCGGCTCCGGGGCCGCTGCTTTCCAAGCGCCGCCGGGTCCCTG
Organism: Rhizomys pruinosus; assembly: GCA_009823505.1. Taxonomy (NCBI): domain Eukaryota; kingdom Metazoa; phylum Chordata; class Mammalia; order Rodentia; family Spalacidae; genus Rhizomys; species Rhizomys pruinosus. The sequence goes on from VZQC01010433.1 coordinate 404,285, forward strand.
GGNCACCTTATCCTAGCACTTGGGAGCGAGAGCAGGGCGGGATCTTTGGTCGAGGTTACAAGCCAGCCTGGTTCTACACAGGCTGGTTTCAGGCAGCTGGGGCTACGGGATATCCTGTCTTGAAAATACCCCCCCCAAAAAAGATATTTTATTATTTTTTCTTATTTTAATTGAGCATTTTTATATTTTTTATTTTGTGTATCGGTACTGCCTGCATGTAATGTAAGTGTACCCATGTTGTGCAGTGGCCTCAGATGTCACAAGAGGCTCAATTGATCCCTGTAACTGGATGTAATGACAGCTTATTTAGATGAACCATGTGGGGTACTGGACGATGAATCCTGGTCCTCTGGAGAGCAGCCAGGCTATTAACTCTGAGCCATGCTCTCCAGCCCCCAATAGCATTCTTGGAGGTTTTTTTGTTTTAAATGTTTGTGTTACACTTGTCTTGGAGAGTAGAACAGATGCCATTCCTTACAGGTAAGAAAGTGTTTATTCTGGGGGCAGTAGCGGCACTGTGCTTTTAGTCTGTGCAGAGCTGCCTTGGACTAGAGCTGCTCAGCAGGGACCCCCACCTGGATTTGCAGCCCTCTTTAATGTGAGGATGTTGCTTACCTTCCCACTTTGTCCTGCTGCTTTGAAAGGACTTGCTGAAAAGCATCAAAGAGGCCTCTGCAAACGAGAGTGCATCAGCGCAAGCTTCCTTAGGCAAACAGGGATCTGTGGAGTCCTAGATCACAGAGAACACAGTCCTGCTATGGGTCCTGACCTTTGGACAGAGCTCTCACTCTTAATTCTCACCAGAAGTGGGGGCTCTAGCTTCTTGCTAGTCCTCCTACTGGACTCCACAAAGAAATGAAGAGTAGACCTGGCTGGTGGTGCTTTTCCCAAAGGAAAAGCAGAGATGATGAAAAAGAAAGTATTGACTTAAACGCAGAATTTTTTTGTATACATTCTTTTGCATAAATACTTGTTTTGTCCTCCTTCAAAGCTGAAAGCACTGCAAGAGATTCTGTTTTTGACAAGAATAAAAAAAGGAGTCCTTGTAATTTTATTTTTAGGTCAGTTGAGAAACAGAATAGTAATCTGCAGAATTTAGGAGGTAACTAGCCAGAATAACAATATGCTAGATTATTTGTTGTGTTTTAATTCAATTTGTATTTTATTGGATTTCTCAAATAAAATAGTAATAAATCCAATGATTAAACATCAAATTAGTATTGAGTACTTTAAAATGTTGAGGATTGTGTTAATACTCCTGCAGTGATTGATATGCTAGAGATATTATCAAACATAGAGTGTTTTTAAAAGATCATTAGTTTGAAATGAATCAGTGAAATAATTAGCAATATATATTCCATTTACAGAATCATGATGATCTGTCTATGGCTTGTTAACAAGTAGTTTGTTTCCATGGATTTATTTTTTTATGTTTGAGGAACGTACAATTTTTCCCCCTTTACATTGTATATACTCTTAAAAGTACAATGCTTTGTCCCTCATATATCATATCTACCGTTTTGAATTAATATTCAGGTAGTAACATTATTCTTGTCGAGCCGTTAAGAGATCTACATTATAACAACACATTGCTTTCGATAAAAAAGAATATAACAATACTGCTCTTCAGCTTGCCTTTCCAACTGGGGAATTTGGGTGTTAGCATCCACACATGAGGACAACCATTTGTTGTTTTGCTTTTCTGGGTACTGTGTGTACTTCTACTTAGGCATAATGGCTTTGAGTCCTATCTCATTACCTGCCAAATTTCATGATTATCTACTTTCTTTTTTCTTACCACTGCAAGAACTCCATTATGTAGATTGTACCACTTTTGTTATCCACTCATCTGTTGTAAGGCGCAGTTGGGTTGGTTCCAGATCTTTAGCTATCCTGAGAGAGCTGTAATAAACTATAGATGGGCATGTCTTGAGTGGTAGGAGAGTCTTGTGGGTATAACCAAGGGAGTGGTATGACTGGGTCAGTGGGTAAGTCATTTTGTGGTCTTTTAAGGGTTCTCCACACTGCTTTCCATAAGTGGGCTTCCTAGTGAAACGTTTACATTCCCACCAGCATGGATGGAGTGTTCCCTCTCTTTCCCACAACCTCTCTCCAGTCATTGGTTGTCTTTTCTTGATCTTAGCCAGTCCTTATCCAGGGGAACGATATCGTGAGAGTGCTTTTTGTAAGTTGATTTCCTTAATTTATTAACGAGTTGAATATCTTTGTATGATGTTCTCAGCCATCTCTATTTCTCTCAGAAAACTATCACTCCAATAAGTTAAAAGTTGTCTTAAAGGATAAAAGGACGTTGCGTTTACTCATCTGGAATATTCTCTGGGACAAACACTTCAGAGGTCAGCTGGCATGATTAGTGGCAGGACCAATAGTAACTAGCACCAATTCAGCACAGCCATAGGAATTTTTTAAGCTTGTACGTTAATTAAACCTTGCTAAGATATACAGCCTGTTTTTATGTTAACCTATAGCTGCAATCCTGGTTATTATTACATAATTAAACATTTATAAATACTTATTTGCTAGACAACAAAATTTATTTTTAAACAGTTTTATACAGAGGCAGTAATTTTTAGTAATTATTTAATTGCATGACCCTTATCTGAACATTCCCTTATTTAATAATTAAATTTTAACTTTTCCCTCAAATAAAAACTTTTCACTTTATTTCATCTAGTCCTCACAAACACTTCTTCATGTTGGGTACTAGTATTATCATCATTTTTCACATAAGTGAGCTTGAAAAGAGTTAAAAGACATGCCTCAGGCCAGCCTATTGCTAAATGGAAGTGAAGCTTCCTCTTAGCTTGACCTCCAGCCCACAGTTTCAGCCTTGAGGAATGTAATAAACCACACAGCCGGCATCCGGTGTGGTGGTGGCTCACCGTTCCTTTAATCTAGCACTTGGGAGGGAGAGGCAGGCGGATCTTGGTGAATTCAAGGCCAGCCCTGGTCTACAAGTGAGTTCCAGGACAGCTGGGGCTTACAGGAGACCCTTTGCTTGGAAAGCAAAAATATAAATAACATAAATAAAAATAAACCACGTGTGTTTTAATCAGTCTCAATAATACATAGACACATCAGTGCAGCAAGACACACTGACACCTAGTGTTCTAGGTCCCTAGAAAATGAAACCTCATGGTTTAGATATAAAGTGGTAATTGATTGGACCTCTTATGGTCACTGACAGCCAGTTAGAGAAACAATGAGTCTTTAGGAAGGTTTCATGAAGAACAGGAGATGTGGGAGGGAACATTTTGGGTCAGAGGACTATATGGCCAGGGTCTGAATTCAAGAATTAAACCAGCCTGTGTAGAGGACCAGTCTTGTGAAGAGAAGCGAGAGAGTGGTTCTTAGTGAAGCAACTGCCAGAGGGATTGTTAGATGATCAGCTGAATGAACTTGAGGACTTCATTCTGGAAAGATAAATCTGTCTATGCTTGGTTCATACTCTACTTTATTGGTTACAACCCAGGAACAAAATTCTCTTTTAACATAACTAGCTTTCCAAAGTATGGCAGTCAAGCTGGGCTAGAGCATGTATAATGATGTAATGAAAATATGAGAATACACTCCATACTGGAGAGGTGGCATTACGTAAATGTCATTATCAGACACTATGGTGGTGATAGTTCTGACCAGACTAATTGTTTTCCTTTCCAGGCCTTGGAGCTTGACGCTCAAGGCCTTTTCTGAGACCAACAGCATGATACTGCCCAGGACTTTTCTGAACTACAAAATCTTAGAGCCAGCCCTGTATGTGAGGAATTATAATGTGTATTTTCATATGACTCAGGGACATTTGTGTGCAAATTGTAGAAAATAATATGTCAATCTGAGTTACCATCTAACAAGCATCATGCCTACAAATTCACACTTCGGATTCATGATTGTGATAGAATAGAAAAAGCAAAAATCACACAAATATTTATTGTGGGTACCAATTACATGGGACCTCAGTAATTTAGAAGCTTAAACTAAACATCACTGATTTTTTTATTAATTATTTAAAATTTTTATGTTATGTGTATGAATGTACTGTCCTGCAGCAGGTCTGTGCACCCGTGTCGTTGAATGCCCGCGGAGTTCGAGTAGGGTGCTCGGAATTCCCTGGAACTTGGAGTCTCCTGGTAATTGGAGTTAGTTACAGACGGTGTCGTAGCACCATGTGGGTGCTGGGGAACGAAAGGGTCCTCTGCAAGAGGCAGTGCTCTTACCGCTAGGCTATCTCTCCAGTCCCTCACTAGATTTTAAACAGGATACCACCCCAGCCTGCTCTCTTTTTTGAATGTTGGTGGTGGGGACTGTTTTACGAACAGTTGGACAGGGGAAAAATTAGGTTTATCATTCAATGCCAGATTTTCTGCCAAATTTCACAAACTCAAATAGAGATAAAGGGAAGCCCATTACATATTGTATATAGTATTTGTTTTTATTATTATGTATCTGTGTGTATGTGTGATGATGTTCTGGTCTGCAGCCAGGTCCGGCACTGCCGTGTCGCTGCCAATAGTGCCCGCGGAGTCAGAAAGGAGGGTCGTCGGATTCCCCTGAACTGGGTTTCTCCTGTAATTTGGAGTTACGACGGTTCTTAGCCACCATGTGGGTTGCTGGGATCGAACCGGTTCCTCTGCAAGAGCGATCTGGTGCTCGTAACCACCAGGCTACTCTCCAGTCCCCTACTGTAGTTTTTAAACTTAAATAAATTCCCCTTAGTTGCCACCAGACAGTATTACTAAGGACAGAATCCAAATTAAATTTTATCAAAGCGATGATGAATTGGTTGCTGATCTGTGTACATAGGGGAACAGGATCACAGACAAAATTGGTGGGGAGGGATGTCTGGGCATCTTTAGATGGAACCAAGTATTTTTGTGCAATATAAAGATCTTGGTTAACTTCACAGAAAGCTATATGAAGTGCAGTAGGATCCATTTTTTAATCTTACTTTAAATAACCAATTTCATGATGGAATCTTAGAAAATAACAATTAAGATAAAAGATGGTTCTGTTGAACAAAGACAACTATTTATACATATAGATTTTGACCTAAGTGTGTATTACTGGCTGCAAATGGCCTAGTAATTCTTGATGACATACACCAAATCTAGTTGGGGACTATAAGAGACACCCATTCATGTAACATCTTAAAAAATATTTCTTTTTCTTATGTGAGAAATTGGTCTATTATAAGCTATCGGAATTAAAGTTTGTAGTGGATATGAAGATAGAATGTAACAGTACTTATAAGAAACCACTGTAAGCCAGTAAAATCCAGCAATACAGAGTAGTCCTGCCTACTATTTAAATAATTTAGTGGATTCACTACAAGTATAATTTTTTCCTTCATTTTAACTTTTTAAAGAATAAAATGTTTTTATTCTTTCACTATATTACTGAATCTAATACTGCTTGGAAAATTTCAGTGGAAAAATATCATGCTCTCAGAGCAGAGTTGAATTGAGCAAAAAGAACAAAACAAAACTAAATAAACAACGAGGCTTAAACTTTATCTCTCCTCTACATGCCTGGGGGGGGTGTGCTTTGGCTGGAAATCAGAGGGCGGGATCTTAGCAATGTGTTCAACGTGGTCATTTTTTTCAATTAGCAAAAAATAGAAGCTGAAAGCATTATGGCAAAAGCTAACTAATGAACAAAATCAATTCTCAAGGTATTTAACATTAGATGTCTGTAGCAGGAAATGTGAAATGCCTGCAGTCTTGCAGTTCACTGGGAAAGAAGCCAAAAGCAGCTATCCCAAATTTAAACATGATGCTCACAAGTAACATATCATGTATCACTAAAGAGCTATGGAAGAGAAACTTTTTCAACTATTAATAATTTCCCAAGAATTCCATACCTTTAGAGGAGAAGATTGAATTTTAAATAGCCTCTTTGTACTTGATTATATTTGTAAGAGTATCTACTTCTTATAGAAAGCTCATCCCAAATGTTGAGTAAATTCCAGTGCCCACAAACTCTGATTCTTTCCAGCTGATATCATACTAATAAATGACAAATGCTCGTGTCTTCACCGTCCTGTATCTGATGCAAGTTTGTTCTGTGCTTTAGAACTTACCACTACTCAAAGTTTTCTCTATAGTCACCACCAGTGACCCTCAAGCCAAGTTCTCAGGGACATTTCAGTCTCTGTCTGTCTTTGCATCTGATGCTGACTATTCTGGTGCTTCAGCTCTTGACTTTATGAAATGTTGTGCCATTGGTTTTTCTTGGCCACCTCATTCTTCTTTCCTGAATTCCCTCACAGTTTTCTGATTGTTCCTTCCCCTGTGACTCTTTGCGCTTGTACTTTGTGCCTCCTCCTCCATCCTCCTCCCTCCTACCATCCTCCTCCTCCTCCTCCTCCCCTCCTCCTCCTTCTCCTCCTCTGCTCCTCACTCCTTCTCCTCCCCCTCTCTCCTCCTCTTCCTCCTCCTGCTCCTCCTCCTTCCTCTTTCTCCTCCTTCTCCTTCTCCTCCTCTTCCTCCTCCTCCTCCTCCTCTCCTTCTCTTTCTCCTCCTCTTCCTTCTCTTTTTCCCCTTTCCTTCATCCCTCATGGGATTGTTCTTCAGTGTTCACTTTACATGACCCTCTCGAGTCTTGTCCATCCTGAAAGGCTGCATTTCCACATACCCTCACCACTCTCTGATATATCTAGCCTGTTTACCCTGTTTTAAGATGACCCGTTTTCAAAGTCATTTTCATTCTACCTTCTCTGTGAAATATTTTATTGTTGATTGATCCTTCCCTGATACTAAGAGAGCTTTGTGGGATGATTTGTATTAAGTGACTTGGGATCAAGTCCCTACTTTATTTTCCAAATGTACTGCTCCATGACATTGTCACATAGTGAAATGAGAAGTAGGAGTAACATTTTTTTTTTTTTTGAGACTGGGTCTCCCTGTAGCTCTTGCTGTCCTGGAACTCACTCTGTAGACCAGGCTGGCCTCGAACTCACAGAGATCTGCTTGTCTCTGCCTCCCAAGTGCTAGGATTAAAGGCATGCGCCACCACGCCCGGCAAGGAGTAACATTTTTTAAGCATGGATATTATGAAGAAAAGTACAGTGTTCAATTTTATGTCTGCATGATAATGCTTGGTAGATCTTTATCTTTCCACTCCATAGGTTTTTCCATAAAAAAAATCCCTAGGCCAACTTGTTGATGATTGTCATGTTTGTCATATTCATCTTAGTCCCCCCTGTAACTCCAGAGATGCTGTATTTTACATCTAGAAATTCTGAACAAATGTTGTTGAATCAAATTAACCCAAGAGTAGCTTATCAAACAATATAATTTGACCCCTCCATGGAATCCATGTACCCAAACCTCTCAATTATAATAAGCTGATCTGTAAATGCAAAAGAAGAGATTAAATTGAATTTGGCAACATCCCCCTGATGCTCTGGAAACTATCCTTATATTCAATAGTAATTATTTCATGCTGGGGACTAAAGTTCATTAGCAACTAAAATATTCTTATCTCCTTGGGAGCAGCAAATTCAATGGGGAGGTTAATCTCTTACTTGGTGTCCAAAATCCCAGTATAGGGGCTTCCTAAGGAGAATGAAATCCATGTGGCAAAGAGGTTCCGAGATCCAAATGTCAGCATTCGTCAATAGAGTGAGCCATTCTATTTAACTCTCACCCTGAATGATAGCTTAATTCTCTGTACATTTTCACCCCTGCTAAGGATACAACCACCTCTTTTTTTTTTCAGGCAGGCCTTTGAAAAAAAAAATAATGAAAGGCTTCATTTTCCAACAGTATAAGGTGATGCATGTTATCAGATAACCCTTTACTCAGGACTCTCATGACTTTGCTATGGGGAAAGATACTAGAAACTGCAAAATCTAGTAATCTGGTGGTCCTCTTTCTCTACTCATTTCCTCTCTAAAACAAAGGCATTTTCATGAAACATGTTTTCCTTTAACTTCTTTATCACGTTTCTCATCTTGTTGTCCCTTACATGTCAACACCTTCAAATTTTAAAGTTTGCCAATCCATTGTCCTCCATTCTGGCTAGTACCACATCTCTACCTGTGTATAGACCTAACCTTGTTGAATCTTAGTGACTCTGCAGTGTACGGTAACCTCTTCAACAATTTATGCTGAGAAGTTCTGGTTTTATCTAAGACTAGAATACTCTAAAATTCACACATCGGTTTGGGATTCCTTGGACTGTTTCACTTCTCTTTCATCAGGGAGAGGACTGAATACCTCTTAAAATAGCATCAGGGTGCCAGTGAAACTCTCTAGTTAAAGCACTCTTATACACCACCAACAAACAAAACTCAAAATCTTATCACAAGCTGAAGTGAGTCCATTGTATTACTCTCTGGGAATGAAAAGGTAAGTTGGCCCTCTGCCACCTCAACTCATTTTCATTTTTCCATTTGTAGACTATTTGCATATCTTTATGAACGTTCCTCAGAATGTTCTGTACTTTATTAGGCTGGCTTTTTAATATTGTTAGAGAGCTTCAAGTCATCCAAGGACTGAAAAAAGATGTTCATCTTCCAGTCTAACCTTCATGCTCTTTGTCTTTCTATTAACGAGTTACAGGCTGAACTGCAATGTCCTGGATATGACTTGAAAAGCTCTACCTTTAAACCAGGGTTTTCCACCATATATATATATATATATATATATATATATATATATATATATATATATATATGTAAATGTAATGAAGTTTCATTCAATTATTGTGTTAACTTTTGAAATCCAACATAAAAAACACTAATCGATGTTAAGCTTGGTGGGGGAGGAGAAGTGGATCTTCAGAAGTAGGAGAAAATTCAGCATCTTTGAACGTCTTGCATCCAAATGTGCTAGGATGAAGCATGAATGCCGGATGTTGTGGTTTGCCTTCAATTGCGTCCACAAATCAGTATGACTGATATCAACCCGGGGCAGAAAGGGTTGATTTAGCTTACATTTCCCGGGTCACGGTTCACTAGTTATAGAGCCGATGATAGGAACTCAGGGCACGAATCTGGAGGCAGGAGCTGAAGCACAGGCCATGGAGGAACTCTGCTTCCTGGCTTGCTCCCCGGCCCATACTCAGCCTGCCTTCTTACACAGTAAACAATCACCTGCCCAGAAGTACCACCCACAATGGGCTGGCCCCTCCCACATCACTCAACAATCAAGAAAATTCCCCACAGACATGGCCACAGGCCAGTCCAATGGAGGCAATTCTCCAGCTGAGGCTCCCTCAACCCAGGTCTGCAAGTTGACAACTAAAGCTATCCAGCACACCAGAAAAACAGGAGTTTGTTTTTATTGGCAATGGGACTTTCGGCTGCTGTAATCTACTCTTTTTATGTGAAAGTTAATAGTTATCAAGACAGGGTCTGAGTAAGGACTTCAAATAAAGCCCACACTTCATTCCCCACCACTACAGGACAGCCCCAGCATGCTAAAATTAGAGTTGCAACAGCGACATACCTTTAATTCAAAGGCTCCAAGTAAAATATTTTAAAACTTTCTCATTCTATCTAATACAAGACTGAGGTCAGAAGGATGATGGAATGAAATGCAGATGACCAGGGTGATTAGCCAGGGAGGGGCAGAGAGGAGAGGGCTAATAGTGCATCAATTCACATGACTCTTATTTCTACATCTTAAATCTAATTGGAAGCTGAGGATAGACTGGGCTTTCACAGGTGGGTGCCAGTGGACAGAACATGTAAGTGGCAAAGTGGAGACCAGGTTTGAATAGGCAGATCCTGTTTATCTCACTTGACAAGTCAAGTGGAGCCAGAATCTATAGGCAGCTTGGAACACAGTAGTGAGAACAGTCTTACTGAGATAGAGCACTGAATTGGTGCAGGAAAATGCCCCAAGTTTTTAATGCTCTCTTCCTGAAAATGAAGACTATCCACATGACTGACCTGAATTTGCCACCTTAGACCCGGTCTCTCCTCATGAGATGGAGCAATTTTAAGCATGTATGGTCACCCCAGAGATAAAGACATGTGTTTGCCTTTGATATTCAAATAAGCAGTAAGAACTGTTTTGAAAACAAGACTTTCAACTTCACCCATCCTGTTCATTGAAAAGTCAAGCGACAACTTTCTCATCCATGTTACTCTTTCTGTTCTGTAGATTCAAACACTGCTGTGAGATTAGAGAGATGTTATTCGTTCTGATAAGTCACCGGGAGGAGGCACATTGTGCTGGTTAGCTTTCTTGTCAACTTGGCACAAACTAGATTCATCAGGGAAGAGGAAAACTCAATTTATTCCACGGAATGATCTGTGGCCACGTCTGTGATGCATTTTCTTAATGGCTGCTTGATGGTGGAAGGCCCGGCCTACTGTGGACAGTGCCATCCCTGGGCAGACCCCTGGGTTGTATAAGTGGTTGAGCAAGCCAGGGGGACCAAGGTAAAAGCATTCCTCCAGGTCTGTGCTTTATTTCCTGCCTCCAGGTTCCTGTCTGATTTCCAAATACACCCTTTGCTTACCAAGTGGGTTTTGGTCAGTGTCTTGAAAATAATTATGACACACGCACACAATTTTTAAACAGACTTCTACATTTAATGATACATACATGTAACAAAGCAGAAGGGGAGCTATTTGGACAAAGGGATATCTGTGAGAAGTTAAGAGAAGTTAATAGGAGAGATGAATATGATCAAAATACATGATAAAAATGTCATACAGAAGCTAATTTTTACAATGAACATATATGAATGCCCTCATATAGAAGGCATACATGCAAGTAAAAGCATATTTCAGAATGTCTGTAGGTTCTTCATCAAGCCCTAGAAAGCTCATTAAATACAATGAAAACAAAGAGTTGCATAACAAGCCATAAAGGAACAGTGGTTCAACTACTTTAGTAGCCTTATTCAAATATCCATAAATTTTAATTTCACTCCAGTTAAAAAAGGTAAAAGCACCAGTTGTGTATGCATCTAGTGGGATGGAAGATTGCTCATCAGCAATTACCAAATCATTTGCTTAAATACCATTTCTCCACACTTAGCTCCTCACCTTCCTAGTGCACAAGAAGGATGGTCCCTGAGAATAGAATTCAGTGATATATGCTTCTTTGAGAACCACAGAGACCCTGGATCTAATTAATCCTGCAACCTTCTGCAAGCTGCTGGCCTGAAATGGTTGGAGTTCGCTTTAAAGCAGACTGAATTTCAAACCAAAGGGCTCTGAGGTGGCAATAGCTCATTAATTCAGAGTGCAATTCAGTGACAGAAGAATTGTTTTAAATGCACAATCTAAAACTATTTAAATTCACATTATAATTATAAGCAAAATCTATGCACTTCAAACTTGAAATCTAGATATGTAATCCACCGATAAAACTAATGAACAAAAAATTTTTAAAAAGAGGGGACTGTCATCTTACCAAGAAATGCTAATCAACCTACTTTTTTGAAGTGTGCCTCATTTGCATCACAAACATTATTATGAAAATTCAACATTATGCTTCTGTGTATTGCATTGTACTGCTCTGCTGAACATAAAAAACAGGCAACACTTCCTCAGAGTGAATAAAAATGGAATAAAAATCATGATCAAAGATAACTTCAATTCCTTGTTAATTTTACCTTAATTCCACTCCTGGGACAAGGAGACTTCTTCATACATTTTCTTTCCTGTAACAAATTCTCCAGCAAGCTTATGGTCTCTAAATATATTCCCAAATGAAAGGCATGCATAAATAAACATCAGTCCAATTTGCATAGCCTCTACCTTAAATATGGCAGCACGTTCATAAACTCATTAGAGTTCGCTATGAGAAAAACTCATTACATTCCCATTAGACTATGGGAATTAACTTTTCAAAATTAATGTTACAGAAGTAATTTTTCTCTGTTTTCAAAGTAACCAGTAACAACTGAAAGTTTACCATTGTTTCTTAATCTTTTCCTTTTCAAACAAAATTCAAAGCAGTTATTTCTTTTGTAATAGTTATAGACATTTCTAAAGCACCTCTAGTGGTAACCAGTTTTTCTATAGATGAAGCACATTCTTTTCTTAAAAATTCAATAAGAATACCAAGCTTGGGATGTTTCAGTTATTACTGTGCATTATTTTACCTGAAGAATATGCTAAATGGTAAGGCACTTTTATTTTATTTTATTTTATTTTATTTTATTTTATTTTATTTTTTGACCTTTTTGAGACTAAAGGGTATCCCTTTAGTCCCAGCTGGCCTGGAGCTCTCTATGTAGACCAGGCTGACCTTGAACTCACAGACCTCTGCCTGGCTCTGCCTCCCAAGTGCTGGGATTAAAGGCGTGCACCACCATGCCCAGCACTAAAGATGGTTTTTAGCCACCATGTGGGTGCTGGGATTCAAACCCAGGTCCTCTGCAAGAGAAGTCAGTGCTCTTAACCTCTGAGCCATCTCACCAGCCCCTGGCACACTTTGTAACTCAAAGTAACTTCACTTCAAAGTTAAAGTACTGAGAAATACAAATTGAATGGTTTCAGGCAAATTTCTTCCCCATCAGAAAATATAAGTATTCATTATTTATATTAAAAAAATCAAGATTTTCTTTTAAATGCTGACATTTTTTACTAACAATTTTAACATTTTTTGTGGTGCTAGAGACTGAACCTAGCACCCTGTACATACAAAGGCAGCGACCCAGCTCTGAGCTACAACCCCAAACCAGTACCTCCTTATCCTTGAACTGATTTTATCTAGTAAATATTTATGTCTATTAAAATCACATTATACTTACATGAAAAATAATTTGTGGCACTTCCAAGATGAAAGATATGTCAGCTATAGAATACTTACTTTTTAAAAAAGTTATCACAGTATATTTATTTGGCTCTTGCCCAAGAGAACAAAAACTGTTTCAATGAGTGATAAGTATTGCTGTGAAATTGCAGGTTCTCAGTCAATTACTTGGTGGTATTATTATTTCTGAAAAATGCCATCTGGGGGAAAGAAGCATTTTGAATAGCCAAAAAGTCAGCCAAATCTTACTGATCGTGACTCATTTCAGTAGCAAACCTCTGTACCTTCTCTGGCAGATCAAATTAAACGCTGCTTGGGGAAGGTATGGGGCACTCCTCTTGTTGAAGCAATGCTGTACTTTCTATTCCTGCTGAGTAAATAGCCTCAAGTCAAACTACTTGCCCTGACTAATGATCAAACATATCCAGGAATTCTATACAAGAAATTCACTCTTCTCTCCTTTGAAGTGTATTGCTGGGAGAGTAATTGGGTTTGCTACAGATTTTTCCTTAGAACTGCAAAAGAAATTTCTTGGCTAAGCATATAATCAAGATACAGATTTTCTTTCTTTCTTTTTGATGGACAATGAATAAACATATGTCTCAAAAAGTGCCAGAATGATGCACTACGTCTTCGTAACAGACTTCTCAGCGAGGCTATGTTAACAAGTCCCAGTAGAAGTGTACCTCATTGGGAACATTTCATTCAGTGGCATATCCCCTCTAGAAATATAACTGTACTCCAAAATATTAATATCATGATAACTAAGCTGTTAGGAATATACCAAGTTTCGTTGAACATAGAAGCCATGCTTGGTGGCTCATGCCTATAATTGTAGCACTCAGGAATCTGAGGAGGAGGATTCCTGAGAATTCAAGGTTGCTCTGGCCTAGGAGTTCCAGGCCAAGCCTAGTGAGACCCTGTCTCAAAAGAAAATAAGTCCAGAGTAAACCACACGAAACTACCAGTTTGGATATTATAAAACATAAGAGAGCTGGTTGTGGTGGTGCACACCAGTAGGATAAGCTGAAGAGGAAGAGGCCAGACATACTGGGCTGAAGAGATGGCTTAGCAGGTGGTTAAGAGCACTGGGTGCTCAGGATTGTATCCCAACACCCACCTGGCGCTATCAACCATCAGTAACTCCAGCTCCAGGGGATCCGATGCCCTCTTCTGTCCTCCATGGGCATTGCACGATATGGGTGTACTTAGATACGTGCAGTCAATACACCCATACACACCTAAATGCATTTGAAAAATCAACCATAAAAAGATATAAGAAAAAGAGGTTATTTTTGGTGGGGGTGTTCAGCAGAGGCTGTTTAAACTATGTGTGAATGAGATATTCAAAGACAGAGAGCATTTCAGCTGGTAGATTGTGGCTGGGAAAGGATTATAGGCCATGAAAGAAGACAAAATGTAATCTCTGTCTAGATGGTGAGATTCGTTCAGTATGAGTAGATCTTTAGAAAGGGGGAAGTGGTATACATGTAAGACAGACAAGAATGGAAAAGGTGAATGCAATCCCTTACACAGAGCTAGAGAAGGCTCTTTTGTTCCTGCTGAAAATCCAAAAGAGATACTCTACTGTCTTTTGACTCTTAGGTATAATATTGGATATAATAAAGGAATAATAAAGATCAATTTCCAAGCAATGGACAGTTAGTTTACCCCTTCTCGAATTTTCTGACTAGGTCCTTTGCCTCCCAAACAACTGGTATTTGGAGAAAAGTAAGTTAGCCTGCTATAACAATAGTCTAGAATGCTATGATCCTCAGACATGTCAAGGATGGCCATTTTAACTCTAGCATATTAAACTTTCTCAGTCCATGTGACTAAACCATGAAGTAGAAGGGCAGATAGTTTTAGAATGAGCCGTGATATGTCTGCATATCAGAAGAGGTAGAAAAGGTGCAAAGTGAAGTGATGAGGACAGGACAGGCTGTGACGGTCACAAGCAGGGTGACCACAGTACAAATGATACAAATAGTACAAGGTGATCACAGGGCTTCATAATTCCTTGGCCAGTTAAAACTCCCAGACAATGTCATAGTTTAGAGTAGAAGAGAAACCGCCGCAGGTGTAAAGGAATGTGTAGAACCAAGAGTGTGCAGGCAGCCAGTGGTGGTTGTAAACTCCTTTAATTCCAATCCTTGGGAGGCAGAGGCAGGCAGATCTCTGTGAGACTGAAGACTGTCTGGTCCATAGAGTGACTTTGAGGCAGACTGAGACTAGGGAGACCTTGTCCAAAAGAAAAAGAATGTACAGGCAAAGATATACAAGCAAAGGAGCAGGGTAGGACAAATAAAAGACAGAGCCTTAGTATCTCTGAAATATGCTCAAGAGAACAAAACCTGCCAAAAAAAGGCAGAACAGAGGTAAGCAATGGATAGACAGTGCTGACCAGTTGCCTTTGTGGGAAGGGAATGGTGAACAAACCAAAAACTCTTATAGTGCACTTACTGTGTTCACATTAGGTTTGAAATGACTAACGGGACAGAGTTTATCTTCTGTTTTGCTCACCCAGTAGAAAAGAAAGGACAGAATAATCAATGTATATCAACATCCATAATTTTAATGTGTGTGCATTCTCTTAGTAAAAGGTGTTTTGAGCACACCCCATATACTTATCTATCAATTATATCCATATACTACTATCATGGTAAAGTATGAATATATATTTTTTTGTATTTTTGAGACAGGGTCTCCCGATAGCCCCAGCTGGCCTGGAACTTACTCTGTAGACAAGGCTGTCCTTGAACTCAGAGATCCACCTACTTCTGCCTCCCAAGTGCTAGGATTAAAGGCATGCACCACCATTCCCAGCCCGATAAAGTATGAATATTATGGCATATACACAAACATACAAATATAGAAGAATGTGAAAAATAAATATGGAGAGATTTTAATAGTTTCTTCAGAGTCCGTTAACTTAGATAATTATTTTCTTTTCAGCCCCAATCATAATGTGAAGTGCTTAGACTTTATATTCTATAGGCAATGAAGAAAAAAAAAGTTTGTGAACATGAAATGAGATGATCAAAGTGTTGTTTAGGAAAATTAAGCCATGAAATCCAAGTTGGTATTAGAAGGGAGTTTAGCTGGTATCCCAGAAGTTGGAGATAAAGGCCACTCTGACAACTATGATTTGAAATGATAAGGGCCATGATTTATATTGACAGCACAAATCAAGAGAGTGGCAACACACTTTGGCCTTTGAAAATTATGGCAAAACAGTCTGCTGAGTGCATTCCATTGAACATGGGGTGTGCAGCCCAAACATCGCTGCAGACACGTGTCCTGGAGAGGACTCCTGTTCTGATTGACTGCTGGACTTTCAGCTCAGAAAATTCCTCAAAGGATGGCACTTAACCATGATGAATAAAGCCTCCTGAAAGAACCTCAGGTCTCTGACCTTCTTCTGCCCTCCTGTTCCCTTTATTTTACCAAGGAACTGACTATAAAGAAATTCTAAAAAAAAAAAAAAAAAAAAAAAAAAAAAAGGCCGGGGGGGGGGGCACATCCCTTTAATCCTAGCCCTTGGGGGAGAGAGGCAGGCGATCCTTGTGAGCTTCAAGGGCCAGCCTGGTCTACAGAGTGAGTTCCAGGACAGCCAGCACTACAAGGAGACCTCGTCTCAAAAGGGAGAAAAAAAAATAAAAAAACCAAATAAAGAAATTCTCTGACTTACCTTGTCTCAGAGTAGATCTGAAGACTCCTTCCAGAAGAGATCCTGCCTACCCTTAAAAGGAAGGAATGCTACTTCGAGATCAAGAAGAATCTGAACAAACACACCTTGCTTGTTTTCCTTCAGGCTATCAGCATTGGGTATTTTGTCTAATCACATTTCTATGGGGCTGTTCACCAAACTTAAGCATAAAAATAGACATTGCATCTTAGGGTCTTCAGTTCTAAAGACTGAAGACCCTAAAGACTGTGCCATATAAGACATTGAATAGGCTTGCCCTGCTTTTCTCAAGCCAATCTTTCTTTTGTTATAGCTGTGTGAGCTATGACCCAGAATGGGGGAAAAGGCCACACACCTTAGCACTTTAAGATTCCATTGTTGTACTAAAGGGATCTCAATAGTTTTTTGTTTTGTTTTGTTGGATTTTTTTTTGTATTTTTGAGACAGAGTCTCCCTGTAGCCCCAGCTGTCCTGGAACTCACTCTGTAGACCAGGCTGGCCTTGAACTCACAGAGATCTGCCTGCCTCTGCCTCCCAAGTGCTGGGATTAAAGGTGTGCGCCACCACGCCCGGAATCTCAATAGCATTTTTAGTGATATGATGTTCTATAGTTAAGTGAAAAAAAAAAAAACAAACAAATAACTAATTCTGGAGACAAAAGATCAATATGATCAAAACCCTTGAAAAATGTCTCAATAATTATAGGGTGTCATTTTTCTACTTTAATTGCAGACAAATTTCTGCTTTGATTCTAAAAAATCCATCTAGCAGCATCTTTTTTAAAGTTATTATATCTGCCTTAGCAATGAAACATTGAACAGCATAACAAACATTTCATACTTTCCCAGCTGTGCTATAAGCAGAGAAGAAATAATAATAACAATATATATAATATATATATATATTTATATATATATATATAATACAGACCTCAATTTTTTTTTTTTTTTTTTGGTCTTTTTGAACAGGACAGTCTCCCTGTAGCCCCAGCTGTCCTGGAACTCACTCTGTAGACCAGGCTGGCCTTGAACTCACAAAGATCCGCCTGCCTCTGCTTCCCGAGTGCTATGATTAAAGGCGTGCGCCACCCTCAACAGCCCCGCAAAAGACCTCAATTTTAAGAAAAACTCTAAATGTGAGTGTTTTCCTGAAATACCCAAGGCTAAAGATTATTACACTGGAGAGATTACAGGAAAGGTACTTAGAACAAAATCAATAGAATGTCTTAATAAATGTCAGCAGGATGTGTGCGGGTGACATGGTCAGTATTCTATAAAACTCCACTTCTCTTCCTCAACCCCCCATAAAGGTTTCAAAAACACCAATCAGTAAAAGTAATCCAAAGATCACAGAGCATTTCTTTATAACCTGCAAGGTGCAATTTCTTTCCTGGTGCTTTATATCTTCTACATGGCAGGTAATAAGACAAAATTCAAGTTTACTTATAATCGTGTCATTTTAGCTTTCATTTACAATGTTGTACAACAGTAACTGCCTTGATGAAGGATGTTAAAGCCAAAATCCAATTGAACATCAAGACACTTCTATCTGATCACCTGAGAAAGCTGCATTAGAGTGTCATTCAAACACATTATATTTGACAAAGGCTGCTTTTCTTTATTCTTTTTCTTATTTCTCTCTGAAAAACTCAAAGTAATTTCAGGTAGTCTCCAAATATTTTAGGCTAACCCTGAAAACAGGAAAAACACATTAGAGGCCCATTATATTTCCTTGTCTTTTCATGGCTGTGAGGGTAGGCACATTTCTGTCTGCCCCTCACATCAGTCTAACATTCCTATCAAAGCAAATTACCCAGTAATTAGCTCATTCATTCTGTATACTCTAATGAGGGAATTTCTCAATCAAAACCTCTGATTTCATTGTCAGAGAATGGCTCAGAGGAATGTCTATTTAATTTCTCTTCTTAATTACTTTATCTATCTGATAAAGTTATCCTACAGGACACTGGTTTAATTATTCCTTAAATTCTTCATATTCTTCAATAGTTCAATCAATGCTTAAAAATCTGTATGTACATGTGTGTATACATGTTCATGTATATGTATGTATATGTGTGTATACATGTTCATGTGTATGCATGTGGCATGCACTCATATGCATGTAAAGGCCAGAGGTTGATGTCTGGTGTCTTCCTCAATTGCTGTGGGATTACAGAAATGTGTCACTGAGTTGGCTTTTTAGTGACTGCTGGGGGTTTGAACTTAGGACCTCATGTTCCAGGGCAAGCACTTTACTAACAGCCATCTTCATAGTCCTTCAACAATAGAGATTTCAGTAGAAGTATTTATCACATTGATAAAAGGAAAATAATCAAATTAAAAGCAAAAAACTAAATGTAACATTAAAATAATATTTTTTTGAATGTTAGAGGTATTGTTGATTTTTACTCCAAATTTATGAATACATCCACTGAAACAAGCGTACAAATATTGAGTTCATTCTGCAGAATAAGTGAAGTATCCTTACAAACATGTGATAGAGGCAGATCATGCTAGCTGACTCCGAGTGCAATGTCTTACACCCACCAAGCACTCTTTATGCCATGTTCCAGTCTTCATCTTGAAACCTGCCAGAATCATAAAATAGTACAGGAGATTCCCCAGATGTGCTCCCAGAGAAGAGAAAAGCACAGGTAAGAGAGAAAGGTTTCCTAAATGACCTTCCTTTGAAAGAACCCGTCAGCATTGCCAATGATAAAACATCAATATTTTGGGGCCCATTTAACTCAATCTTCTTTTCTTTTGTTTTGATGACTGTAGTCCCAGATGATAACAGAACAGATTATAGTCTTCTTAAGACTCCCCAAGTACAAAAGAACAAGTTCACATAGAGGGAAAAACCCTGAAAGAATAGCAAGGGATTAGTCAAAGTCTTGGTCCCTTCACACCTCACAGAGTACATATTGAAATAAGGAGTCCAAGAGACATTTACATCCCATGTCCCTGAATCCTAAGCTCTGTAGAGGCAGCAAGAGGGATAAGTGGTGGGAATACCTAAGGAAAGGGAAGAGAGGAAGCATTTTCATTTCTGCTTTCAGTATGAGAAAAAAATATGTGATAATTTAGAGATTTATCAGGAGGCTATTGAGAAGTACTGATAAAAATTAACCAAATTTTTGAAAAAGATGGCTTATACCTATAACCAAAATTCAACAGTAGAGTAAAAAGCATAATACCCAACAATAGTTCTTGTCCTCTGAATATGGGTTACACCAAAATTCTGGTCATCTAAGTGCCTACCAGCAGCATTTCAAAAGGCCAGTGCAGCTAAATCAGGGTCAGCTTCCATACATATTCATGGACAACTGCAAGAAACTGGAGAAAAAATTACTTAGGGACTAATTCTGGCCTCCACCAAGACATGCTAAACATGATTTTTATGGGAAATGAGAAACCTCAAGTGACCCAGTCCTTATAACTCTTGTGTGTGTGTCACCTAGAGACAGGCCAGTGGCCATTACAAAGATCATATTGCTTTGTCTTACATGCTGGCATTCCAAAAGCCATGTAATTTAAGACAAAAGCTGATTTTTCAGTGTCCACTGAGCGTTTAGCTTCAATCAAATTCTTTCATGTGATCTTTCATTCCATCAGACTTATGTTATAGAGTATTAAGGACACCCAATAGACTGCAAAATCACAAAAGGAAACACAAATCAATCTACAACAAATCACCCAACAGGTGCTCTGGAAGTGAACTTTATTGCTGCTGACATCAACATTTGCATTGATACCATCTTCTTTCTGCCCAATTTTGTCATTCTCCCCATCACAATTTATAGCTGTTTGGAGAAAGCAGCACCCAAAACAAACCCTCACTGCTGCAAGGATACCGTGATGACTCAACTTTCCCCGAGGTCATTAGGCCAAGAGATGGGTTCTTCTGTTTCAAGATAGCTTTCCTCCTGACCCATGGCATATGGCTTCTATTACTGCCAGACCATGACCACAAAGACATTTCAAATCCCTGTGAAAAATGTGATTCCCTGTCTCCTGTGCAGTAGTATGTCATAGACAACATTCAAGTTCTGGGGAGCAAATGACTCGGGGGGGGGGGCACAGGGATTAAATCCACAACATCCTTTTATAAGACAGGACTCAGTTTGTAATAGAAACCGTCTCACTTTTGGCTACTCTTTTTTATTTCACAAACCACTAAGGGCTCCTAAGGGGCAGCAAACACACTTCAGCGTATCAAGTTTAAGCTCTCCAAAGATGTGGAACAACTTTATCAAGAGCGACAGCTCTGCCATCACTAATCTGTTCCTCAAATTTTGCTTTTTTTAGAAAAAGGGCGATAAAGGTATATTCGTGCTATTTAATCTGCATTAACACAGCAAACAGTAAGTATTCTGTCTGTGATGATTAAGAAATGTTTATGAAGTTATTTGGAGTAGATGCTCATTGTAGGTATTACAGCTGTCACAGAACAGTAGTAACAAGATGAGAATTAGTCAACAAATTATAACATATTCCACAAGGTACTTTAATCCACTCAGATTAGTCAGACACTCAATATGAACATAACAATGTTCTGCCTTATTAGATTTCATAAATGACGTTTTCTCAGTTTTTAATAACATAAAATGTAGAAGTATTGTCTGGTATTGTAAAAGAATGTTAAATAATTAATTATGAGTTTCTAGCATATCCTAATTTTATAGAAGGTGATTTACAACATTCTCTGGTTATTGAATTTAATGGTTCCTGACAAAAGAGCTGGCTAAAAAGATCACACAGTCTCTCTCTCTCTCTCTCTCTCTCTCTCTCTCTCACACACACACACACACACACACACACACACACACTTGAGCAAATAATTCAAATGAGCTATTTTCTGTACAACAAAATCATAAGAGGATATCCAGGGGTGGGGAAATTTTACTTAGTTTATAATCATTAGCTATTTCTATCAACCACTGCAAATTTAGCACTTGTTCAAATGTCCTTTACTTTTCTTCTTCTTTTCCAGTGGTGGAGACAGTTGGTGATTCTCATCCATTTTCCTGTGTTTTGTTTATTTTTGGCTGTACTATACACTAAATTATTCCTATGGAAGGTTATTATTCTCTGTGTGATCATTATAAAATATTTGAGGAAAACAAACAGAAAACCCTAACCTGCCTTTCCTCATCCACAGAGCCCTGAATGGGTCCCAATAGAAATAACATTTGAGTAAATGCAAAATACCAATCAAATTAAGTTTCCTGGTGGAACATGATATATGTAAAGCCACTGATATCTTATTTCCTCTGTAAAACATGAGACTATGTCATACCAAAATGTGGTTTTACTAATTAGTGCAAAAGAAGAATCAATTTTTATTGGGATAGGTGGTCAATTCCATGAAATACACTTATTCTTTTTAAATATTTTTATTTTTTGGTCTTTTCGAGACAGGGTCTCCCTGTTAGCCCCAGCTGTCCTGGAACTCGCTCTGTAGACCAGGCTGGCCTTGAACTCACAAAGATCCGCCTGCCTCTGCCTCCCAAGTGCTAGGATTAAAGGCGTGCGAAATACACTTATTCTTATCTCAAATAGACTTGTGAATTATCATCTTGGACTCATAATTTTGGAAATTATGAAGGCAAGGGATTTCCAGGTAGAGCTATTTTCAAGAAATGTAATTATGAGGAGAGAATGCTTAATTTTTTTTTCATTTAGCTGTTTCTACTCTAATTATTTAAATAGCATCAATACTAAAATCTTGAGTTGTGTTTGTTTGCAAGGATACACCCAGATAAAAGTATCCTTACTAGAGGCTCCTAACCATATTTGATTTATTCCATCACTGCAATAGATTTTTAAAGACAAATTTATGCCTGTTGGACAATAAGAGCAATTGTTGCAATCATAAGCCTGTGTGTGTGTGTGTGTGTGTGTGTGTGTGTGTTTAGGAATAATTTCTTTCATAGTTTATCTTGAGATCAAGAAGACACAACATTCAATTTGTAAATCTATTTGTATTCCAGATATGAATATAAAGTAAACACTTTCTATTTTATTCTTTAGGAAACAAGATTCTTGGGGGGCAGAAACGGACCCCTAAGTAAAAGCAGACAGAATATCGATCTTTTCATTTGCAGATCAATCATCACATCTTTGTAATTAATCTTTAGCTTTCTATTTATTTCTCTCCTTTTCAAACACTTTTACGAACTCTTTAACATATAAGTGTTTCCTTCATTTATTTTTTCAACAAATATTTTTGATCATCTAACATTGATTATCAATTAGAAAATGTTCAAACATGTTCTTCAAGCAACAAAGTCTTCAAACCCCATCCCACCCTTTTACAAGCTGATTCATTCACCAAGGATTCAGTTCTGAACATTTGCTTCCCTTTTAACATACCTCCATGGACTGCTTACCCACAAAGTAATTTTCATGATCTACTTTCTGGAAAATTCTGCTATAAATGTCTCCATTTAATGAGGATTTAAATCTAACAGAAACAAGAATTAAGAAAAGCACACTGCAAAATCTTTCAGTATAGTTTGACATATTAACATTTTCTCCTATGTCCCTAATAAATTTGCTTCCTTTTTCCTGAGCAAGTAAGGTATAGGAGACTTTATCCAAAAAAACACTAATATGTGCCAATCAATAACAAGATAATGCAAGTTATGGGGACTAGCTTAGCCTTCGGTATCTATTAAGAAATGTGTAATGGGGGCTGGAGAGATAGCCTAGCGGTTAAGAGCACCGACTGCTCTTGCAGAGGACCCGGGTGCGATCCCCAGCACCCACATGGCGGCTGAGAACCGTCTGTAACTCCAATTCCAGGAGAACTCCAGTTCCAGGGGGAATCTGACACCCTCTTCTGACCTCTGTGGCATTGCACCACAAGGGTGCACAAACCTACATGCAGACAGTACACTCATACACATACAAAAATAAATAAATAAATAAATAAATAAATAAATAAATAAATAAATACGAAATGTGTAATGAAGGTAAAAGCAGAGTTGGAATAGTTACCCAGTTATTAAAGTCCAGTTTCTAAGATGGCATCGTTTCCTCTCTCAGAGTAGAATCTTCTCTGGTCCTGTATCTGATTAGCCAGCAACTGACTCAGCGTTATACTGACCTCAGATACCTATTGGTCAACCTGAGTCATTCCCTTAGGACTATGCTCCAGTATAAAGCCCTCTGTTCTTGCCTTCCCCTTAAATTCAGCAAGACATTGGAGCCTGAATTTCTGGATCATCTTCCTTATTAGAACAAAGATTAGATGACCCAACACTACTATGAGTTCCCCAACAACTAAAGATAGCTGCCAACTGCCAAATGCCAACCTTCCTATGAAAAGAGCATTTTAACTGGCCTTTCATAGACCTTATGGACCATATGCCTGATAGAGCACCTTATGGTCAAAATGAACTGAATAATAGCCCATTCCACTTATTTTTGCACTTATGAGAAAACACATGCTTCCTACCTGTGTCTACCTTGTGTCATACTCCAATTCCTGAGCCTCTCTAAGTAGAATATTCTGGAATTTTTGAGAATTTTTCCCTATGTGTCTGTCGAAGAATAAAGTAAAAAATTTTTAAGTGATGGCAAGTGAACCAGGGAACTACTACTGTTCAAACAAAAAGGCTATTACAGAGGGGTTTTCATGCTCACAAAACTAAAATAATGTTCTGATTAGCGCTACTACACTATAGCAAGGGAGGAGACAGCTTTCATGGATGAACTTCTATTTATCATTCTACTGTTAAAACGTGTTTATAACTGTTTTCATGGACATATAACTGGCCAATGCACAGAAATGAATAACTTAAACATATGTGGAATCCATGCCTCCTAATGACTACTCTAAACTTGAACACAAATGGGGAGATAACAGAATAGTTATTTTAGTTCACAATTCTAGATGTTCATCAGAAGATATATACTAGTACCTCTTTTAGATTTTGTAAATGTAAAACTTTTCTAATATATTTAAGATATCTTCTTAAAATTTTAAATCTTCTTTATGTTTTAAAGGAAATACATAGGCTGAAGAAACATAACTTAGTCACCAACATGCATAAAAATGGTCTTTTCCTGTCTTAATTTTTTCATTTCTATAAGGTTTGAAGTAGAAGTAGACTCCTGATTTATACTACTAAGAATTATTTTTCTACTATTGTGTACTATGAAATAATATTCATAGGATGTAACTGATTGAAGAGAAAGTGCAATTAACCCTCTCATTAGGCCATGAAAACAGTATTCTGAAGTTGGATAACTATAAACATTTCTTTTTATCAATTTACCTCCATTCTTACCTGGTTTGATTCTAAAGCCTAAGAAAACCATACTCGCTGCAAGGGTAAAGGTTACAAATTGGCATTTCTCTTAAAATATCTCCATTTAAATGCAAATTTTGACCTTTATTTTTAACCTTTAAACACTCCCTTTACAGAAATGCAAAAAGAGTAAATTTTGTGATTTAATACCTATAGAGTAACACCCCAATATGCTATTTAGCCTTATTTCCAGTGTACGCTAAAAGCCCTACTTTTTAGAGCTTTAGGGAGATGTTTTGGGAATAAGGATTTTTTCAGAAATTTTAATTTTGGCAAATTTAAGTACTCAAAAAATGTTTAAAATAAAATTGTTTAAAATAAAAACGAAGCCTCATTTTTCAGTTTGAATCATCAGATTTACTATTTTAACTTAGATTACACAATTTTCAAAACTATTCCATGTATCAGTCACAAATAACATGAAGTGCTCTTTGTTATGGATGAGACTAATTCACATACACCTGTATGAAATAAAAATGTAAAGCAGATAGAATTTTCTATTTGCATTTCAAAATAGATTGAAAACTGTAAAATACTTGTTAGGTCTGGGCTTCCCAGAATCCCAAGGCACACAGATGCACACTTCCTCCAGAGGATATCAATTTTCTGACTGCTTCCTCTGTACCTGAGGCCCCACCCCATGGCTATAAGTGGGTGGACCCTAGGTTCCCTCTCTCTCTCTCTCTCTCTCTCCCTCTCTGGCATGCTGCTCTGTTCTACCACGTGTCTGCAGGTGGCCCTTGCAGGAGGTTCTTGCTGGTAATTGCACATGGAAGTAAATCATGTTCCTGGAATGACTTAACCGTCATGTGCCTTTCATCTGGGGGCTGGGGGTGCGTGTCCCTTTTATAACCTAATATTGTGGTGCCTTGAACTTGGTCAGGCCTCGAGACATTTTGATCAGGCCTTTCTGATCTGGCAGAGTGCTCGCCACATCTCACCCTGAAAAGGACCTCCTAACTTTTTTTTTTTTAATCCCTGGGATGGACTTGCCAGCAGCAGCGTATTTCTCCTCTGGACAACCAGCTTCCACATTTCACGATGAGGTACTGTTCTAGTTTGTGGTCCATTGCTGTGACAAAACACTCTGACCAACACCAACTTGGGGAGGAAAGGGTTTGTTCAGCTTACATCTCCCAGGTCACAGTTCATCACTTGGGGAGCCCAAGGCAAGAACTCAGGGCAGGAACCTGGAGGCAGGAGCTGAAGCACAAGCCATGGAGGAATGCTGTTCCTTGGCTTGCTCCCCTGGCTCATACCCAGCCTGCCCTCTTATACCTTACACAACAACCTGCCCAGGGTGGTACCACCCATTGTGGGCTGGGCCCTCCCACACTGCTCAACAATCAAGACAGTACTCCACAGATGTGGCCACAGGCCAATCCAATGGAGCCAATTCCCCAACCGAGGCTCCCTCAACCCAGGTGTGTCAAGTTGACACCAAAGCTATCCAGCACAATTGACCCCTTGTCAACTTGACACACAAAACACATCACTATTAAACCACCACCTTTCCAGTTCTTATCCCCAAAGTATGATGTTAACATTAATCACAACCTAAGACAGTACAACCTTAAAAGCCCCACAGTCCTTAAAATGTCCAAACACTTAAAAGTCCAGTCTATTAAAAGTCTCTTAACTGTGGGCTGCTGTAAAATCCAAAACAAGTACTGTCTTATTTCAAAGGGAAGAATCAGGCACTCTCAAACAAAACCTAAGTCCAGCAAGTAGCTCAAGGCTGGACACCTGGGATTCACTCACGATCTTCTGGGCTCCAAAGGGTCTCGGCAGCTCCCCCTCTCCGACTCTGCCGTCCGTGGCACACTCATCTCGCAGGCCCAGGCCGACTCCATTCTACACCTACCGCTGCTCTTGGTGGTCGTCCCAGGGTACCGGCATCTCCAAAAAGCTGGGGTCGCTACTGAAACTGAGGCAGCACCTTCACCAATGGTCTCTTCTGACCTCTCCTGGTGCAAAGCCTCAGCTTCTCTCCATGACCCCTGCAATCCTGGGGTCTTCACAGCAACCGAGGTGCACTTCCACCAATGGTCTTTCCTGACCTCTCACAGTGCCAAGCCTCGGCTGCTCTCTGTGACCCCCTCAAATTTCAACACCGGAACCATATAGGAGACTCTTACACGTTACCAAGTCCGGCTTCTGGCTCGAGATGGAGGCTCAGGCCCTTTCTGGGTCACAGCTTCTGTGTGCTGACCTTGAAGATATTCTCCCCAGAAGATTTCACCTCAGTGATGCTGGTCTCTTGTTACTTACAGCTGATTTTTCAGCCCCAGCTAACCAGCATCAATTGCCCCAGTACCACAAAAGTTTCACTTCAGGTTCTGGTCTCTTGTTACTTACAGCTGATTCTCCACAGCCCCAGCTGACCAGAACCCACAGATTACACAGTCCTGATGATCTCTGCTCTCCTTTGAAACTAGAAACTTCACAAGCCAGGCCTCCATCTTCTACAACTCCTTCAGCAAAACTGCTCCAAGCTCCACAGCAACAATCTTTAGGCATTCAATGATCTTCCCAGCCCAAAGTTCCAAACGCCTCCACAATCCTTCCCCAAAACACCAAGGTCAGGTCTGTCACAGCAATACCCCACTCTTCTGGTACCAATTTCTGTTCTAGTTTGTCTTCCATTGCTGTGACAAAACACTCTGACCAACACCAACTTGGGGAGGAAAGGGTTTATTCAGCTTACATCTCCTGGGTCACAGTTCATCACTTAGGGAGCCCAAGGCAGGAACTCAGGGCAGGAACCTGGAGGCAGGAGCTGAAGCACAGGCCATGGAGGAGTGCTGTTCACTGGCTTGCTCTCCTGGCTCATGGCCAGCCCACCTTCTTATACAGTATACAACAACCTGCCAGGGTGGCACTACTCATTGTGGGCTGGGCCCTCCCACACTACTCGACCATCAAGACAATACTCCACAGACATGGCCACAGGCCAATCCAATGGAGCCAATTCCCCAATTGAGGCTCCCTCAACCTAGCTGTGTCAAGTTGACACTAAACCTATCCAGCACAGGTACCACTCTGCTCTCCTGCTTCCCTTCTTCCTTCCCTCCCTCCCTCCCTCCCTCCCTCCCCACTTTTGCCCCTTGTACTTCCTCCCTCCTCTCTCTGCTCCTCTCAGCCTTAGCCCTTCATTGTTTTGGACCCACTGAGGCTTGCAGGCTGCCTCAAACTGGGTTCCTGTGCATAGGTGGTACAACTCTCTGCTCTCCTACACTCCTGCTTCTCTCTCTCTCTCTCTCTCTCTCTCTCTCTCTCTCTCTCTCCCCCCTTCCTTCTCTCTGCCTCTGTCTTCCCTCCAATTCTTCCTTCATTTTTAGCCTCCTGTTCTACTTTCCCACTTTGGACCCCTGAGATCCAGTGTATTAAGGATCCCCTGATTTTTCCATCTGGATTGCTGTCCACTGGAAGGCTGGGGACAAAATCCAGACCCATTTTCTGGTTCCCCCTGTGAATTTTGGGACTCTGATTTACATAGGCCTGTGAACCCTGTTTCAGAGTCTCCCAATGTTGGTCACATAGGCCCAAGTACACTGACCAGCACCCCTGACACTAGGGCAGATGCGCCCTAGCCCTCAGACAGTGCTTTGAGGCTAAAACTTTTAGCTCCTTCCTACAGATCTCTCTTCTCCTCTCCCCGCCATGCACTGCCATTCCCTGCTGCCAAACAGAAATGGGAGCAGCAGCCACACCCATTCCTCAGCCTCCATCTTGAGGCTACCCCATTTTCCCTGAGCCACAACCACTCTGTCTAGACCATGTGGCAGGAAGCCTGAATTTGCATCAGACCTTATAACAACTAATGCCATGTTCTAATTCTTTTACAATTTATTTAATGGCATGTTCTGATCATTTCACAATTTTGGTTTTGGGTTTTATATTGGCTTTTTAACAAACACTGTTTTGTTTTTTATATTTTGTTTACAAGACTTTTACCTACATTGAGAAGGTGTGCCAACCATACCCTGTCCCACCGGCATCCAGTTTTGCCTTAGGCAGTAACCTTTCACTTGGCTGGGACCTTTTGATTTTTCCACTAAGTTTATTCTCATTAAATTAGCAGGTAATATACACAAGCTACCAGATTTTTCTGCCTGCCCCGTCCACCATCCTGTGCTGCAAAGCACAGTATGAACATACGGGCTGTTTCCACCTAAGCAGATGTCTAAACTCTAAATGATTCTGTGTAATGTGACAATTGCAATTAATGGTCCCACAGCCCTGGACGATGATGGACAACTTTAGATAAAAAGGGATTTTCCCATTGTCCAGAGTTAATGGATACAGTTAGGTCATGTGTCTGTCCACCCTGTTTGTGTGTTATAACCATTCTCCAATGTGTCTTTGTAACTGTCACGTGTCCATGTTGTCCTGTGTGTTTTTTGTCAAAACAAAGTGGCCACTTCAGTTTTCTTTTATTCTATATTGTGCACAAAAACAAACAAAAAAAAAAACAGATTAAGTTTACTTTTGGCATGCTTCTTAAATTTTTTTCAAAGGCCTGATTTGAACCTGGGTTCCTAGGTTTCTACACTGCTTATCTGAAGGTTTTATTTCTTATCTGTCCAAATTATTTTTTCCAAGGTATTACAACTAAAAAAATTTCTTTTCCATTTTTTTTCTTGTTTCCAGACATCTGAAGACCTGATTTTGACCCTTATGGGTTCACTAACAGATTTTTTTTTTCTTTTTCTCCTATGCTGTGCTACTGTCCTTCTGACTGGAGACCATTTTAAAAGTCCCTGGATTCATTCATACTCTGGCACTTGGACAGTGTCTTCCCCTGCAATCTCTTCCCTTTAATGAAATAGCCTAAATACCTTTAGTATTGTCAGTTCTTAAGGGGCTATACATATTTTATATTATATATATTAATATATATATATATATATATAATTCTGTTTTCCATCACTTGTTAAAGTATTTCAATAAGTTCATAGTTTTAAACCAAAGGTGCAAGAGTCATCTTAGCTTGGCAGTGCCAACTATTAGGACCTCCATGTTTTTAAATTATATTCAAAATGTATTTCTTTTTCAATGCATATGACTGTTCAGTACAACCACTAGGATAAAATCTTTTAAAGGAATGTGTAGTGGGGCTGGAGAGATGGCTCAGCGGTTAAGAGTGCCAGCTGCTCTTGCAGAGGACCCAGGTTCGATTCCCAGCACCCACATGGTGGCTAAGGAATGTGTGGATAAATGTATGTATGTGTATGATATTGTTAAACAGCATATTAAGATCTGTCGTGTATGATTCAATGCATGTGCTCTGCTTCAGACAGACGCTTTATAAAAGATGTCCAAAACGAAAAACCAATAATAGAACCTTATTTATGAGTGTATGCATGAAGTATTATTCACTTTTTTTTTTTTTTTTTGGCCTTTTTGAGACAGGGTCTCCCTGTAGCTCCAGCTGTCCTGGAACTCACTGTGTAGACCAGGCTGGCCTTGAACTCACAAAGATCTGCCTGCCTCTGCCTCCAGGGTGCTAGGATTAAAGGCATGCACCACCATGCCCGGCTAGTACTATTCACTTTTAAGAATTCTATAACATAATTATGGCATAAACAAGAAATTGCGTTCTACCTAGCAGGTACTATATACCTTGTTACAGCCTCAAGTGAAACAGACATAAAAATATTGAGTTACCCATACATGCTAAAATTGTTTTAGATATCTGTTATATTTTGCACATGTTACTTTTAATATTTTTAAGAAAAATTAGGTTTTACTTCCAGTGACCACATGGACAGTCTGAATGTAACCAATTTGGGTGAGCCCTAAGTATTTCCTGTCTGCTGTTGATATGTGATGATGCTCCTGCTCCTTCCTTTTCCTTCTCAAAACTATAATTCAAAATCTGGGGACAAGTGACATGGCCCTTCATTTGAGAAGGTACTGGTTTTAACCTCTTTATTATCTTGGGTTGTTTCATGGGCTATGTAGAACTTTTTGCCTCTAATGATTTAAATCCATTGTACTTTGAGTACCTAAATGACCTTTTTAGACCTTAAAGAACAAATTGTAGGACTTACTGCATAGGTCTAATGTCAGCTTGATACACCTGAGCTGAGAAACTTCAATGATTGCCTTCATTAGACTGGCCTGTGCCCATTGTGGGAAATGCCATTCTTGGCTAGATATTTCTATATTGTATACAATTGGTTGAAAAAGAGCCAGCAACACAAGCCAGTAAATAGCATCCTTTCCTAGCCTGTGCTGCAGCCACTACCAGGCTCCTACCATGAGCTTTTATTATTAATCAGAATATTTTGCTACAGCAATTAAGAGTTAATATTGCGAGTGGTTAAGTCAATGTTCAATCTTTACTTAGGAGTTATATGGTAATTAAAGTACCAAATTAATTCAAACAATCCTCTTGGAGGTTTAGCAACCACACTTATAGCTCAAATCTGATTTGGCAAGAGGGACTTCAAGGGACAATATTTTGGCCCCTACCCTTTTAGGTCGACATGGATCCTAGGGTCCTGCATCCACACCTTTGTACTTGTCCTATGGCAATGAGTCACCAGTCATCCCAGGCCAGGGAGGTCTTGGAGATTCACTTAAAAGGACTTCATCCGGCCAGTGTCCAGTCAAGAGAGGAAAGTCCATATAGAGGAGAGACTCCTCATGCTTCAAAGGGAAGCTCTGGTCAAGCAAGGCCTGACTTTGTCCTCACATAGATGGAACTGGTGAAGAAAGCCAGGCATAAGGCCTGAGTGACCCCCTAAAAACCAGAACCTCAACTGACCTTAACACCAAAACAAGCTTCATTTCTCTGAGCTAACTCTGTGGTTTTAAACACCCCAACAGGAAGCTGTAATCTAAAGAAGAGAAAATGAAATAGCTTATTACCAGAGAGATAGATGAGAGACCTACTGTGCCAAGTTAGGAATCTACTGTGTCATGTTAGAAAATATCTCAGAGATAGATGACAGATTTAATATGCCATGCCAGAAAATGCCACACATATTCTCATGGTTATGGTCCTCACTCTAGAGCTCTGTGTACTAAAACTTTTTTTCCAATTCCTCAAACCAGGGTACAAGTCCTCTCTCCCTCTGCAGACCATAGACAGGGACTCTCCAATTGCTAATGCACTCAGTAGCCCCCTGTTGGTACTGTGAAGTCCCTGCACTGGTATAATCATATAAGCTTGTCTTTTCAGTTGCAGAGAAAACATCTATGAAGTACTGGCGACTATAGATCTGGACAAAATACACCAAGCAGAGCACCCAGAGCAGCCAAAATGGGAAACTGGGTTCTACCCTCTAGCCTGACATCTGTTCCCCCAAGACTTTGTCCCCCTTCATCAGTTTTGAAGCAGATACGGAAGAGAGAACAGTGCCCCATTTCCTTATCATAAGCAAAAGGCTGGAATGTTAGGTCTGGTCTTCCCAGAATCCCAAGGCACACAGATACCCACTTCCTCCAGAGGCTGTCAATCTTCTGACCGATTCCTCTGTACTTGAGGCCACACCCCCTTATAAGTGGGTGGGCCCCAGGTGCCATCTCTCTCTCTCTCTGCCTGTCGTGCTGCCATGCTCTGCCACATGTCTGCAGGCGGCCCTTGCAGGCAGCACTTGCTGGTAATTCCACATGGAAGTAAATCATGTTCCTGGAATGACTTAAGCCTCATGTACCTTTCATCTGGGGGCTGGGGGTGTGTGTCCCTTTTATAACCTAATAATACTAGTTTCAAATAAAGCATTGTGTCCTGGTGTGAGACTTAAAATAAAATCAAAATGCCTTCACTTTTTCTATGAGAAAAAAAGCAATTAAAGTCAACATTGAAAATTTTAATACATTAACTCTGAACTTCAGAATTACCACTACTGAATTTCTTCTGATGTAATTTTGATACTTGAAAATCATCAAAACAGATTTGAATGTACCAAATTACTGTTTTGTTTTTGGTTTTGTTTTGTTTTCAGTGCCCTGTGCTTCAGGCTGACACAGGAACTTTGGGACCTGATGGGTTGCCTCTTGTGTCTGACTGCCCGGGCTTCAGAGGATGGTTCCTTACGTCAAGGCAGTCTTCCCTCCTGAGTTGTATTTCTCTCAACTTTTCCCTCAAGAAACCTTCCAAGACCATAGTAGTTGTCTTTGGCCTCTGGCATGGCAGGTCAGAAGAATGAAGGGGTCACGCTCACCACTCCTTGGGCCCTGAACTGAAGACAGGGCATCCTTAGAATCTGACCTCAGAGCTGTGCCATCCTGTTTACTACTCATTGGGTATATGCTCTTAAATTAACATCTTAATTTCCTGCCAGACTAGCTATGTTGCTGGCGGTGAACAGTGGACAGAATGCATCCTCACAGAAAGTTCCACTGGACAATGTTATTTCTCTGTCTGGCAACATTAGACAACACAGCCTTTGCTGGGTTTGACCTCATTCCATACCTCTACCTGATGCTTCAATTCCACTTTTGTGGGATCACCTGCCAAAAACAAAACAAAACAAAACAAAACAAACAAACAAACCACCACCTGCACCACCTGTACCCAATCTTATCTCTGGCTCTGCTCTGTGAGGAACCCAAACTACAAAATGCAGCATCTGAGCCTTTTGACACTGAGTTAGAAGAGTGGCAGGATGGAAAGAGGAATTGTGGGGGCACGGAAGGGAGCATGGACTCCCTCAGCCGGCAGTCTGATCGAAGCCTCTCCACAGCTGAGAGGCAAGTTCACAGCACAGTGAACATATGCTGTAGCATGCCAGCTAAGAGCTCATATTCCTTTCCCATACAGGTATTTTATTATAAAATAGCAATGATCCAGGCTGAGGGCCTGAATGCATATGATCTTTTTATAGGATCTCATTCCTTTCCAAGACATTCCCCAAGAATCTCGAGTAAAACAACATTGTGTGTGCTGAAAATATTCTATCTCTGTGATCTCAAATTTATATTGTCAATTGTAACCCCATAATGTTTCCCTCAGGAACCACTAGTGATCTCATTTAGATTTCTTAGTAACCCTGTAAAGAATGTAATTTCAAACTCCACTGCAATCATGTGTATGAATATTGCAAAAAACAAAAACCCATGCATGACCCTCTTTCTCCACGAAGTTCTCACCCATACTTTTTGGGTGCCTTCCTTACTTCTCAGCATTTTTGTTTCACTCTTAACCTTCATTCTTAAGCCTATATTATAACAGTTTCATTAAACTCCAACTTTGCTTATCATCTAATCTTGAAATATTTTTCCAGTCCCCCTGAATCAAAGTTCCTAAAATATTAGGGGAACGTCTCAGGATGCTGAGGATGACAGTGAGAAACTACAATATGTATCGTGTCCACAAATGGTAACAATACACACAGTAATATAACAGAAAATACACACGAACCTTCTCATGAGGATGCCTCTTCATTGTGTTGGGTCCCCCGGAGATCAGTATTGCAAGAAGTAGAAGCCTAACTCCAGAAATCCTTGAAAGGCACTATGGGTGTTTGCTGAGACTCTGGGAGGCAATCAATGGGGGTGGATGGGGTGGGGGGGTCGGTTAAAAGATTCAGTTTCCTCAAATTCCCATTTCAATAATTCTTCCCAAGTTTCCTCTCTTCTAATGCCTTTCCTCCTTCAACCATCTACATCTCCAAACTACGTTGTTTTCTGGCATTTTATTTTCCCTCCTCCATCCAATAGACTCAGTGAAAACCGAGTGGTTACAGGGTTGGCAGAGCATAGCAGTAGGGTGGAGGAATGAGCAGGAGATTCGATTCTGGCTTACTTTACTTGCAGCACTGTCTTGAAAAGAACCAACATGGAATGCATCTCCAAGAATAAACCAATGAAGTGTGAGGCTTGCATGACCACAGTACAATGCTTTAACACAAGCACTGCAACCAAGAGATGCCTGGAAAATCCAGCACAACATTCACAAAATGTCTGATCTCTCTCTCCCTCTCTGTCTCTGTCTCTCTCTCTCATATTTTATTTATTATTTTTGTTTGATGTGTATGAGTGTATTGCCTGCATGTAGGTAGGTAGGGGGATGGACCTATGTTGTACAATGCCCATTGAGGTCAGAAGAAGGCATCAGAGCCTCTGAAACTGGAGTTATGTATTGTTAGCTGCCATGTGGGTGCTAGGAATCAAATCCAGGTCATTTGCAAGAGCAGTCAGGGCTCTTAACCATTGAGCCAGCTCTCCAGCCCTCAGGGGTAGGGCTGGGGTAGGTAGCAGTGTTGGAAAATAACTGACAAAAAGCAAATTTTACATTGCTCTTTTTAAATTTTTTTTAATTTATGTGTATGAATGTATTGTCTGCATGTAGGTTTGTGCACCTGTGTCATGCAATGTCACGGAGGTCAGAAGAGGGTGTCGGATTCCCCTGGAACTGGAGTTCTGGAACTGGAGTTACAGACGGTTCTTGGCCACCATGTGGATTCTGGGGATCAAACCCAGGTCCTCTGCAAGAGCAGTCAGTGCTCTTAACAGCTAGGCCATCTCTCCAGCCCCTACATTGCTATTTCAAGAAGATAATCAGGAATAAACCTTTTTTCCTAAACACTTTTTGCCTATCAGTCTGTGATAACCTCTCTCAGCAACCATGTCAATAAAATTAGAAATATTCTGAAACACAAAGTAAATCCTCCATCCATGCATACATTCATTCACAAATCAGTACAGATATCTTCTCATCAACACCTTGTCACAGAGCAATTAGGAATCCAGAGCGATTACCTTATTCAATAAAAATATATTGCAGTGCGTACCATCTAATAGGCCTCAGGGTAGGTGGTGAGGCAGCAGCAGTATGCAGTTCCTCCCAGTGACAAAACACAGCAGACAAAACACAGAAGAGCAAAGTAGGTTTTCAAACAGCAGAAACCAGGCTACCTTGGGAAGGCAGGTTACCTCAGAGGGGGCAGACTATCTCAGGAGGACAGGCTACTTCAGGGAGGCAGGCTACCTCAGCTGGGCAGGCTATCTCAGGGTGGCAGTTACCTCAAGGAGTCAGGCTACCTAAAGGGGGCAGGTTACACATGGGGGTGGGCAAGGTTACCTCAGGGAAGAAGGTTATCTCAAGGCAGGTTAACTATGGGAGGCCAGCTACTTCAGGAGGCACAACTCACAGACACCCATCCAGAGAAGGCATGCAGTAAAAAAACAACCAACACTGAGATTTAATGTCTCCATTCAGGAATAAAATCTTACTTGGAATAGAATCTTACTTAAATAGGCCAGCCTAAATTATTTTCAAAATACTATTTTTAAAGGATAAATTTTACTACTTAGGAGGGTATTCTTTTCTAGCCAGCAAAGCACAGGCAAGCTGATTTTCAGGGCTTCTTTAGATAAAAGAAATACTTTTGGGGCTGGAGAGATGGCCTAGTGGTTAAGAGCGCCGACCGCTCTTGCAGAGGACCCGGGTTCGATCCCCAGCACCCACATGGCGGCCGAGAGCCGTCTGAAACTCCAATTCCAGGAGAACTCCAGTTCCAGGGGAGTCCGACACCCTCTTCTGACCTCCGCGGCGTTGCACGTCACGGGTGCACAGACTTGCATGCAGATAATACATTCATACACATACAGAAATAAAAAAAATAAGAAATACTTTTGCCTGGCCCAAATATGGCAAATTATTGTTTCTCAAGTGCC
The DNA here is from genome assembly GCA_009823505.1 of Rhizomys pruinosus. Classification (NCBI taxonomy): domain Eukaryota; kingdom Metazoa; phylum Chordata; class Mammalia; order Rodentia; family Spalacidae; genus Rhizomys; species Rhizomys pruinosus. Next base: position 440,664 of record VZQC01010433.1, read on the forward strand.
TCAGAATAAGTTGTTTTATAATGTAGGTTAAACAAGCCTTTCCCTTGTGGATCTGACTTGATGTACATCTGCCCAGTAATTCCCTGCCTATTAACTCCATCCTATTTCATTTTGGTCTTAACCAAATTGTTACATTTTTGAATATGATTTCTCTCAATCTTCACATTGGACATTCAGTAAACCAAGATCTAGATTACTTATTGATTTTGTAGTGCTTTGTGCACATGCTGATATTTCATCTAGTTTGAGAAAATGAGTAACAATAAATATTAACCTAGCATACTCCTTGTAAACAAAGGAACAATAGACTCAGCATCATATTCAAATTGGGTATTTAAAGTTTTTAGAAGAACCTGAGTTCAAATCTCCATTCACGGCAAAAGGATACCATCTATAAGAAGTCTTTGAGTGTTTTATACAGCACACAGCTAAACCATTAATATAAAAAAAGACTTTAAAAACCATCACAAAAAAAAAAAACCATCACAGAAGTAAAGCACACAACATAATGTTGCTTGATTACCACTCAGAGAGGCCAGTGATCACAGCATGGCAATTCAAGTTTCAGTGATGCCTCTTTAAGCCCTAATGAACCGTGGTGCCCTAATGAGAGGTTTCACTGAATCCTGGTCAACCAAGCATACATTTCACAAAGAAATGAGAAAACTAAAAACCACACTGCATCTCAAATAGTTATATTTGCATCAGGAATGATTCAGGTCGTTTTTTTCTTTGGATAAAGAAACTAAATAGCTAAAGCTTCTTGAGACTCATACCTAGGTATGTTCACTTAATTTAACAGGAAACTCAAATTACATTATAAAATATCCTGTACCAGTCTAGAAATGATAAATTATCAGTGCATCAACTGTAATTATTTCAGAAAAATGACAGTTACAGAATTTTAGGCATGTGTATACATGTTTGTGTTTGTATATAGGTGCACATGTCTGGACACGTGCACATATGCAGGTGTGTGAACATGTATTGGAGTACACGGTAGAACTTTGGGTGTCATCCTCAAGAACACTATCCACCTCCTTTGAGACATGTCCTCTTACTGCCTGGTGTTCACCAGTTAGGTTAGACTGGCTTGTCCCCACTAAGGATCCTCCCGTCTGCCTGCCAGCCCTGGGGTTACAAGTCCCATCCCACATGACATTTTACATGGATTCTAGGATTCAAAGTCAGTTCCTCATGCTGTAAAGTAAGCTCTTTACTGACTGAGTTATCATTTCTCAAGTGCCTAGCTCTAGAATTTTATACAGTAAGGGTACATTTTGAAATGATCAACAAAGAACCAAAGATATTTTGTCTATAGAAAACTAACGATATGATTAAAGAAAGCAAGTATATCAACAGAAACAAAGATATTCAGTTGATTCAAAAAATAGTATTGATACAAATGCAATTTCAAAATACACCTGTTTAAAATGCTGGGTGTGGTGGTGCACACCTTTAATTACAGGCTTCAAGATGCAGAGGCAAGTGGATATCTGTGAGATTGAGGCCAGCTTGGTCTACATAGTAAGTTACAGGCAGGCTGGGACTAGGAAGACCCTGTCAAAAACAAACAAACAAACAAACAAACAAACAAACAAACGTGCCTATTTCAATTTCTTCATAATGACAGCTATGTGTAAATAGAATGATGGGTAAAAGCTATTCAATGTGAGGTCAGTCCATAGAGGTAACAGTATACACAATCTAAACCTGCTCCAACATCAGCTTTGCTGAAGACCATCAAACAATCTTTAGAACATCATCTAGATTCAGGTGGTAAAATGAACACTGTAAGATGAAACCCCTCATGGAGATACACAAGACTTGTGATTATGAGAACATTTTTTTTCTTTACAAAATAGTTCTGGATAATTTTGTGTCATTATACTGATGCGGTTAACAGAGTGGGGAAAGGTATAAAAAAGAGACTATTCTTTTTTTTTTTTTAATTTTCAATAATACAAAGGAAAAAAAATCCAACTTAGATTCTGCCAAAACCATTAGAATCCCCAATAGGAATATAATATTTAATAGTTGTTAGAATAATAAAACAGTATATATCAAACTCAGACACATCATCTCTTTTAAGTGTTAAAGGTCATTTCTTCAGAGAAGCCCTTCTTGACTTCCCATGATAGATCATGTTCAATGATTTAATATTGTCTTCACAAGACAAATTCCACTGGAAATGATTTATTAGACATTCATCTTCATCCATTGTGTGGTGAGTGGGTTATCTGTCTCCCATCACTACTGTAGTCTGGGTCTTGCCCAGAGTCCAACACAGAGTAAGCACTCAAATGGTTTTGAAGGATGGAAGAAATAAATGACCATTTAATTCTAGCTAATCCTAAATGCAAAGTGAGAACCTCATCTACCAGAGGACATTTCAGTAATGTGTGAATATGAGACAAGTATGGAATTGAGCTTTCATAGAAGTTGATTATGCAGCAGTGATTGACAAAACAGTATAATGACTATAGCTCAGGATCACCTTAAGTCATGACAGCAACTATTGAGTCAATAAATAAGTTTACAACACATCAATAAACTGGATTAGCATAAATTAGTTGTATGGTCTAGTTGTAAAATATATAAATAAACACATAAAAATTTTGCACATATACACAGGAAAACACAAGAAAAAATTCTGAAAAGATAGCAATTACTAGCATGGTTTATATGTAAGTGGTGATATTGCATGATAGCTTCAGTTTTTTTACTGTATGCTCTCAATGTTCATAAACGTTAGTGATTAGCATGTAAATTTTATTGCCTAAAATTATTACAAGGAGAAACAAAATGAGTTACAATAATAACATGGAGAGAGTTCAGTGTCTTATGTAAGTACAATCTCCCCACCTTTATACATGCAGTCATGTATACTGTACTTCTATCCTTATTCACAGTTTTGCTTTCCATGGGCTTAATCAAAACCATTACAAAAATATTAAGTGGCAATTATAGGAATGAACAATTTATAAGTTTCAAACTACACACCATTCTGAACAGCGGGATGAAATTGCATTTGTTGCTGCAAGCCCCGCCTGAGACACAAGCTCTCCCTTTGTCTAACATATTCATGCTATGCAAGATACCAGCCCATAAGTTACTTGGTAGTTGTCTTGGTTATAAAATCAACTGTTTAGTATCATACTGCCTGAAGTCTAGAAATCATTATTTTAATTAACAATGTCCCTTGCATTAGGTACAATTTTCTGTGGGAACAGAATCAGTAGGGAACAAAAAGAGATAAATATAATTATGAAAGGAGATGTATTACTTTTGTGTTAGGGTTTCATTCCTCTGATGACTACCTAAGAGAAACAATATATAAAGAGGAAATATTTATTTTGACTCATGGTTTCAGAACACAGTCAGCTGGTTCTATCGTTTCCAACCTGAGCATCACGGTGGCAGAAGCATTTGGCAAAGGTAGCTCACCAGGCTTACCAAGCTACTCATCATGGTTATTGGAAGGAGAGGGACCTGGGACTAGGGACCAAGTACAACTTTCGAAGGAATGATCCAGGTGACTTACTTCTTACAGTTGGGCCCCACTTCCTAATTTTCCATCTACTTCTAAAATAGTCCCACCATCTACAGACTCATGCCTTTAACACATGAGTCTGCAGGGGACATTTAATAATAAAAGCTCCCATGTGCAAGAATAGTAATGCTGAGACTTTGGCCAAGCCCAAAAGAAGCCATAACATGGAAAGTTTTTGATTTAATAAGGAAAGGAAGAGGTTAGATGGTAAGGCTACCAAGACCCATGATAAGAACTAGTCTGCCGGGGCTGGAGAGATGGCTCAGCAGTTAAGAGCACTGACTGCTCTTGCAGAGGACCTGGGTTCGATTCCCAGAACCCACATGGCGGTTAAGAACCATCTTAACTGCAGTTCCAGGGGAATCTGACGCCCTCTTCTGGCCTCTGGAGCATTGCACAACACACAGGTGCACCTACTTACATGCAGACAGTACACTCATACACATAAAAAAAAGTAAAAAATTTTAAAAAAGACTTCGAAGTTTAAAAGTTATGGCTGCCATGGTTGGGAAGTGTTTAACTGAGGGAGAAAAGGCACTATGCATGGATATAAGAAGACACATAAAGGATTTGGTAGTACTTGAGGCTTCAGGAATGAATTGTGAATCTTGGAATGTAGCATGCATGAGGGACAATACTTCATATGAGTATATTAGGTAGTTTTACAGCATGCAAAGGAATTAAATGGTTATCCCTCAACAGACGAGTAGATGAAAAAAATGTGGTACATCTACACAATGGAGTACTATTCAGCGGTAAAGAAAGATGACATAATAAACTTGCAGGTAAATGGATGGAACTTGAAGCCATTATGCTAAGTGAAGTAACATAGTCCCAGAAAAACAAACAGCAAATGGCTTCCCTCATTTGTGGATGCTAACACCAAATCCCTAGTCAAAAGGCAAGCTGAACAACATTATTGTTATACTTCTGTTTATCTGAAAGCAACTATGTTGTTATAATGTAAATCTCTTAATGGGCTCTAGAATTGACCCACCACTTATTTTCAGACTCTGTAATTACTGTATGTGGGTGGAAAGCATGTATTCATATTTTAGAGTAATATAAAATTAAAGGAGGAAAATGTGAATTCTGAGACATAAAAAAAACTGAGAGAAAGATACAGGACAGTTATGGCAGAATGCATGATCTGGGGGGGAAGGGAAAGGGGAATATGTCTAAATTGAACTGAAAAATGGTGTCTGAAATACACAAAACATCAATAAAAGCATTATATTAAAAAAGAAAGAAAAAATTTATCCCATCATTTAAAAAAAAAGAAATTAAATGGTTATATAGTTGGAATTATCATTAAATATCAAATGTTTATTAAAGAGATAATCAATAATTAAGCTTGTAATACTAAATATCTAACCTTCAACATCTTCAATAATGAAGGGTAACAGATTTGAGGAATGGACACAGCAGGGAGTATATTCTACCAGCTTTTCCTTTGGCAAGAGAATATGCATGCATAAACATGAAACGAGGTAGGGAGTTAATTATACTATCAGTAAAATATAATCTTTGGAGTCTGCCAGGTGGTTACAAACTAAAATGGAAATAAAATTTAAAACTTCTTTCCTTTACTTCTAATCAATGGCATAGGCTTTGGTATATGAAGCTGGGTAGGTGACTAAAGTAATACTTGAAGTCTCAGAGGAGGTAATATCTACCTAGGAGTTAATGTGAAGTAAAACCAGATATTATAGAAAGAGAGAGTCCACATTATAAATGGAAAACACATTTTAATTCAAGGTACATGTTACAATTGTGGAGATTTGAGAGAAAAATAGTTTCTCAAATCATCAGTACAACTATTACAGCTTCCTACTGAATGCGGTTGCTGTGGAGTAGAGACTAACCAGTGTGCAGATTGAGAAGCAGACCCCCAAAGATATCAATAAAGAGCTCAGGAAGTCATCTGATGTCAACTTAATTTTTTAATGTAGTTGCAATAGTCACTGGGGCCCATGGATGTCTCAAAGTAGTTCCATGACAGCAAATGTCATGGCCATCCAAGGCATTCTTCCTTCACTCTACATTCTTCCTTCGATGCAGAAGGGTTGCCCCCCCCACCCCCATGACATCATAACAAAGCCCTGATGGGTGTGAACTCTATGTGCTAGATTGATTAGTCTAAGCTCTCCTACTATTTTATCCTAATATGCCTAAATAAGCAGTGTTGTCTCTTTAATTTACTCATTTTAACTCTAGGGGCTTCCAGGACTCCATTAACACGCTGCTGCCGCTGCCACTAAATTCACTAACTTCCAATGTATCGAATCTGAATTCTTAAAACTGATAACAGTAACAGGAAAATCATTTCCTTTAAGGCCAGTAATAATGTGTGAACCTGCATTTCAACTAGTCATGTTCATAAATATTTAAACTGGAAGGTACAGTGAATTAATTGGGACTCTTGGCATATTACGAGGTTGATTGTGGGGACATGACAAATGCAGCCCAGAGGCCCTGAGAAGTAGTTTAATGCTTTGCCACGGAAAGAAGCTATTGGAGAAACACTCACTGAAGGAATGCAGTTCAATAGATACACGAATTCTGCCAAAAGCAAAATAGACTATTAGGGTCTGGAGTAATTTGGAAATGAACAGTAAATTCTGTAAGAAAAGACAATAAAAAAAGGAAAGAAGGCAGACTCACAGCGAGTAATACAAATGGCATTTTAAAACAAATTGAAAATACCCACCAAAATAGATTATTTTAACCAAGGCAAATCCAAGAAGAATTCCATTAGGGAAATTAACATGATATACTATGATCGTTTTTAAACTGTGGAGTATAACAATGCATGTATTTCTTCATCAATATAAGAAATCCAGTTCTTTAAAATTCAGAGCAGGGTGTTGTAGGTAGAGGCATGTTCATTTCTTTTTTAACTATCTGGTGTTTATTTCTGAGTGTTTGGCGGCTGTATTTTATCACACAGGGAAGAGAGCTATTGCAGGGTGATAGACTCAGTGAATTTGTTTCCATCAAGTTCAGTGTTTTACTAGTTTTAAAAGCAGCCATTACTTTTATTGTCTTCAGCAGAACCAAACACATGCTTTGTTTTAGTTCCACGTCTGTATTGATAATGATAGGTCTCCAGTTGTTCAGCACAACCCAAATGGTGACATTATAAAAGCCTTTCTCCTTATGGAAACTTAGCCTCTGCTTGTAAAAACAAGGCGAAGGTTCAATTAGTGAACCAGAAGAAAAATGAAAGGGCAGTCTTTTGTGCAAGTCACCCCTGTTCGAAAACCTATAATCCATAATGAGGCCTGCTTAACACAGCGGATGCTCTCCTCTCAGACGAGCCCAAATACCAGGTCACTAATGAGCGAGCATTTAAAACACAGAGACCATGAATGAAACTGGTTATTGTGAAAATTGGCTCATGTTAAGAGATTTAAAAGACTTGGCTATTTCTGTTTGGTCTGACAGGTCTGGCTTCATTAATCAAATGACTTGATAAGTAACTAACTTCTCACATGTTGAAAAGGAATGTTAATCTTCCAAGCAGAAGCAAAAGAACAATCTTGACGCTGCTTAAAATAAAAAGACGGGAATTTCATGGCCATGTGCATGACCCATGCTTATTTTGAAAAGGGGTATAGCCCTTGTCAAATATGCCAATTAGAAAGCATCAGAAATTAGTGAATTTCTAATGCCCTTGATGTAAAACTTTATTTTGGGGATAGTGGGGGGGTGGGGGAGTTGTGGTAGGAGGAGAGGTACCAGTCGGGGAGAGCTTTCTAGAAAACACTTGAAATTTTGTTAGCAGTCGTCAGTTCTGCTGAAGACAGACAGAGCATGCCATTCAAAGGTGCATGGAAAGCAGAGTCCTTGCCTGGCTTCCCTGCCACAAGTTTCTCTCTGGCCTAGGCATCTCAGTGGCTGAGGAACTGTACTTCGTTAGTTCATTTGAATGCCCAGGAACCTATTTTTCTCATGTTCAATGTACAATACTGAGTGGTAGGGTTTTTATTGTGCTTTAGAGTATAGACATTCAGGGAAGATATGCTTACGATCGTTAGAACACACCTGCATGAAGATAAGACAGACTGGGCAAAGTGGAAAGACCGTGGTGGCACTGAGAAACAGGATGAACTAGGTATCTCACCACGTAGGAGCTATGTGACCTCATGCAGGCCATTTAAAACATGTTGAACCTCATTTTCCTTATCCAGTAAGTGGAACAAATGACACTTTCTTTGCAAGCCAGTTTTGTGATTAAAGACAGTAGCTAGCACATGGCAGGACATTAAAATGTAGTATCCATATGTTTCCTCCTTAGAAGTTGCTGCAGCAGGCAATTACACTGATGGCCTCTGATGAACCACATCCCTTGCTATTTTTATAGCAGTGTAGCCTCTCTCATTGGGACTTTGGCCAATGAGACATTAACAGGAGCTTGGTAAATACTTATGCTTTGGGATTTGTTTTCTTAGAATGCTCATCCTTAAGAAGATTCCTCTTAGAAATCAGCTATCATTCTATAAGAAGCACAGCTGCTGGGCGTGGTGGGGCACGCCTTTAATTCCAGTACTCGGGGAGGCAGAGGCAGGCAGATCTCTGTAAGTTCAAGGCCAGCCTGGTCTACAGAGCGAGCTCCAGGACAGCTGGGACTAAAAGGAGACCCTGTCTCAAAAACACCAAAAAAAAAAAAAAAAAAAAAAAAAAAAAAAAAAAAAAAAAAAAAAAAAGCACAGCCTACCCCTGTGGAGAGGCCACTTGAGATCACTGGCTGAAAGCTAGCACTGACATAACATGTCACCTTTCCGCATGAAACCATCAGAGATGGAGATTCTTCAGCCTTTCCAGCTGAGCCCCAGTAGGTAGAGCAGAGAGAAGCCATCACACTGAGTCTTGTGCAAATCTCAGGAGTGTGAACAACGAAGCAATTAATGCTGTTTCAGCCATTATGCTTTGGCAGCACTTGATAATGTGTAGAGTTAATCACCTGTGCTGAATACCTTTAGTTGTCCACTTGACACACCTGGGTTGAGGGAGCCTCAGTTGGGAAATTGCCTCCATTGGACTGGCCTGTGGCCCTGTCTGTGGGGCATTTCCTTAATTGTTAAGTGATGTGGGAGGACCCAGCCCATTGTAGGCAAGTGCCACCCTGGGCAGGTTGTTGTAATATATAAGAGAGCAGGAGGAGCATGGTCCAGGGAGCAAGCCTGACAGCCGTGTTCCTCCATAGCTTGTGCTTCGGTCCTGCTTCCAGGTTCCTACCCTGAGCTTCTATCTTGAGCTCCCTAAGTGATGAACTGTCACCCGGGAGATGTAAGCTAAATAAATCCTTTCCTCGACAAGTTGATAGTGGTTAGGTGCTTTATCACAACAATTGAAGCCAAAGTAGAATATTATCTTATCATTTGCTAATGCTTACTGACTTTGGAGAATTCTGCACACTGTTCATAGAGGCCGCCATGCTCAATTCTGTTCCTATCCAACAGTTTTCCTGGTCCTTCCTTCAAATTTTTATAACTATTCATGCATTCTGATTTATCTTGGAGGATTTGGTGACTATTGCTTAGACCAGATATGCACCTCTTTCTTTTTTTTTAATTTTTATTTATTTATTTTATGTGTATGAGTGTACTGTCTGCATGTAGGTTTGTGCACCCATTTCGTGCAATGCTGCGGAGGTCAGAAGAGGGCGTCGGATTCCCCTGGAACTGGAGTTCTCCTGGAATTGGAGTTTCGGGCGGTTCTCGGCCGCCATGTGGGTGCTGGGGATCGAATCCGGGTCCTTTGTAAGAGAGGTAGGCTCTCTTAACTGCTAGGCCATCTGTCCAGCCCCATCTTTCTCTTTCTTAGAGATGTTCTGAATAAATGAAGTTGCCAGAAAGATGGTTATGGTACACATGAAAGTTGAAATTTCTCATATAGCTAATGAAAATCTTTACATATCTCATTCTAGTATTTTCCTCTTCTCTGTGATTGACCTTTTAAAACCAAATCCCCAGGATTAACTGTCAATTGGTTAAGTTTCCTTCTAGCTTTGCCTGTACCACTGTTGTATGGCACTTTCCTCGTAACTTAAACATTCCCTCTAGGATCAGGTGGCTCATGGGATCCAGAGGTAAACCAAATGTCACATGTCACATGTCTCACCCAACCTCCTGCTAATAATTCCAATAAAAACTTATAAGTAGGACTTTGGTAAAATTGTGACTTGAGTCTGTTGTGAGTTCACTTTCCGGGGTGGGTAGACCTGTGGGGTGCGTGTGTGTTATGTGTATGTGTGTGTGTGTGTGTGTGTGTGTGTGTATTGCATCTCCCCAGGAAAAGTCTGTCTCACATCAGTTACTTCCTTTATCCTCTGTCAACAAGCAATGTGACTATTTGCACTTGTACTAAAGTTGCCAATGCTTTACAATATCAGTCTGAAAACAGTGATGTGGCAGACTGCTTTTTTAAACCCCAATGCTCCTTCACCACTTGCTCCTTACCACAAAAACAAAATCAAAGCCAAAAGCATAGCACCCAACTACAGGTCCAGAAGGTAAAGCATCCCTTTACCCATGTGAGTTCTGGAAACTGAGACCTAAGCAGAAGGAACACATAGTTTTATAAAGAAGACATTTGAGGGCTCCCACTTGCCTTTTCTAACTTTCTTCTTATTGGGGTACCTGGGATCCCACAGTATCTTAGACCATGAGATAACTTTAAGGATCAAAGTTACATACGGAGAATACAGACACAGGTCTTTGATAACAACTGAGTCACTACACACCACCTCTCGACCCCTCATGTCTGAGGGCTATTCCACACAAGCACAGAAATCCTAAATTACTGATGGTTTAATCAGTGATTTAGGATTTCTGTGATTTCCAGATCAATTTAATCCAAGCACATATAAATGAAGTAAGGAAATCTACGCATATTGAAAAAAAGTGTTTGATTTCAATCTCAAAAAATTTTAAATGGAAATCCCACTGCTTCTGAGGAAAACCATCTGGTCATGAATGCAGAGAGGGATGCTGCTGGAAAGCTGATGTTTATGGCCTAGACCCCAACAATCTACCCGTTTTGCTTTAGTTTCCTTTGTATATTAACAGATAAATAACAAAATAGTGTGCCAGCCACTCATAATCAGTCACTGAACATAGTAAGGCCCTGAGAAGTGATCTCAACACTGCACACTTCAACGGTGGGGGCTGAGCCAGGCAAACGGACTTTGGGCAGCCAAAAGGGCCTAATGTGACACTTCCCAGATACTAAACTTAGAAGACTTTCTTAAGTATAACAAAATTTAAGTTCTTGACACCAACTCAATGTATGTATAGTGAAACTAGACTCGGGATTAATCTAGAGCTCCATAAAAATATCCTGCATGGTAGAGGAACAGAGTGTGTGCATATGCACTAATCATCCAGAGCTCCCAAGAGTGCATTCCTGAGTTTTCAGAGGAAAACTGTAGTGAGGTTATTAGTATTTTTTCAAATGATTGCAAAGAGCTGATTTTATATAGAAATCTCAAATTCAGTTACTAAAAGTTTCATGATAAACGATCCTATTTCTAAGAGAATATTGTAATGGCTCAGCTAATTAAAGGTAAGAAAAGACCTTGCCACGTCCTGGGCTTGTAATGTCAAACCCTGGCTCTTAACGGTGTCTCAAGCTCAGCAGGGGGGATTGCCAAAAGCAGAAGTGGGAAGAGAAGTGACAGTGGGTGACAGTTTATCACTTGGGAAATTATAATGTAATCCCACCAACATGTCAAAAAGGGTCCAACAGGCTTTATTCTAAATGAGCATCAGATGTAAGCATTACTTATAAACAAAGTTGGGTTTTGAGTAAAGTCCCCTACATGTCATCGAAGGTGTTTTATTTTATTTGGTTCTGTTTTGTGGAACAAGTTCTCACTGTGAGGTCCGATAGCTAGAAGAGGGTTTTGAACATGCTGTATATCCCAGGCTAGCCTCTAACTTGAGACCTTCCTGCCTCAGCCTCCCAAGGACTAGAATCACAGACATAACCATTTATGGCTTTAATTAAAGATATTTTGCTAAGTAGTAATGCCACCTTCTAAGCTCATAATTGCTTTAAATGATGACTTATTTTAAGTGAAAGATATCTTGTGGGTTTTTAGTAGCTTTAGATGAATGGACAATTATTTAATGGAATCCAAGTATAAGAGATATAAATTATTAGCCAAAATCTATCAAGCTTTAAAGAAAGAACCCTTGTTCATAAAAGATGGGCAAAAAATTATATCTAAAAGTTCTGTAGTTCTCTGGATCAGTACACTTTGATATGTCTTGTTCTTATTATATAGTCAAAGATATTAGATAGCAGATACTTGTTTTATGGATTGATGAATAGACAACTAAATACTCAAATAAGTATCAAAATCCATCTCAAAGTATAAAATGAAGCAAATATAATTCTAGGAAAAGGTCAAGTCCAAGAAACACATACAGTTACATTATCATTACTATACAGATGTCTGTGGTAACAAATGCATCCACTGTCAGTGTACCTGGGCAGACTGTGAAGTGCCAGAGAGGCTCCTAGACAAACCGACTTTCCTACATTGCAGCATACAGTGGTCCTGAGTGTTCTTCTTGAACTTGTATCTCCTTGAACTTGTATACATGCCAAGTATAAAGTAGAGCTATCTGAATCATCCTCTTTCCAGTCTTCTTTTTTTTTTTTTTAATTTAACTGTTTAAAGATCAGGGCTTTTATTTTATTTTATTTATTTATTTTTATGTGCATGAATGTACTGTCTACATGTAGGTTTGTGCACCTGTGTCGTGCAATGCTGTGGAGGTCAGAAGAGGGTGTCGGATTCCCCTGGAACTGGAGTTAAAGATGGTTCTCAGCCACCATGTGGGTGCTGGGGATCGAACCCAGGTCCTCTGCTAGAGCAGTCGGGGCTCTTAACCGCTAGGCCATCTCTCCAGCCCCCAATCTTCTAAATGTTCAGTAGAACCCTTATTCTCCTCACCCACACCCATTCCAAGTTGTGAACCAGACTAGATATAAGAACAAAACAAAATAAAAAAGAAATGAGAACATTTAGGAAGAATGTCCTTAGAAGACGATTCTCCATGACACGCACTTAGGGGAACACTAACTCTCAAACTTGGCTGCATATATGAATCACCTGGAGTTAAAAAAAAAATGCTCACACTGCACCCAGAACCAATGAAATCAGGATTCTAAGGGGGTGGGGCTCAGTTAACAGGTCCTGCAGTCCTGCCCCTTTACTCTGGTTGTCCTACCTAGCCAGTCTTTCTCCAGTTGTTGACGTATAGAAACATCATCATGACAACAGGAAGAAAAAACATGTAAATTTCCCCTAGTGCAACTGGGCATACAATCTAATTCCTGACTGCCAGATTAAGATATTAACCCAATTATGCACATTTTATTACACTGAAAAAAACGGAACCATCATTTCATTTTAATTTGTTCGACTGCTAAAAGAATAATGTATTCCAGTGTCAATATGCCAGACCAAATACATTTCATATGAGAGGCATTTATTTATGAGTCTTAGTGAGACTGGCAAACTGCCAATGCACATTTTCTAAAAGACCCTCGGAGGCTTAGCAGGTAGTAAGCTGAGCTGGCATGTAGAGCCCTGTGTTAATGAAAATGCAGAACTCTGGTTTTCTAACTGTTCATGATTGGGAAATTAGAGTTTACACTTCTGGAGCTTTCCATGCACCTCACACTGTCCAGGCATAATGAAAAGCTGACACCTAGATACCACAGCAACATGTGAGCACTGTGAGCATGCTATTCAGGAGGCATGCAGCTTAACCAGATGGAGAACAAAACCACAGCAGCGCACAATGAGTAAGTAAAATCCCTATGAATCAATTCACTCAGACATAATACCCTAAATCCTTAAAATAGAAAGACAAAAAAGAAAGGGATAGAAAGCTATTTCTACAGCGTACCCAAGGGTAACTGATGTAACAAACTGACTAATGACAATACAAGATTAAAATAAACACTCAAACCCATCAAGCCCAGATTCGTGCTTGCTTGGATGAGAAGTTAAGACACTCTGGGAAAGTTGACTTACTTATGCAGAACTTAGATTGTCTTTTCAATAGTTTAACTTGTTATAACTTGGCCCCAACTTTCCTGACCTTGAAAATTTAGCCTCATTTTCAACAGAAGATACCCAATAGCTGTATCTATATAAGAAAATATACTTTTTTAAATAATAAAAGTAAACTGAAGACAAGCCAAGAAAGTAGGAGAAAAAATTATTAGTGATCTCATTGCCTTCAGATCTCCAGTTGCTGCTGCAACCCGATCAGTGTTCCTTTGAGAATTAGACGGTAGGGCTCCTCCATCCACATGGATGGCTGGCAGCTAGACAGAGGTTTTATATGGGCAGCGTTCTTAAAGGCTTTCTTTTCAGTAACACTTCCACAGAAACCACAGCAATCCCATTCCTCTTTCTCTTATTTACTATAAATTCATTCCAGTCTTCCAAAGTTCCCCCGAACCTGCAAAGACATCTACTTCTTTCTCCATAGCAGAATTATCACAATTACCAGTAAGGCATCCTTACACTTGGGTTGATTCTTCTTCAACCTGTCCACCACATGCCAGTCCAAGACAATGCACATCATCATTGGTACCTCCACCACAGTTTTCCTGGGACTTTGGATCAAGAATGGTATCAAGGCCTGCACACCATGGCTGACGGGGCCTCCACCTCCCTGAATTCTTATTGTTGCCATCCTCCCTCTTGAACTCAATGTGCACTGCTGAAACGAGGCCACTGGGCTCTGTGGTGTGCGGAAAACGTGTCTCTTTTCACTCCCTTCCACAACACCATTAGCCTCATCATGTTTCGCCTTACACAGTAAAATAAGCTTTGTCAAGAGGACTGTCCAGCACCCTCTGGTCAATGAAGCCTCCAGTGGCTCTCTGCAGTGTTCATAGTGGCAGGCACAGCACAAGTGGCCAGTCTCTGATGGATTATATACAAAGCTTCCAACTTGGAATGAATGGCTCAACCGTCTGCACATATCTAAGACTCGCTGTAGCTCTTCCCATTTTCTGGTCCTCTGCCCTGGATATGAAGGCCACAGTGACAGCAATGAGTCATTTTCTTCCCTGGTGTCTGCTTCAATGCTTAGAACACTCACTCCTAATAGGAGAACATCGAATCTGTAAACTAATGAAAAACGAATATGAAACTGATAGTCCCTCTCTTTCTATAGATGGGGATACAATACAAAAACCAAGCTGAGTGGTCGTAGTTCCCAGAAGGGATGCCCAATGCTTTGGTGCTGTTCCTGCTCCAGTGTTCTCCAGCTCAAGTCCACTCCCCAGCTCTTTCATTCCTCAGAGCTTTCTGGCCATCTTGGAAGACTACTTGGTCCTTTTGCAAGGTAGGTTGTATGTGGCAATGGGGGGTGGGGGGTTATGTCTGGTTCTGTGGCACTGGGCCACTGGTCTAGGAGTTGATCTATAGAGATCCTCCTCCTTCACCCCTAGTGAGTGCAATCTCCAAGAGATGGCTTTCAACCATTTCTATGAATTTCACAATTGGTTCCCCTTATCCATCTTATTTCCCTCTCTCCTATCAGTATTTTCTGAACTTCACAAAGGAATTTCACAAAGAAATTACTTTGAAGGGAACTCTTAACCCAGAGATTGCTTCTGAAAAATAAATAAATAAATGCAACAAAACAAAAGAAAAAAAAACCAATAAACAACAACAAAACAAAACAACAGACCAAGAAGGTAACACGTAGTCTGGCTAAGACAGCCAAAGGGAATCAGTAAGTCCTAGCAGCCAAAGCATATGATTAATAAAATCTATTAATTTTTACATTTCTTTCCTAAATGGCATCTTCTTGGTTTATCCATCCTTTACATGAAATTTTCAACATTAGATGCATGAGAGCCATAGCAGTGATAAGCTTTGTGAAAATAACTAAGCTACTCCATCAACATAAGCAGTATGTTCTTAATGACAGTGTTGGCCTTTAGTATGAAAGGTTTCCTTAAGCATGATTTCAAATGTACTATCATTAAAAAAAAAAGAGTGCAGCTTCAAAATAAAGTGATCTGACAGTTCTATTTTCTTAGCAACAAGTATATCAGTTAAGAATCCTAACAGTAATTAGCACTCCCACATCAAGACTTCAAAACATGAGGATGAAAGGGAAAAAAACAGTAAAAGGAAGTTTAAAATTAAAAGAGTTGTGAATAACTAAGTTATTTTGGAATAATGTTTTAGAAATCATATTGTTCACTGATACACATTAGTAATGTTCATATAAAATGTTAGTATAGAGGCTTAATGTGATTAAGAAAGCTTTCATTAGGTAAGGAGATTTCTTTTTGGTCTATGTAAGCAGTATATCTTTTCACTATTCAGTTATCTATTTCTTATCATTTTATATAACCAAAGTACAAATGTGTTTCATCAGAGCATATAATATAATGATAGCTTTAAGGTTAGCACCTCATATAATTTAGTTCCATTACCCAATTTGTCTAACTATTTTACCTGAACATAGTCAATAATGAAAGGCACTTCAATCACTCTCCTTGCTGAATCATAACCTTCTATTAACATTAGGCAAAAAGGGAACATTTAAGTATATCTTTAAAAGCACAGTTTATATAACACATAACAATTATGAAAGTGGCTGTACTTTGTCAAAAATTAAAGAAATTATTTATTTCCATATCTAGATATGTATTTACAGAGATAGAAATATGTATTTAAATTAGTAGAGATAAAGACAAAGGTTCAGTAAGCTTTGGGAGGTCTTCCATTGTCTAACTTCTTTAATACTGGTTCTTTTTTGAATGGAATCTGCCTTATAATGGATGCACCTCTCTACCTAAAATGTGACCAATTCTTGATTTCTTAAGTACACTTTTGCTGTTACAAAATAAAAAAAAAAATAAGATGCAGACATTTGGAAAAAGTTGAAAATAAGTGATAAAAGGACAAGGGCTTCTCTGAGTTCCATCTCTAGGAACACACACAGAAGACATGCCTCTTCCTTTTTCCATCCTGACTTCTCGTCTACTTATTTCTTTCCTTTTGATGGGATTCCTTCAATCCATTTTCTCCTATATGCTTAGCATCCTATCTTTTTGTCTTTCCCCTGGGAAAGTTCTTGAAGAAATAGTAAAGGGAGACAATGCTTCATTGCTTGCTCTGCTCAGCATTTCTTCACTGTGGGAACTGCAGGGAGAGGCAGAAAACCTATGATCTGAGGAACACCTGATAGCTCTAAGAAGACACAAGCTATCTGGGAGGAAAATCAGCAGCTTAATGAGCTTCTGTGAGGAAAACAACTGGACGTGACTCACTTAGGTGAAAGTTCTAACTTTTACAGAAAAATTACTAACTCTGTGTTTATCCCCCAAATTTGACACTTAGACTGTGAACCATATAAACGAAATCACATGTGAAGAGTTAATGGTATCACTGGCACATCATAAATGCTCAATAAATGTTATTACAATAGATATTTTTAATGTCATCACTAACTTGACTGAATAGTATATAATATCATTATTCAAAGAATAATTGCTAATATTTTAGCAATAAATAAAAATGAACAATAAATTGAAAGCTACACAATACTTTTAAGAAAGACATACCAACGTCTTATCTATGATCATATTATTGCAGAGGAAATGTGGCTATCTAAGGAAAAATTCCCTTAAGTACATGTATACACAATGAACTTTAAATCTGCGAAAACTTCGATGTCACTTGGCAACTGATGCATGTAGTCGTAAAAATCTATTTATACACATAGATGTGCAAAATCCTATATAAAAAACCATGTACTTAGGATTTTAAGAAATATTTTTCTTTGTAAAAAGATCCACCCTTGACTCCCCTTAAAATGTGTATCCTATTATATAACTTGAAATGAGCTATCGTGCAGAGCTTGATAGATATGACTTATTCTCAGCAAATTATACCTTTCAGGGGAGAACAACATGTAACTTATATTTTTAAAAAGTTACTCCAATTTTAAGGACACACAGGAGCCACTGATTTTTCCTTTTCACCTTGGAACTGCAGAGATCTGGCAACTCCATGGCACTTTCTCTTTCATCTGCCAAATCTCAGGTCACATTTTCATGGTATTCAATGAGGCATTGCCCAAGGTTCTATGATAATGGAATAAATTCATTCAGTGTAGGTTGAACATGTATCCCTTCCGTGATTTTTCCCAAGTATCTAGGGTTGCAACTTCCTCCCTTGTGCTCTCTCAGCAATTTTCTGCTTTTGTTTTCTAATTCAATGTTATGCTCAGCAATTATTTTTAAATTATATGCTACCCTTGACCAGTATTTAAAGGCAAGGGTGGTGATGATTAAGCCAACGCTGTTGCCCTAGAAAATAGCCATACACCCAGAACATACATATCCATAGTATTTGGTGTATTAATGATGATTACAATGATATGCTGTCCTGTAGATGGTATAGATCCACATTTTCTATTATTTTCAGGATAACCACCTCTCTATTGATAGTTTTATGATCTTCTGTGACCAAAACCACTGGACCTGAGTCATGTAGAATGTGAAAAGTCTAACTTTTATAGAAAAGTTACTAACTCTGTGTTTAACCCCCAAATTTGACACTTAGACTGTGAACCATAACTAAGAGTAAACAAAACCACATTTTGACGAGAATTGACAGCATCATTGGGCACATCATAGATGCTCAATAAATGTTATTACAATAGACATCTCACTATAAAACTTTATGTTAGTGTCTGCCAAAACTGATTTTTTAATGCATGAATCCATTGACCCATAGAATTTCAAATTACTATGATAAAACATCTAATCATTATCTTTGATACCTGTTTTTCCTAATTTTTTTTATCAATTTTTATTTTGCAAAAGAATTGCCAGCATTTACCATGGCCAGGAAATGAAAAGCTAGAAACACGCAACTTTTATTCCTTGCCATGTGTACCTTCTGGATACCACCAGTTTGAAGAGTCTCTGTTCAAATCATGAGGCAAAGCTTTAAGTTTTCCATGTGAATGGAGACGTCTGGAACCTGGGATGAATACGCTCTGGACTCATGTGCTTCTTCTAGTGTCTTCTTTCGACATCTTATCTCTGATGTTCAAAAGTCATCTAATAAAGGAGGGGTTACAAGCTGCTCATGTGGGGAGGGGTTGTGATAGTGTCACTTAATACTAAGAAATAATATCTTTGCTCCCTGTTTCATGGTATGAGGCTCCTAAATTCCTTGCAATCTCGAGACTCCTTTGTTTGTTAATGACATGACTGATGGTTGATGGCTCCCAGATGGTTTCAGTAGAAGGACTGGTGACCCAAAGATCAAATCATGGTTAAAAGATTAGGAAGCTTCATCCCTAACCCTCAGCCTCTGAGGCTGGAAGTTTAAGTCAGTCACCCACAGACAATGAGAGAAATAAAAGTTTTACATAATAAGGCCTCCACCAAGACAGAAGGACTATAGTCAGATAAGCTTCCAGACTGCTGAACACAGATTCCTGAAGAGTGCTGCATCCAGAGAGGACAGAGGACACCACACCCCTTTATACCCATTTGCCTATATGTCTCTCCTATCTGGCTGCTCATTTGCAACCATTAAAATATCCTTTTGGCACACACTTTTAATCTCAGCACTGGGGAGGCAGAGGCAGGTGTATCTCTGTGAGTTCAAGTCCAGCCTGGTCTATATAGTGAGTTCCAGGCCAGCTGGGGCCAAATAGTGATACCTTGTCTAAAAAGTAGCCAGGCGTGATGGCACACACCTTTAATCCTAGCGCTTGGGAGGCAGAAGCAGGCGAATCTTTGTGAGTTCAAGGCTAGCCTGGTCTACAGAGTGAGTTCCAGGACAGCTGGGGCTACAGGGAGACCCTGTCTCGAAAAGACTAGAAAAAAAAAAAATTAAAGTACTCTTTTAGTAAGTGTATAGATCTAAGGAACATGTTTCTCTGAGTTAGTGAAGGAAATGAATCAAAATTCAGGAGGGTGCTGAAGGAATCACAGTTTGCTGTGAGTCAGTGCAAACACAGACCACAGCCTGGGATTGAGGCTCTGACATCTAATTGGGGACAGTGGAGAACGATTTTATGGGATTGAGCTGTTAACCTGAGATCCAACTCCAATTCCAGTGTAGACAGTGTCAGAATTGAGTTATATATTGTATTAAATGTACAAAAGCTCAATTAAAAACATATTTTAAAAAGGTAGCATCTCACTATGTACTTCAGTCTGACTTCAAACTTGTTATATAAGTCAGGCTGGCCTAAAACCCAAGTTCCTGTGCCTCCATCTTCCCAGTGTTGGTATCATCTCTGTTGTATACACCTATCTTCCACTGAGTGCTTTCATGGATGAGGCACTATATCTAATAAGTTTCCTCTATCATCTCAAGAACCTCACAACGATTCCATGTTAGGCATAAGGGAACTAAAGCATGAGAAGTCCAAAGTCGTCCACAGAAAAAGTGTCGGCCCCAGGATCTGCTAGCCATGAAAACCTAAACAATGCATGTGGCAAGAACCTGCTAGGATACACTTTATTTCTGGCTTATTCACTACATCTTTAAACTTCAAGATATGTTAATAGGAACTGTTCAGAAGATGGCTCTTGTTAGACATAAGACAACCCAAATACGTGAAAACTGGTGGGCTTCACTTGTCCAGTATGGATAGCATCATGGCAGAATGGCTGGCTATGACATTAGCAATCAGTGGCTGCATTTGAACCTTGGCTGTTACTTACCTAGCTGTGTCACTGCTGGAAAGTCATTTATAACCTAGGAAAATTCACTGATTTTTTTTTACAAGAACTTGGTTAATGCACACAGAGCTCATAGCAAATATGCCTAGTGTGATCATTAAAATAGCCAATATTTAAAATGACCAGAAAGAGAACCTTGAACATGGCTCCTGAAATACACAATTTGCATGCAAACCTATTCCTAGAAAAAACAATTTCCTCAAATGTAATTCTATTTGCTTGGTAGATGATGAAATTTAAAAATAAAAAGTCAATATTAGTAAATTGAATGAAATTTTAATGAAATGACAAGCTCCACAAACATTCTCATTTTTTATTAAAGCTGACTCTGATAACTGCTCTATTTTGATGTACTCAAGTGACTAAATGAATCAAGTGCCATTATTTATTTTAAGTGGCTAGATATGAAAAAATTAAATGATACCATCATTATCTACTATAATAGATTAAATAATCATGTAACATATTAAGAGCTAGGGCATTATTAAATAGACTAAAGTTACATTAACTTAAAAAATAAAGAAGAGAGAAGAGAGAAAAGGAGAGAGGGTAAGTTAGTTGGGAGAACGTGATTGTGCCAATAGGAAAGTCATATTAAAACTATGCCCAGATTACCTGTGTTAGATGTGTGACTATATCTTGGTCCAGACATATGTACCTCTATCTTTAGGTACATACTATGTAACTTCTCTTTTATCAGTTCAAGAAGAATGTTTACAAATAAGGTTTAAATAGTCTCTTACCCTCTCATTAGATTTCTCACTTGCTACATTGTGAAATATAATGCACTTTGAGGCCTAAACAAACCACTTGTGAATTATAGTGAAAAACAGTAACAATGATACAATTCCCAGTAAAAATAATATGAAAAAGAAAAAAATAAAAATAAGCTACAGAGTTTTCTCATAGACTTTTAATTTTGGAAAACTACCAATAAACATTAGGTACTTGAAAGTTCATGGTTTTTGACAAGAAATTGTAAATGTTCATAAACTCAAAACTTTCATTTTGCCTTTTTTTGAATTTTACCTATGGACAAAATGTAACTTTTTGTTAACTAATAATATTGACATTAAATTTATCCAACCATTATTTATCTTTTTGGTTTGTGCTAGGGGAAGTAAGGGAAAGACATCAAAGTACGTTGAGTGTCAAACCAGGAGAGGGAATATACTTTCAAATATTTCTGTGAATTCAGATGATGAGAAACTCAATTTTCAAATAAGTCTCTCTTGGCAGAATCATATGAAAATCCGAAAGGCAAGAAGAGAAGGCAGGGTGGGGAGTTTTCCCAGTACGTTCCTTGGTGTGTCTGTGTCTAGCCGTGCCAACATATTTCACTTTAGGAAACCCTGTATTTTCCTTCAATTCTGCTCTGCTAATAATTAATTCATTGTGCTTACACTGCAGCCAGCTTCAAATCATGGACTCCATTTCTTGGTAATAGATTCTGCCACAGGCAATATGCTGAGCCATAACCTCAATTACAACTTACGGGGGTGAAGACTGTACTTGTTTTCAGTAGGAGCCACTATTTTGTCTTAACTGAAACTGTATGGGGTGATGAGAAGTCCCACACCATAGCAAACATATATGTAAAACTGCATTTTATCTCTGAGTATAAGAATGTCATCCCTTGAGATAAACAGATGGT
Organism: Rhizomys pruinosus; assembly: GCA_009823505.1. Lineage (NCBI taxonomy): Eukaryota > Metazoa > Chordata > Mammalia > Rodentia > Spalacidae > Rhizomys > Rhizomys pruinosus. The sequence continues at coordinate 462,641 of VZQC01010433.1, forward strand.
AAAAAGATAACTAGCCAAAATTTAGAGAGCACTACTAGTTTTAAAAAGCAGCTAAGATTAATATTATCATTAAAAATGAGAAATTCCAAATGAAAATTTTGTAAAGAGATTAACAAACTGTAAAGATGAGTAATTTGTTCAGACATTCTTGGGGTATGTGTGCATATTACTGGAAAAGCTAGAGAAAAAGAAATAGAGATGGATACAGGGCCACACAGTGAGGTACTCCTCTGTAATGTAGTTTTACAAGAATGTCAGTTATGTAGTTTTACAAGAATGTCAGTTAGACCTTGATAACATTACAATTTGCTTTATAAAAGGTATATGTGGTATGTGTCTTTTATTTTAAAGTAGCGTTGCTAAAATGTACATTCATATGAATTCCCAAATTATATAATAGATACAATTCTGAAGTCAAAGGCATGCTAGGGTGTGAGTGGTTAACCCTGCAAGTCCATGTATTAACAGCATGTGCTAGGGAGATTGCACTGGCATTGTGTTTATTTGTTTCTGAACTTGCTTTTTCAATTATACTGCAGAAGAGAAGATTCAACAACAGCTACCGGGTGCCCCAGATTTTTAGTGTTCATTAATGAAAGTGTTGATTATAAATGGGAAATTATATTACTGTAAAAGTGTCTACAGGCCTGTGAAACTTCATTCCCATCTTTTAGTGCAATTTTAATCTCAGAATATCCTAGCAGTGAACTAGATTCCTATATTCTATAGTTACAAACTATAGGATGGTAAAGCACGTGCCAATCTGGTCTTGTGCTGAACTAGCAGACGTGCTATCTCAGGCTTCTACAGGAAGGCTACTTAGTTCGCCACATATGACATCATGCTGGGTGAGACACACTTGCCAAACACTTGTAAGTGCTGTAATTTCATAGAGACATATATAATTATTTCTCCTCTATTTTGGATCTTTTCTGGAACTTAATTGCAATGAAGCCCTCCAAGGCACGGATATGGATCCACTGTAGCTTTGGAAGGTGAATCAAGAGAAAGGTTGCAAAGATTTCATGTTTTGGGAAGTCCAAATGAAAACATTTAGAAAAAAAGGGGAGAATCTGTCAAAGACCAGCATGTGATGCTCTGTGTTAATCATGTGTCTACATTTTAAGTCCTGCCTTTTACTTTCTATTTCCATAGAACAACGAGGCGACTGTTAGATGTCACCAGGTCCAGTCACCTTATCATCATATACAAGATAAAAACAAGTAGCCACCCTGGAGTAGCTTTCAGCCATGTTTACTGTATCCATGGAATCCATCTGGAATTCCTAAATATGCTTGGTTTTCTGATGTGAGATACTTTAGAAAGATACCTTCCCAGATGGTCAATATATACTGTTATAGAAACTATTATTGTATAAAAAATGTCCGGTGTGTGAATATGTAAAAGAAAGATTAGCAGAAGAATTGTTAAAATTTTCTCTGGGGAAAATCATTAAGGGAAGTTTGTGCAAGTCTGAACAAATGAATATACGTGGTCTGCACCATGACAATCACAGATGTTAAGTGCATAAGTTGGCCTAATGATTTTAATGTTGAGGAGCCTAAAGGGACCAAGGCCTTAGGTCACCTGGTAGTGAAACAGTTGCTTCTGTGGAGACTACACAATCAGTACACAGTGTCAAGCTCTCAGTATCTGTGGATACCGGAAATGTAGCTTATCACAGTTTTTCAAGAATAATGGGTAACTTTCATGAAAATAGAAGAGAGATGATCAGAAAGAAAAACAATCTTTGTTATAAGAACAACTTTCCACCAGGTTCTTCAATTTCACAATTATTTTAAACACACGTGTAATTAAATTTCTCTTGTTCTATTACTTTGAGGTTAGAGTCTCAGTAGAATTAGAAAATTGCAGGCTTAAATGTTCCTTTATGTAAACACTGAGTGAAGAGAAAACATGTATGTTGTCAAGCCAACTTATGGGTGAAGGAGACAACTGTGACCATGTGTCCATGTGTTGACCATTGTGGCATGCTTAATTAGTAAAATGAGTCAAACCTGCCACCAAAGTTATGTCAGATCAAACCAGAATAACCTGTACTATAGGCAGAAATCTACAAGGAAATAGGCCGTGACTATTTTACTTCAAGGCAGCTCTGAAGTAGAAAATAAACCAATGGCTCTGATTAAGCACCCCAATGAAATTGGGCATTCTGGCCTTCAGAGAGAGAAGTTCACAAATCTGCCCACATACTCAACAATAATCTTTTTGTGTCCTATGACTTTAGTTAATCTGGAGAATCTAATCTAATCTAAGCTCATCAGATACATATTACATTGGAAGTTGTTTTGTTGTATTGTTTTCAAAGAAATACAAGTAACATGACTTTAATAAGAATTTCTTCAGCACAAGAATTTTTTTTTTTTACATCCTTTATATAGTCCCCAAAATACTGGGAAGTGGGACAGCACCCTTTTGAGTAAATTATTTCTTTTGGACACAGAATTTAATTGGCACTAGCAGAGGCCTTTTTGATTCTCTCCTTTAAAGATTTTTGTAATTCTCTTTCTGTTTTGTGCGAGATAAGTTATTGCCTAAAACAGAAAAGAAAGAAGAATCTTAATAGGTGGAGATCAAGGAATGGCCCTTTCTGGATGCCAGTGAGCGTGACCTCAGCAAAGGTGGCGGTGATGGAACGCTTGTCTGAACTGTCAGCTTGATTAACTACAATTCTAAAGCTTTCCATATTGGCATTTAATCTTTTATTTAGTCATGGAAACATGAAGTCACCATTTTTAAGACAAGAGAAACTGGGGGAGAAAAGTGTTATCTTTCTTCAGCTCCCAGCAAAATGCTGCAAGATAATAGGAAGAGGAGAAGATTTCCTCCATTAACCCCTTGACCCGTCAAGTTAATGGATTTTGTTGCAAATATATCAACAAACAGGGCTACCACTAAGATTCTAGGTCAGGTAGAGAAATCTCTGCCACTGTCTGGAACAATGTTTGGTGCTCCATATTGCTACTGATAGAACCTGTCTGCCATAGAAGGTGGAACCACACAGAGACATTCAAATTATCACTTTAAACTTAAACACACCAGAGGTGCTGCCATGCCTGTTTGTGCCTTTATCTATAGAAGAGACCACATTGCATAATGAAAGTGACATTTTTCTTGTAAATGTAGTGCTCAAAATCTACAGCAAGATTAAAATTGAGTGGAAAAAACTTTGTAACATAATTTAAAGCAATTCCCTAAAAGGAAATGCATTATAATTTGTGTAAACTGCCCAATTGGTATGCTTTAGCTACTGCTTAACAGGGTCACAATGACAATCAAAATTATGATCACTTCTATTTAAATATTAAGATTGTGCTAGGATTTCCCAAATTAAAATGTTAATAAGATGGGTTTCATCAAGTTGATTTGGTATACCAAAAATGCCATAATTTCTTCAAAATTAAAATCTCATCAGAAGTGTATTTATACAGATGAACTATCTTTACAGGATCAAATAACATTAAATTACTATAGTTTTGTGACATTCCCCCCAATTGTATAAGGAACCTTTTTCTATCAGCTTCTTTTAAGTAAAGTTCTAATAGAAAACATTCTATTTAAACACATCAAATATATTAACTTATGTATTAATATGTATTGAAGATATATATATTTTACTGTTGTTAGATTCTGCTCCAGAAAGTCTTTCCCAATAATTGTTAAAGCACCAATACTGAAAAATATAAAAATTTTAGCTTTTAGCAGATTTGATTCATTAATTCATACTACAATTAAAAATTATCTTGGAATACAGGCAGAACATTTACAAATATGTCATTATTTCTAAGCTGTCAAAGCTGAGGGCTTCCCAGGTACCTTATTCCTTTGGCTGTTACCTTGTATCAAACTAAGAAAAACAATTCTTTAAAGAAATGAAAGGATTTGTCAGACAGAAACTCAAAATCAGCTTGTTTTCTAAATTATAGATTGCCCTTGGATCAGTGTGCTTAATTTTTGTTGTGTACTCTTAATATAGTTAAGTACTTATGAAATATGAATAGCAACTACTGCAACTAGGCTCCAACTTGTAAGCCCCCAATGTTTAGGAGGAGACAGGAGAAGTATTGTAGCTCGAGGCTAGCTAAAATAAAATACTTATTTGTAAATGTCCTGTCCGTACTCCCTTTTAACTCAATAGAGCATCAACCTTCATTGTTTTCTTCCCCCAGATTAGCTAATAAGAGGCTCTGAATCAGTCTTTCGTTCTCTTGGGAGCATTCATTCATTCATTCATTCAGTAGCAAATGCCCACTGAATGCTCTTGTGCTATTGGTATTAAGTGCTGGGAATACCAGGTGAATCAATGTAGGACCAATCCAGGTCCTCATAGAATTTATAGCTTATAGGTATTTAAACAGCACTAATAGTTATGGTAGGTTACTTTGGTATAGACACATATGTTTGGATGGTATGTTAATCCATGAATTACATTTTTTTCTGTTAAATATGACAGGGTCTTACTGTGGTTTATAACATCTCCTAACATATAGAGGATGTAAGCTTGTGGCATCAGCCATGGGTTATTCCTCCAAGGAGAGAGCCAATAGCCAATTAGATTTGGGATATATAGGGGCACAGGTGGATGAGAAGCAAAACAGTCTACTTTCTCTGGAGCTGTTGTCTTGGACTCTGGTCAATTCTGGCTATTTCCTTTCATGGGCTGACAGTTTGTCCAGGAATAACCTTTTGATCCTACTAATGAAGCACACGCAATTAGATATATAGGTATTTAAACAGCACTATGCCTAGGGAACAATCTGCGGAAGAGGGGGCATGGTAGAATGTAAGAGCTGCGATTGGGATGAATGGTGAAACTACAGCAATATAGTCTGGACACTCATTTGATCAACTTATAAGCCCCCCCCCGCTGGATGGTGGGGCTGTGGGGGTTTTGGGGCACAACAGCCTGCAAATTGGTTTTACATGAGGGATGCTTGTACACATAAATTATCACTTATTGTTAAAAAAAAAACTGAGAGAAAGATGCAGGACAGTTATGGCAAAATGCATGATCTGGGATGGGTGGGGTGGGATGGGGGGGAAGGGAAAGGGAAATATGCCTGAACTGAATTGGAAAATGAGGTATGAAATACACAAAGCATCAATAAAAAAAAGGTTAAAAAAAAAGAATTTATAGCTTATAGTTATAGGCATATATTAATCAACCACCCTTCATCTCAACAGAATATATGGGTAACCATGTATAGCACTGCAGACTGTGAAGAAAATATAGTCAAAGACATGAGATTGGTCCAGTGATTTGTGGCTAGCTGGCTTCATAAAGAAGTGTTCTTTGTATAGGAACCAAACAAGGATTAACTACGTGCGAAGGGAGGAGGAAATGATCAGCAGGAATGGAAGATTTGAGGGTCAAAGGGCATAAAATAAGCCAGAAAGAATAGAACAGAAGGAAAGTCAGTGTGCCTGGGAGGGAACAAGAGTGCTGTAAGCTGAGATAGGAAAGAAGCTCTGGAAGCAGACCCACATATACAGAAGTTTAAGGATTTCAGTCAACATTCCAGTAACAATGACAGACTATTGAAAGACCTCAGAGGGATGATGTGCTTAGATTTCAATTTTGAAAATAACATTCTTTCTCTGGTCTAGAGAGTGAATTGAAGAAAATTGTGGAGGCCATCTAGAAAGCTAATACCATAACCTAGGTGAGGGCTGAAGGTAGCTAGGGCTGCAGAGAAATAGATAAAAGAGGGAAATGGAAGGAGCATAGCAACAAATTGATTGTGGCAGGACAAGACGTGAAGGACGGAGAGTGTGGCTTGACTTCTTTAATGGTGGCACTCATTGTTACCAGAAACAGTGAAAGAGGAAGAAGCTTATGGAGAAAAATGAAGACCTAGGATATCTCAAACAGCTAAGACAAAATGCTGACAGAAGTGTAGTTTATATAGCAGTTGAGACAAATTTGTAAAGCACGTGAACCGGGGGCAAGACAACACTAGGATGTTATTATATTTTGGATCTTTACTGTCCCCTAAAGGCCATGTGGCTGAATCCACAGGAAGCAGGTTCCAGTTGGAGGAAGTTAACTCGTAGTGGGTGTGCCCTGGAAGGAAATGCTGAGACTCCAGCTCCTTTTCTTACTCTGTTTTCTGGCTGCCATGAGGGTCACAGCCACCCTCACCACATGCTCCAGGCAACATCAGGTGCTGTCTTACCACAGCTTTGGAGTGACAGGGCCATACAACCATGGACTTAAACTTCAGGAACGTGAACCAAATGGGATTGTTTCTGCTTTGAAGCTGTTTATCTCAGAAATTTTTATCACACCAATAAAGATGATTTAAAAAAAAATCTTCAAACTAGACTTAAAGCAAGTAAACTTTTCAAAACAATATGCTTATAATGATATCCATTAAAGATATGTACATATCTCAGATTTGACTGATAAAGCAATAGTCCGAGACTACGAAGGGCACGGAAACACTTAGCATTGGAGTGTGCAAAGGGATAGCAATACCCATTACCTAGGGAAAAGATTAGAACACAGTCAAAATAGAAGGATGTTCTGCTCTTTTCAGTTAAAATAATAGCAAACACACCTTGCCTTCCAAGAAGGAAGTAACTCAGTAGCATCCACAGATACTGGATTTTCTTCTGCAGACTATCTATGAATAAGGGAATTATACTTCACTTTGTATTCAAAGCTATTTTATTGACATTTAATGAAGATAAAACATAAAACATGATTCTAATGTTCCAAAAAGAATCTGTACATTCAGATGAAGCACTGCCTACTTTTCTTACAATCTTTTCCCCACCCCGCCTGCACTTAAACGATTCTTGCCCATCATTTTCAGTGAGTGCCCTACAGAGAAAAAAGATTAAATAGGCGGAGAGTGTTCTTGCTACCATGCTGGATCAATTTCCAGTTATAGATTCCAATCACAGAGGAGGCAGAAAACCTTTCAGAGCCACTTACATCAAATATTATCCCCTAACAGAAAATATGGTAAGCCAGCAGCCAGTTCTTCCTCAGACTTAACAAAAACTGTAGTGATTATTATTCCTTCCTATCAACCACATATGGCTCAAACAAACCTGAAAAAAAAAAAAAATATATATATATATATATATATATATATATATGCTCAGAGAGCTTCCCAAGACATGAAACTGTTCATGTCAAGGTTGGGCAAACCTCATATGCCCACGTTCAGCTTATTGATTCTTTTGGACTTCTCCACCTACCCCTTGACTCTTACAAGTTTGTTCTTTTATTTATTCACAACCCCTTCCTTGAGTTTCCTAAGGTTGAACTTCAGGGTTTTTTCTATCTTTCAGTTAACTTATTTGTTCTTATTACTACCCTGATCTTTGAAGTGCTTGAATTTCTCTTCGCATATTATCTCCATATCTGAATATGCCCAGGGACATGGTTTTATATCCCATAGGATGATTATAAAAGATTAACAGAAATAAACTACTAATTTATAACATTCACCTGCCTTCTATTACATTTTCCAAACTTAGATATTCAACTAGTTATGTGATATCCAATCAGTTGAATATCTCATAGGTATCTCAAACATCTCATAGAGTAAACATACCTTCACTTTTATTTTGTCTTCCTAGTAGGCTTTCTTCTTTTTTTTTTTGGTCAGGTCCATAATTACATCACCATCTGCTTAGTTGTTTCATCTATCCACAGGCAATATTACTTTTAATTTTATGTATAAGTGTTATGTTAGGATGTAAGTGCACTACATGCATGAAGTGTCCATAGAGACCAGAAGAGGGCAATGTTGGGATGTTAGCTGTCATATTGGTCCTGAGAACCAAACACAGTCCTCTGAAAGAGCAGCCATTGCTTTGAAGTGCTGAGCCATCTCTCCTGCCTTGACAGAGAACTTTCTTGATGTCTCTTCCCACCCCATTCCGCACCAACCTTCTTTCTTCAGTCATCAGGCAGTCCTTCCAGCATCATCTCTGGCCTACATCCTGGCTTTCTTCTCCTAGTCGTCTCTGTTCATTTCTAACTTAGAATGTGGGCATGGATGGGGGAATGAGTCTAAATTTGATTAAGAAATGTTGTATGAAATGCACTCAATAAAAATTAACTTAAAAAAAAAAAAGAATGTACTATCCAGTTACCAGAATGTCCTTTAAAATGCTAACTAGCTCCAATATTTGAAATACCTTCTGGTTCTCCTTTCATTAGAATAAAAGCCTATCCCTGTGATGATGAATTCCAAAACCATTCATAGTTTCCACCAGAACTTTCATGATGGCTAGAGAAAAAAATGAATAAAAGCATAGCTGCTTGCCGTAGTCCAGTAGGGCCTCCCAGGTCTGGGCTCCCCTACCCATTCAAATGCATTCTTTTCTGTTTCCAGAATGCATCCACTATGGTGTCTTCTATGATGGTATCTGGTGACTGGGTAGTACACCGAAAGGAAGTGGTGTCATACCTAAAGGATGTTTTTACTGGTTCCTGTTTAGTATGTCTTTCATATGGCCTCATCTTTCTTTGTACCCCAAGTACATCTCTTGAAAAAGTTACATTGCTGCATGCTAAAACAATTTATCAAAAATTTATTTCTTTATTTCTTAATAGCTTTATTTCTTAATAGCACTTTCATATTGTTTCAGCATCATCTATTTACTACCATAATCCTGTCTCCCCTAGGTGTCTCAGGTCCAGCCCCATCCTTCCGCAGCTCTCTTTTTGCCTCTGTATCATTTTAATAGATGGTGATAAATTCCGTGTGTTAACCCTTTTCAAGTGAAGGAACTACAGAGGAGTCCTACTTTCTGATGGGATACTACAACCCAGAATGCCATCAAGAATGTGGCCTGGGGCTGGAGAGATGGCCTAGTGGTTAAAAGTGCCGACTGCTCTTGCAGAGGACCCGGGTTCGGTCCACAGCAACCACATGGTGGCTGAGAACCATCTGTAACTCCAATTCCAGGAGAACTCCAGTTCCAGGGGAATCCGACAACCTCTTATGACCTCCGCGGCATTGCACGACACGGATGCACAAACCTACATGCAGATAGTACATTCATACACATAGAAAATAAATAAATAAAAAATTTAAAAAAAGAATGTGGCCTATGGTAAAATAGTAAGAAGAGCAATGTATTAGTCACTTTTCTGTTGCTGTGATAAAACACCATGACCAAGGAACTTATAAAAGGAAGAGTTTATTTGAGCTTACAATTGACGGTTCCAGGGAATTAGAGTCCATTGTGGCGGGAGGCATGGTGGCTGGAGCTGGAGCAGCAAGCCAAGGGTCACATCTCGCAAAGAGCACAGGAAGCAGAGAGAGTGCGACTGGAGACCACGAGGCTTGTTAAACTCACTAAGCCTGCCCCCAGTAACGTACTTTCTCTAGCATGGCCACACCTTCTAAGACCTCCAAGAACAGTGCCACCAACTGGAGACAAATATCTGAATACTTAACAGTCTATGGGGGACACTCATTCAAACCACCACAAGCAATGACCAGAAAATATTCCATGAGTATAAAATAAGGTAGGTATTTGTATAGTTAATAAATGAGTTCAGATCTTTCTGTTCTAGCTATATTGTATATCAACATAATGTAAACTCTTTTGAGAATATAGTTTGAGTTCTTATTATTATTCATCCAACCATGATAATGCAACCATGATAATGCAGAGGGCCATTATTTATTCTGTCACCATATTTTTATTGATTAATATATAAAGAATGACAAATATTTAACTTGTAATTCATACCCAACACAATAGTGATTATTTCTCTCTCTCTCTCTCTCTCTCTCTCTCTCTCTCTCTCTCTCTTGCCATACACACATGTACGTGCATGTGCGCACGCACGCACGCACACACACACACACAAGTTAGATGCTATATGCATAAGGTTATACAGCTAATACAAGACTATATAAGTCTGGAGGACACCTGGGCTTTCACTCTCCATTAGATGAAGTTGCTCTCACTGCTGTGTTCCTAGCTATGAGTAAGACAGAACCACATATTATATAAAAAGGTGCTTGATGTTTGTTTAGTGGATGATTGAATTAACAAAGTTTTTTTTTAAGTAAACTAACTTTATTTGGTACCTTTACGATGTTGTCATTTATAGGCAAAACTTAACATTTGTGTCCCCAAAGCAGTAGAGTTTTGTGTCTACAATTCAGCAGTTGCATCATTCTAATAAATAAGGGCACCTCTGCTGACTAGAACAAAGCTGTGGAAGAAAACAAACTGCATAAAGGAGGCAAATGGGATTTCTAATAGGACAGTAAACCTAGGATATTATTGTAACTGGGTGGGGGGCAGGGCAGGTTTACTGGTATTCAAGTGACAGCCCAGGTACTCACTGTATCTGAGGTGCAAATGTTCTACCCCTGTGTCTCCACAAAGCTGTGATATCAGAGGAAAAATTCCATATGTGTGCTTGCTTCTCTCTTTAGATAGACACAAACTTTCTCTTCTGAATGAGAAGATTTTTGGAGGATCACCAAAAATTTTTTCATACCCAGATAAACAGCTTTAATCTTTGAAGAGTAATCCTAACCAGTATTCAGCCCCAAATAATAAATGCATTTAAATCATAAAGAACAGAAAAAAAAGTATCACTGACAGTGGAGTATATGGTCCAGCAGGCAGAAGAAACTGATGTGGGAAAGAAGGACATTTTCTGTAATAAAATAAGCATGTGCAGCCCCAATTTATACAGATCAACTAAGAGCTAATTAGATAGCTTTATATTCACAACTAATTCAGAGTCATTCAGTACTAAATCAATGTTCTATAAAATTGCATGTGTCAGAAACATGGACTGTCATTCCATGATAATAAACAACTACCTAAGCTAAATCTCAAAGGATATGTTATGAGTTGAATATGAAAAATCCCCACAGGGCACACGCATGGGGAACTTGGATGTCAACTGATGAGAAGTTAATGGAGCTGGGGGATCTGACCTAATGAATGACTTAACTTAATGCATTCATAGATTCAGAATTTTGAATAGACTATTGCAAGTGGCAGAACTAGGGAAGGTAGGGTCTGGTTGGAGAAAGCAGATCACTTTGTCTCTGGGGTGTATCTTTTTGTCAATATTTTATTTATTATTTTTATTTTATGTGTATGAGTGTAATGCCTGTATGTAGATAGGATCACCCATGTTGCATAACAATACCTGAGGTGGGCAGAATGGGTGTTGGATCCCCTGGAACTGAAGTTACAGACAGTTGTTATCCACCTCGTGGGTGCTGGAATTTGAACCCAGGTCCTCTGCAATAGTGGCCAGTGTTCTTAACCACTGAACCATCTCTCTAGCCCCTGTGGGGTATATCATATCCTAAACTATTCCCGTTTTTGATCTGTTTCCTGACTGCCACACCTTCCCCATGAGAGACTGAAAACTCTGAAACCTTGAGCCAAATATATCTTCCCTCAAATTCTTTATGTTACATATTTTGCAAGAGCAATCCAAATCTAATGACCACAGTCACCATTACAATTTCACAAGTAAAGAATATTCTAACTTGAAATATTTACCAAGTAAAAGCTGCACAAAATGTAATTGTAATTATATTTATACACTATTTATAGTACTTTTGGAAAAGCTTTTATTATATCAGTTTTATTTCAAATCATACATATGGATTTGTTTGGTATAGTGTATACTGAGTTTATGAGTGTTTAAGAGAGCCCAGTGGAGCCTGAGGAGACAGAGGAAATAACAAGGTGATTCAAGCATCTGTGATTCATGTCCCAGGCCATCATTTCAGAAGAGTAAGGTCGACAGTCATTTGTCAATTCCTTCATGTTCCACATGAATAAATTGAGATCCAGAAGGGGGGGGGAACCACATCTATAGATAAGACCACAAGAAAAGCTAGGGGCAGTAACCAGGTCTCCTGATATCAACAGCCCTATTTTTATTGCCATATTGCATTCTGGACATTCGCTTTCTCAACTGGAAAATTGAAATAATAACTTCTCAGTAAATCTTACACCTTTTGTGAGATTCCAAAAATGTTGTGCTTCTGAAAGCATCTCTTAAACCATGAAGTGCTGTACAGATACAGGCATCACTGGATCCCAGATATAATACAGGCCCAGTCTTGCAATGTAAGCTAAATGTCAAGATCCTCATTCACTACACTAACTTTAAATAGAAATATTTTCTCTCATTTATTAAATGGCAGAGATTAAATGATCAATTTGTTTTTAGAAGATCTGGGCCATGTATATGCAAAACAATTCAGTAAAATCATATATAGGTGCACACAGGTGCATCTATGTACATGTCTACATGGGAAATCGCAGTAAAGAAGATAGTGCTGAGGCCCTGCTTATAACCCTCTGGATCAGCTGAATGCATCTGCAGCTAAGAACATTTCCAGGTTGCTGTTAAGTCATGCCCCAAGCACTTAGGTCTTTGTTTTTTCTCTGCCTTTTTTGGCATGCCCATGGTTTCTACAGAGAAGCCTACATGTCAAAGGAGGAAATAAATGCACACAAGAGACTTAACACCCTGGGACAGCTCTGAACTAGAGAGAGGCGGGTAGATGGAATCATTATGCTGAGTGTCTGTGATCTAATCTCCATTTACAAAATCATTCTGAAAACTGAATTATCTATGCAAAACCCCACGGAGCATTAAACAGTGGCTGCTTTAAATTTTGTACTTGGTGTCCAGTCTGAACACTGTGAACAAAGTTGGGTTTTACATAACTGGTAAATGAATAAACACACAACACACTGACCCTGATAATTATGTCTAAACTATGTTACTCAGAGATATTTAATCTCTTAGAGTGCTACAAAGCAATGTGTCTCCACTTTGGTGAAGGTACTATGTACAATGAGTTATCTTTCTTTAGCGATGGACCTTCGACTGTGACTCATGAGGCTAGCTTAGTAACCATCATTCTGGGAGTAACTCTTAAATATGACATATAATCTTTTTTTCAAAAACTCTTTCCAATGTATAACTACTCAGGAGATACACTCAAAAAAGACTAGCCATTAGCCAGACATGGTGTCACACGCCTTTAATCCTAGCACTTGGGAGGCAGAGAGGTAGGCAGATCTTTGTGAGTTTAAGTCCAGCCTGGTCTACAGAGCGAGTTCCAGGTCAGCTGGGGCTACAGGGAGATCCTGTCTCGAAAAGACAAAAAAAAAAAAAAAGAATAGTTGTACTTTATCCTAAGCCTAGAAGGACCTTTGGCCTTAAGCAATGCAAATCCCACAGAGTTAGAAAACATTTAGTTCTCATGAACCAAACCAAATAATCACATTTACTAAACACATTGACATTTGTGGCATATGTGCAGTCTATACATTCGAATAATTTTACACGCAGGTTTTAATTCTAAATAACAAGAGTACATACAAAAGATACAGAAAAAAGTACGCTGGAGATAAGGGGAAAATGTTGGTTTTATAATTTATTCATTATACATGTTGTTTAGGTTTGTTTAAATAAAGAAAAGTATATTTTGGTAACCTTAATATTTCTATTTTCTTCTGAGATTCATTCTAAATTTCAGTTCATGTGGTTGTTCTTATTACATATCCCCACTTTCTATTTTAATTTTGAGTATTCTGATTTTACTTATCATATTTGCATAATGTAATGAGAACAAATATTGTTATATGAGTCCTTGTACCATATTGCTTTTAATATAAGTCCCAATTTCTATGAATTAATTAAAACAACTTATGTGAATTTTTACAATGAAATCTACATCTAGGCCTGATGTCTTACATCATCTTCCTAGCCCTTATGGGTCTGAGATAGAAGGATTGGAATGAATTTCAAGATTAGCCTAGGCTACAAAAATGAGATCCTATTTAAAAAACAAAATATAAATAAAATGTAAAAAAAGAATATTTAATAATAAGAGGAAATATAGCAAGAATAACCTTAAAATGCCACTGATTTATATGTGTTTTTAAATATAACCCTCAGTGTTATGAAGAAAATCAAATGCCTCAATAAATCACCATCCTAATAAATAGTACTGACCTTTTAGAAAATAAAATAGCATGTACAAGTAGATGGTTAGAATCTTCTTTTTCCTAACAGTCTCTTTTAGGAAATGAATCTGCTACTTAAAGTTCGTGCAAATACTGCTGTTCCCAGGTGCCTCAGCAAGTCCAGCTAATGTGTTTGCTCCATCTGCTGCTCTATCTTTCATAAAAAGGGATAAGATTGTTGATATTATGCAACTTAACAGATTCTTTGGTACTTTATATTGCATTATCATTCCATAGTAGTAAACATTTGTTTTATTTTTTAATGTTGCATGGTGTTTCAATATTTAGAAAAAATATATAATTTTAGACTCCTGGCCTTGCCTGTTAGATACTAAGCTACTCTAAAAGTTCTGAAAAGCTCTTTAGGTAAATATTTTATAAAGTGGGTTGGAAAGCCTAGATTGTATTAAAGAGTTCCTAGAGACTTGTCATATTGCTCCCCACAGAGTGTCTCTACCCACGGGTTTCAAGAATGTTGTAGAATAAAATCTGCATCATTTAAAGAAATAATTACTTAAAGAAAATATCTTTCAAAGACCAACCCTAAATCTTCTTTAATCACCAAAAAGAGTAATCATCCTGCTCCCCATACTCTTTAAACTATGTTCAAGAAACAAATAGAAAGTGTCCAGAAGAAACTGTCCCAGCAGGGGAACATGGGCTCCGTGTTCTGAAAAGAGACACAGAGTACAGTGTTATGTCTACAGTTCTCACTCTACAGACAGCACCACTTATTGCTTAAATCTCCTGGATATATAGGATGATAAAGTTCAGCAAGGATTTTGTTTCAGGTGATATCATGGGAGGAATGGAGGGGTGGAGACTCCTTGGTAAACCTAATCTCACTTGTCCTGTCGACTTACCTTTGCTTTGACCTCATATTACATATTACATATCTTCAAGTGAACTTGCCATCAACTTTGCACTTTCTCAAGGAGGAGAAAAGGCTACTACAGTTCCTTTAACAATGACAGATGTTCTTTTCTATGGACCTCTCAGGATAGGTTGGAGGATGGCATAAACACCTTTTTTTTTTTTTACTCTTATACTGTATATTCCATGGCAGAAGCTTGCTAAATTACTTATTTACAATATAAAAGATATTTGAGAGAAAACGAAAGAAGATATTCCAAAGTAATTATTAAAACTTAAGGACTTCAGTAGACATTTAGCATTGGGTCCAATAGTCTATAGCATTTATAGCTTATTAGAGGTGACAAATTAAATATCATTGGTAGCGATGATTATTTAATGTACATGGCTTATGACTGGAGATCAAAGCTAGATGATACAAGTAAGAATTAAGCCTGCATCCTTTACCTCCTTAGGCAGTATCTGGAATTCTGTCAACTTCTCAGATGTAGGTTTTTCAGAGTCCCCCTATGGTGGTTTGAATGAGAAAATCTTCCATAGGCTCCACATATCTGAATGTCTTGTCCCAGGTTGGTAGCATTGTTTTGGGAAGTTTTAGGTGGTATGGCCTATGAGCTTTGAGAACTCTTAAGCCCTACCAGATATACAGGAATTCTCTCTGCTTCCTGTGCCTGCTTGAAGATGTGAAGATTTCTGCTCCTGCTACCTCTGCCCCCATGCCTCCCTGCCATTGTGATCTCTAACCCTCTGAACCCTAAGCTCAAAAGAACTCTTCCTTCTATTCATTGAATTGGTTATGGTGTTTGATCATAGCAACAGAAAAGTAACTAATACAGAAGCTGGTACCAGAGAGTGGGCTGTTGTGAAGAACCAAGTCATGTGGGGTTCCAAAGAAATATGGAAGACTTTAGAAGTTTAGACTAGAAAAGTGGTTGAATGCTGTAGGAAGACCTCAATGAACCATTCTAGTAGAAGCATGAAATAAAGTAATGGTAAGAAAAATGGAGTTTCAGAGGAAAATAAGGACTTAAGCAGCAACTGGGATATTCTGGCAGAGTCTGGCTCAAGACTGCCTATAGCCTAAGACTTTGCCTGAGGCTAAGCTGAAAAGTGATGGGCTAATTTTTTTGTCAGAGAAAATTTCAAGACAGCCTAACAAAGAAATGGTGGTGTGCCTATTAATTGTGAATATTATGGAAATCTACAATGAAAAAAAGGGAAGTGGAGCAGAGAGAAATACAGAATGTATAGTTTGGAATGAGAAAGATTAATGTTGGAGCCAAGGCATGTGCTAAAGGAGAGGCTCTCTTTGATAAGGGGAATGGAGGGATTAAGGAGCAGCCTACAGATGTTTTTCTTAAAGAATGCAAAGTGTACCTGCAGGGCAAGACCACACACAACTAAACTTCCAACCTGTGAAAGGAAAACACTGGAGGAATTTTCCTCCTCTAGAAAGAAAGCCACAGCATATGTGGATGAAGCAGGCCAAATCCATCCCAGACTGGCAGCTGAACTTGGCAGTGTCTTTCACATGCTGCTGGCATGAAAAGCACAAGAGTGAAGTGGGTCATGGGATTTTTCATCCATGGTTTCAGAGAGTTCTGAATGCCATGTGGCTTTCAGCAGGGGTGTCTCTGCATAAAGAAGGCCCTGACAGGCCATTGTGTGATGCTATGAAGGTGAAAAATTGTGGCAGTGGTGGAGATCCCCAGATGCTAAAACTATGAGACACCAGAGCTCCATACAGGCAGTGGGACCAGACCATGAGAGAGATGTGTGTTGCACATAGTAAAGCTAGAAGGGAAGAGCCATCTAAGGTCTTTGGAAGTAAATCCCCAGAAGTTGGACATGGAGCTACTGGATTTGAGGTTTCCCTTGCTGGTTTTTAGTCTTGTTTTGGTCCAATAATTTTTCACTATGTCTCCATTTCTCCTTTTGGAAAAGGAATATATATTCAGTTTCATTGTATGTTGGAAGTATGTAATCTGTCTTTTTTTTTTTTTTGGTCTTTTTGAGACATAGTCTCCCTACAGCCCCAGCTGACCTGGAACTCACTATGTAGACCAGGCTGGCCTTGAATTCACAGCAATCCACAGAGATCTATCTGCCTCTGCCTCCCCAGTGCTGGAATTAAAGGTGTTTGCTATCACACCAGGATATAACTTGTCTTTTGATCTTACATGGTCTTAGAATTAAGGGATTGCCTTAATTTTTAGAAAATACTTTGGACTCTGGACTTTCAAATAGTATTGAGACTGATAAAAATTACAGAGACTTTTGAAGTGGAATAAATGTATTTTGCATTTTATATGGTCCTGAGCCAATAGGGGTCAGAGAGGGGAATGTGGTAGTTTGAATGAGAATGTCTCCCACATGCTTTAGGAGGTGTGGCCATGCTGGAGGAAGCACATCACTGGGGGCAGGCTTTGGGAGCTCTTACGTCTTGTCAAATTTCCAGTTGCTCTCTGCTTCCGGTGCCTGTTTGAAGACGTGGTCTCTCAGCTTTCTGCTTCACCCACCTCTGTCGCTACACTGCTCCCCACCGTTATGGATTCTAACCCTCGAATTCTTCATTTTATAAGTTGAATTGGTCATGGTGTTTTATCACAGCAACAGAAAAGTAACTAATACACCCCTACCCCCAAGTATGCTGCTTTCTCTTATTTTGCTACTGCATTGCTCCATTATCTTTTTTAATTTTTAATTTTTATTTATTTATTTTTGATGTGTATGAGTGTACTGTCTGCATGTAGGTCTGTGCACCCGTGTCGCGCAATGCCACGGAGGTAAGAAGAGGGCGTCGGATTCCCATGGAACTGGAGTTAAAAGACGGTTCTCAGCCGCCATGTGGGTGCTGGGGATCGAACCCGGGTCCTCTGCAAGAGCAGTCGGTGCTCTTAACCACTAGGCCATCTCTCCAGCCCCACTCCATTATCTTTTTAAAAATACATATTTCGAGTTTTCCAAGGACAGATAGAATAAATCAGAATCCAGAAACCTTACTAAACAGTTAAATGGGAACGTATAAGTGGAAAATCTGATAAATTGGTAACTGTCTTCACAAAAGCCTCTGAATATTCCTCTAGCACAGTGTGAGAGACCTGAGAGCCCTTGCAATCTGCCATCTATTCTAGTTTTCACACATACAAGCACCAAGTTCATCCTCATGTTTCCTGATCTCCATTACCTCCAGAGACATGTCAAATCCCCTTTTATCTATTCTTTGCTCTCATGGGTCATCCATAGGAGTTTAGAAGTGGATTCAACTCAACCTCTTTGAGATTTAAGAATGAACAAAGAAGACAAGTTTGACCAGAAAAAAGAAAATGATACCATACTTCCTTGAGGACAGCCTTTCCCTCAGGGAAAGAATAATCAGGGTTATTTTTTTTTAATACATCCTTACTTTTTGTGGAGATATATATATATATATATATAATAAATATATGCTCAGGGAGGCGGGCTAGGGTTCATGAGAAACAGAGAAGGGCAGGGAAGGAGAGAAAAGGAGAAATAACTCTTTTTAATTTAGCATAGTGCCATGCAGACTTTAACTGAAATTATTAGAAAGTAACTAAATGGATGCAGTCATTTTTATTTTTTCAAGTTGAAAATGCTTTTTACAGAAATTTCTAATGTTCCATTGCATTTTCTTTCTTCTCAGAAAAGTGTGTCACAGAGCATCCCTGCCCTCAGGCCCTGTGTTCTCATTTGTAATGATATACTGTATGTAAAGTTATATTACCAGCACTTGCAATTTCCCAACTGCTTGATGCCTGATGTCACAAAATTATAACTAAGAGAGGCTGTTACATCTACTGCTTCAAGGCATAGGAGTATTATTTCAGCAACAATGAAAGCATATAATAAAGGACTTTAATTTTAATGACAGCTTGACTGCAAGCTGTTAGAAAAATCGAGTGTATCTTTTCCTATCCAGGTAACCGAATCTGGAACCCCCTTCTGAACTGCATCATTTTCCAACTTACTTTGGATTTTAATTATTCAATTTAATTTAATAAACATTAATCAGATGCTCCCTCTATGTGAGGCACTGCTGTAGATGCCGTAGCAACTGAGCACCAATACCTGCCCTTCCAGAGTTCACAATATAGTGAGAGAGATGCCTAGTAACAAAACTTTAATAATTAAGGCATATTATGAGAAGTGCTAAAATAAGGGCTAAAATTAAGTGTCATAAATGCTAGTAGAGGGACGTGTGAAACATTTTAGAGAAGGAGGATTTGGGAAAAGGACTGTGACAGAAATAAGGACTTGGAAACACAGCCTAGCAAAAGGAACCAACCTCCAACCTCAGTAAAAGCTGAGAGGTAAGAACACATGGGGCATGTTCAGAGGCAAGCGATTAGGTGCATGTGACTTTAGAAGTCAGAAAATATGTAAAGAGACAGGGGAAGGGGAAGTTAAGCAAATAGTACTGACTGATTGGATGTAGAAGGAACTAAACACTCAGTCCATTTGATGTGAGTCCAATAACTGTATCTTCCCTTAATTAGCCACTACAGATGGTATTTTTTAAGGACCTATATCCACTTGCCATCCCACTCGAGTATCCTTAGGCTCAAATGCCAGCACCTCTACTATATTTATTCATTCATTTAACCCAACTGCTTTTAGAACCAGCTTTGCTCAAGCACATAAAAACCCACAGTACCAAGGAATTATGCCCAATGCCACCAATGCTTTGAGATGACTGTCAGGAATTAGTGCACACATAGACTTCCTTTGTCCTTAGATGGTATATTAGCTTTCTGTCACTGTGATAAAGTACTCAACAGAGCCAGCTTAAATGAAGAAGGTTTTATTTTAGCTCATGGTTTTACAAGTTTCAATCCATGGTTTCTTGGCTCGATTGCTTCAGGCTGGCTGGGCTTTGGTTGGAAGTCTATGGTAGAACAAAGCTGCTCATTCACGGTGACTGTGATTCTGTGATCGGTAGTGACTGTCAACTTGACAGGTCTAAAATCACATGGGAGAAAGTCTCTGACCATGACAGTGAGAGATTAGGTTAATTAAGATGGGAAAAGCCACTTTGACAGTGGGCAGCACCATGCCATGGTCTGAGCGAGAGTCCTGAGCTGAGAACCAGCATTCACTGTTGTATGCTTCCAGACTGGGCATCAAATGTGACCAGCTGCCATGCTTCCCCCACCATGATGGACTATTCCTGGAAATTATGAACCCAAATAAGCTGTTCCTTCCTTAAGTCTCTCTTGTCAGTATATTTTATCATAGTAACAGGAAAAGAAATTAATACGGTGACCAAGAAGAGGAAAGAGAAGATGTTCAGGGGATGACAAAATGTACTCTTCAAAGGCATGCCCCTCCCCCCAGTAATCTACTTCCTTCAGTTTCTTCCACCTTCTAACAGTCTAATAAGCTAGGAATCCATAAATAGATTGATTTACAGATGAAGATAGACTTTTCATGATCCATTCTCCTCTAAACACCGCTACCTTCAACACATCAACCTTTGGGGGACACAAGTCACAAACAATAACAGATAGGTTAAAGAGGAGGCCCCTGGGCCCTGGGAACTACCAGAGGTGCCAGCTGCATTAAGCTCCAATTGTGTACAGTGGTAAATTGCTTGATACTTGACCTCCTTGTCTGCTCTATCTCATTTTTTCTTTTCTCCTGTCTGGAAACAGATTCCTCATAAACTATGTGACATCAAATCCTTAAAATTTCAGGATCTGCTATTCGACAATCACAACTGAAGACAACTAGGATAGGTGATGACAATTTAGTGTTAAATTATGTGTACTGAAACCATGTGACAGATAGGAGAAATCTTATCAAAATGCTGTTATCACTGTGACTCTGCAAAACTTTCTTATCTTTTTAAGAAAATATTTAAAGACAATTTTCATGTTTAAAAGTTTTACATGCCAGGCGTGGTGGCACATGCCTTTAATCCCAGCACTCAGGAGGCAGAGGCAGGCCAATCTCTGTGAGTTTAAGGCCAGCCTGGTCTACATAGCAAGTTCCAGGACAGCTGGGACTAAAGGAAGATCCTTTCTCAAAAAGACCCCCTCCAAAAAAGTTTCACATTAAGAAATAAATTCCGGTTCTAGTAGAACAGGCTATATTAAACAAACATAGCTTCCAGAAAAACAAACCATTATTTACATGGTCAAGCACTAACATAAAGACAAGGAGACACAGGAGTTGTTATTGTCATACTCTGACTTATGCTCTGTTCAACAGTGGTCTTTACAGAAGCTGAAAGACTCTTTTACAACCATAATCAGTGAGGAGGAAAAGTAAGTCAAAGGAGGGGGAAGTCAAAACCATTAAGATTGTGGGTTATACTGAGCAGAACTGATAAAATATTACACATATTAGATTAAAAAATATCAGAAAAAGATGCAAGACATGTATGGCAAAGTGAAGAGACCCAGGTAGGGTGGGGGGCATGGAAAGGGAAGTGACTCTAAATTCGATTGAAAAATGATGTATGATTTATGGAAGTTTAATAACAATAAAAAAATAAATTAATAAAAAATATCTGTGGCGGCATTCTTTAGTCAGACTAGTTAAAGTGAAAAGCTATGTAACACTTTTTTTTTTTTTTTTTTTTTTTTTGGTCTTTTCTATGACAGGTCTCCCTGTAGCGCCAGCTGGCCTGGAACTCACTCTGTAGACCAGGCTGGCCTTGAACTCACAAAGATCCGCCTGCCTCTGCCTCCCAAGTGCTAGGATTAAAGGCGTGCGCCACCACGCCCGGCTATATTATGAGCAAGGCTATGAAGTAAACATGGCTCCGCTACAGCAGGCACAATTGGCATTTCTGTGATATTAATGAGTGTGATTAAGATTTTAAAAGAGGGGGCTGGAGAGATAGCCTAGCGGTTAAGAGCACCGAATGCTCTTGCAGAGGACCTGGGTTCGATCCCGAGTACCCACATGGTGGCTGAGAACCGTCTGTAACTCCAATTCCAGGAGAACTCCAGTTCCGGGGGAATCCGACGCCCTCTTCTGACCTCTGCGTCATTGCACGACACGGGTACACAAACCTACATTCAGACAGTACATTCGTACACATAAAAAATAAACAAAATAAAAAAAAACTTGTTAAAAAAAGATTTTAAAAGAGGATTCAGGAAGAAACTGTAAAGATATGACCACATTGAGGTCACCTAGACAAAGAGAATTAAAGGATTGCACTGTTATAAACACATGCATACATTTAACACAATACTGGTGAATTATTCAACATTCACCAGTACATGCATACATTTAGCACAATCCTAGTGAATTTCTCAACATTCTTAGATGGGAGCATTGGGTGGAAGAACACTTAGATGCTTCCTCTGAGATGCATTCCTTGGCTACTCTGGCTTCTAGGATAGATGAACATTAAGAACCTGACCTGTTCAATTGCCCTACTCCAATTTTTAAAACTAGACTCTAATTCCCCTTCAAAATAATTTCTAATTGCTTGCTCTGGTGCTTTCCCATGTATAGACACAAAAGTACAGGAAATTCATTAGTGAATGGTCTCAAGAAGAATAGGTGTGGTGGAAACAAAGGAAGGAGGACTAAGCAGAGAAGGAAGTTGGCTTGATAGTTACCTCAGGGCCTCTCATATACCTATGGAGAGCTCTTCAACAGAGACCACTCAGAGGCACAAACTGTTATGTATTCAAAACCAAAATCCAATCTTCCTAGTTATATGGGTGTCAAGATCCTTCATATCGCATCTGATTTACTCCTGTTTTATTGCTAGATATATTTATCATAATTTTAGTACATCTGCATTTATGTGTGTGAACAAGTCAGAGTTTAAGTGATGAGTATTTCAACGTTATTAAACAATCCTGCTGTCTTAAGATACACCCAAAGTTTGACTTTCCTACTAAGAACTCCAGTCACTCATACAGTTCATTGTAGCTGTTTTACAGATTTGAAGCCTATGGTGTCTCAGTCTGTTGCATGCTAGACAAAGAGAATTAAGGGAAGAATCAGGTTGATCAAAACACAAGAGAAAACAGCATTAAGAGAAGAAAACTGAAAACAGTTGGAGACCAGATCCAATCCATTCCAATCCGTAACAAAGTTCTGCATTTTTCTTTTTTTTTAATTTTTTTTTTTCTGTATGTGTATGAATGTACTGTCTGCATGCAAGTTTGTGCACCCGTGTCGTGCAATGCCGCGGAGCTCAGAAGAGGGTGTCGGATTCCCCTGGAACTGGAGTTCTCCTGGAATTGGAGTTTCAGACGGTTCTGGTCACCATGTGGGTGCTGGGGATCGAACCCGGGTCCTCTGTAAGAGCGGTCGGCGCTCTTAACCGCTAGGCCATCTCTCCAGCCCCAAGTTCTGTATTTTTCAAGTGACCCACTTGGGTTTTCCAACTAAATATACAGGAGTGCCTATGGAACATTTTAGAAAGACTTCCATTAAACATTACTTTTTAAACATTTTGGTATTTGAATAGATAAGATTACATTATTTTGAAAATGTGTTTTATATGCTAGATTTTGTGAAAATAGTCAATTACCAACATTTGCATAGATTTTGACTGACTAATCTACTCTCATGCTGTTCTGGGTACTCATAAATTTTTTTCATTGCTGTCCATTAATTCACTGGTAATTACATTATGAATCATGGTAATTTTAACTTCCTCTTATATTTTTTTCAGTAGACAAAGCAGCCCATGGGACTATGGAACAAAGGAAAAGAGGCCATCCATTTCAAAGGGAAGGTAATGTCTCTTTGAAGAATTCTTTAATGTCAGGCACTGATCATGAACCCTAATTTGACCATTTTTGTGTATGTAAGATTCAGATAATAACTCAGCTTCTCTCTGACCTTCAGTATCTTCAACTGTAAAAAGTGACCAGTGATACACATCTTACAATGTGAAAGTGAGGGTAAATGAGATGGACTGACTTCTTAACCCAGGGCCCGGCCCATAACACAAGCAGACTTCACACTGCAGTTGCCATTTCATGTAATATACTAGTGAAATATAAGCAATGTGAGCACATGTATAACATGATAATCTAACAGTCACTGGCAATTATTTAAGATACACAGATGTAGAGTAAAGTAAAGCAAAATAAAGGAGATAAAGTAGTAAGATTCTGACCAATTAGGAAAATTGGAGGATTAGTAAAGTGTTTGAAAACCCATTTATTTATTGACTAAACACTTTTTTTGGTCTTTTTTGAGATACGGTCTCCCCATAGCTACAACTGGCGGGGAACTCAGTATGTAGACAAAGCTGCCCTTGATCTCACAGAGATCCACCTGCCTCTTTCTCACAAGTGCTAGGATTAAAGTCAAGTCCCACTGCACCCAGAGTTACCTACTAAACATTTTATCTGTTAAAGACAATTTGAGCAGTCAGATTTTATTTTCACCAAATGATTATCAATATAAATCTACAGTAAGAAAATCCAGTTCCCCGTGTATGCTTCAACATGAATTTCCTGGTTAAGTTCCATTTTGAGCAACAGGGAAGAGCAGTGCTGTTACTTGATCACTAAACACCTCATGCTGTGGCCGGCCATGATCCATAGATGGGGAAGTCAGAGCCACTTCATAGCTTCTCTGTAGCAATCAGGGGAGATGCGAATGTGATCTTAGAGTGTGATTATGTAATCACTGGAAGGTGTGCAATCTTTACAAGTTTAGAAAGGTAAAGGATACAATGTTTATGAAGGAAGAAAACCCTGATTATTTTTTTCATAGATAAGGACAGTATAAAGCAATGCTGAGAATGGAAAATTAGAACACCACAGTTCTGATTTCAGAAAATAAATTATTGCAGACATACTGTGAGCAGCAGATTGCTTATGTACACTCTGAGCTTGGAACGAAGATGTCTTATGATGACTTTTATTAGAACAAATCTGATGATTTCTTTTTCTCCCACTCATGATCTTGTCTAATCCAATGCTGTGTCTTATGCATTGGGGATGACAGTGTAGTGGAGCCTTTTAATAAGCTGACTTCATTTTGCTTGTTATTATCTCACAAATAAAACCAACTTTAAAATGGAGAAAAAAAGATAATCTTGAGAATTTGTAGATTTTTATTCTGGTTCTCATTCTTCTCTAGTTTACCATTCTTAGATTTGACCTCTTGCAATTTTTAATTTTTATTTGATATTTTTGTGTCACCGTATACATGTAAGGTCAGAGGACAGCTTTTCTGAGTCGCTTCTCCCCCTTTTACTTTTCATGAGTTCTGGGGATCTAACTCACATTTTTTGGGCTTGGGCAGTGGGCGGTTTTCTCTGCTGAATCATCTTGCTAGCCCAGGTTTGACATTTTGAGATTTGATCACTAAATGAAGCTCTTGATTATGTGATCATGAAAGTACTGTCCCAACACCATCATTCAAGTCTGATTGTAGATATTACAAGGAACTGAAACACCTAGTCTATCAATTTATATCGACTTTAAGCCCAAGTTTAGCAATAAAGCTCTCTAAGAGAGAACGTCAGTGAGGTATATATACCCCAGGTCACTTTATGTGGATCTTGAGAAGTAAGATAACTTGACAGCTTTTATGTGATTCCAATAGGGCAGCAGTTAGAAGAAATATCTGCACTAAACTCACCTCCAAAGCACCCAAAAGCCTACACTTTGGGCCCCTGCCTGAGAACCTCCTGTACTCACATTTGATCTAGGTTAAGTAGATATCCTTAGTCAAGATTTATGGACAACTTGGGGATCCATTTTACAGATCAGGCCACTCCTTGGGGAGGGAGGAATTAAAAACTAAAACAAAAAGTAGAGATAGCTACATCCTGGGAAAGGGGGAGATAACAAAGACAATGATTTATCTAAGCTATGCTTGCTTTTCTAGGAGGTGAAAAGGCCAGTGGCAGCCAGCTACTCCTACTGGGAGGCTGGAGTAACAGAGATTTAAAGTGCTGAAGCTCTGTCAAAGCATTTATTTTTACAGTCTGCCTGCTGTTTACTGCCAAAGTATAACACTTCATGTTTCTGTGTCCTGGTAACAAGAGGCATAAGTAAGCATCACATAAACTTTCATTTGAAAATGGTTCTGTCATTTGCAAACTTTGGAGACTTGGGCAAGTTACTCAGCCTCTCTAGGGCCATGCTGTGGGAAACTTGATGGTGAAAAGACACCTTGCAGGGTTTGGGGACAGGGAATGTGTTAGACCTCCAGTTTAGTGGACACTCAATCCATTATCTAAATTTTCACTTGTGGCTGCTTTGTGGTTTTAGTTGGCTTTCCCCTATATTCAGAGGTTTGTGAATGGTTTGAATTAACACAAGATCTCATATGTATAACCCATTCTCTCCTCTTTGGAGAAGAAATTGGAGGCCACCTGAAAATTGGAAGTGCTTTTGGTACAGGACCATGTCAGTGTGAAACTCACAAATTCCTTACATTAGCCGTCAGACAAGTCTACAATTTCAAACAAGCTTTTCTTAGCCTTTTATGTTTAAACAGCATATTACTGAATTTCATGCCCTGGTCCACTAGTTACCTAATAAGTTGGTTTTTTTTCCTTCTTTGTTCTCTGGCGCCACTCAAAATCATATTTGTGTTATCTAATATGCCTCTTCTTACTTGTGTGGTCTATATGAATCAGGCTGCTTTCAAGCTCGTTTCACTTTCTAAAAAAGCATTAGAAAAATAAATTCACAGCTGTTGAGGACTGCCATAAGAATGTAGCAAGCCAGGAAACAGAAGCAGAAATGCACAGTCCTACAGTTTTGCAGCCGCTCACCCACATCACAGGTCAAGGCCTGCTCTGAGCCATCTCTATGGGATCTCAAGCCCTTACCTGCCTGAGCTGCTTTCTGATCCGTTGGATGTCTTAAAAATAATCACGGTGAAGGAAAGTTAACTCTTACGCATTAGGTGATCATCCAAAGTAATTCTGAACACTGCTAGTTAGAAGACAATCAATTTATATTAACACTCTGGAGAAGATACTAAACGTATAAATATTATGACCTACCTAGTAATCAAAAACCTAGGCAGGTATTTTGCAAAAATGTATCCATCTGTATGCCAAAAGTCATACATAAGAATATTTGCAGAATATTTATAAACTAGGAACTGCTTGTATCTATTAAAAATTAATATGCTAGTATAATCGCACAATAGAGTATTGAATAGCAATAAAAAAAGAAACCATTGCCATAGGCAAAACATGGATGAACCTCAAAGGTATAATGTTGACTCAAAGAACTGAGATATAAATAGGCATAGGCTATATGTATATATTTATATAAATTTCAAAAGCAGGCAGAACAAATCTATTGGCCCTGAACA
This sequence comes from Rhizomys pruinosus, assembly GCA_009823505.1. Taxonomy (NCBI): domain Eukaryota; kingdom Metazoa; phylum Chordata; class Mammalia; order Rodentia; family Spalacidae; genus Rhizomys; species Rhizomys pruinosus. The sequence continues at coordinate 489,830 of VZQC01010433.1, forward strand.
CTCTTCCTCATGGGAAGCTGTAGCTGGAGGAATGTGCTACTTCTCAGCTGGCTGTTGGCTGCCACAATGTTCAGTGGGCAAAAAATTCATCATGTTCCATGCTGGATAGATGCACATTCCAATGCATTCCAGTAGCTTTTACTCATCTAGTAATATTATGAAAGTGCATGCCTACTTCCAAAAAATCCTGGTTAAAAACAAGGCAGAATACACAAATATTAGCGAAAAAATCTAACAGGTTCATCATGTAAGCATGATCAACCAGAGATTCCAGGGACTAATTTCGACAAAGTGTTTGAGGTCTACTGGGTCAATCTCTCTGTCACATTTGACTACAATGGACATTAGCATTTGTATCTGGCTTAATCTGGTCAGTGTACTGAAGTTTCTTTCATTATCTAATCCATCCTCAGCCTACCTAACTCAGCTGTGGAAACTGATGGTCAAGCATATTGAACTACTTATCTCACATTGTTAGAGTGCCGAAGATACAGATCATCACTTAACACTGCTCACCTGTGGTCCCTTTGTACTTAAACTATGGGCTCAGTGACTCTACACTTTGGCTCCAGGAAATCCCTGACCAATGGTGTTAGAGACATCAATGAGCTCTTTGGATGGTCTTTTTTTCCAGCATAGGTTGAGGCTTGTTCAGCCCATGTTCTTTATTCAGTCTGGTATAGACTGTTGAGAAACCATAGGAATATCCGGTTCTGCTTGTCTCTCCCACACACATGTGGTTGAGTTCCATGAGCCCAATGTCAAGGCTATCAGACTGGCTGGACTCCAGGGACTAATTGTGACTAAGGTTTGACTACTAGAATTTTCAATGTGACCAGAGAAATAGCCCAATGTCTTGCTTGCTTTTAGAATGTTTAAAGGTTGTCATGAAGACAGATATTTTCAAAATTCCAAATAAGCTGCCCGAGTTTGTTTTGTATTGCTTTTTAAATAAAAGACTTAACAAAAAAACAACTTGGGGAAGAAAGGGTTCATTTCATTTTTTAAGTTACAGTCTATGGCTGAGGGAGGTCAAAGCAGGAGCCTGGGGTAGGAAGTGAAGTACAGAGCAGGGCCTGCCTCCCCTGGCCGGCTCAGCTAGCTTTCTTATATAGCTCAGACTCACCTGCCTAGGAATGGCACTGCGCACAGAGGGCTGGGCCCTTCCACATCAACTAGCAATGAAGAAAGTGCTTCACATAATGCCCACAGGCCAATCCAAACTGGGCAGTTCTTCTTCCCAATGAGTCTAGTTTGTGACAAGTTGACAGAAACTGACCAGTACAGAAGCCCTATTCCCCTCTTGATTTTTTCATCTTAGGGGTCAAAGCCAGGGCCTCACACATGCTAGGCACATACTGAGCATTGAGCTACATCCCCAGATCCCACTTTTCTTCTTTACAGAAACATATAAAATCATCTGTAATCAACATCAGCAAAATGGTAGAGGTTTTATGCAATCGTAGAAAGCATATGGAAACTGCTCATGTACATCAATGGTCTTTAGAGATAGATCTAGGTTCAAATCCCAATTAAGCTCATTTTTCAGTCTAATAAAGGTAAAAAGTACCTTCATCAAGACAAATGAATTCTAAATGCACTTAGTTCACCTTGCCATGGGTTGCACTTTTTCATCAGTAGCAAGTACATACATACATACATACATACATACATACATGCATAATTTGGCATATTTTACTCATTTACAGAACACTCATGTTCTAATAACAAATTGTTAACAGTCAGTGTCTAGAAGTAGTACCAACCTTCCAGTCCATTTTCTTCCCTGACCTTTGATGAACACAAAAGCTCTGAGTCTTCATATGTGTGTGTGTGTGTGTGTGTGTGTGTGTGTGTGTGTGTGTGTGTGTTTATGACCTCTCAAAGAAGAAGACACTCAGACATTCAGATAGAACTTGGCCACAATCACAGCAATGCTGGGCCAGCTAACTCATAGCAGAACTCAAGGAAACCCTGTCCTTCCACTGACTACTGGTGTCTAATAGTCCTAAAGTTTTACTTCTTCATTACATTCTCTTGCCCTAATACTGGGAAAACAATTGAACCTTAAAAACAACAATGAAAAAGCATATCTCCCTAGCTCTGATACTCCTTAATAGCAGTTAAGGAGTATCGCAGCTCTGCTGGCAAATTTCTAAAAGGCTGTAGAGCACTGCTGAGAAAAACTCATTTATTTGTGAGTATGACCAGAGTGGTGATCCTCTAAGGTTATACCCCTAAAAAGCATATACATACAAGGGGTGATGATTGGTAATGCAGTCCTTTGTCCCTTAACCTTATGCATTTTCCAAGGTCTTTACAGGATACTCTTCTAGGATAATGTCACTATTTAACTGTAATATTGAGTCAAAATATCAGCAAATATATTTATATAGTGAAAATAATGCATACAGTCTATAAAGGTGCAATTAATTACTCCCTATGAGATCGACCTGAAAAAGAAATTATATATGGTCCTTTCTGGCTGGTATTTCTACGTGATACACATCAAGACCATTAGGATGGGGCACTGGAGAAAGAGCTCAGTGGTGAGTGCTGCTTTTCCAGAGGACCAGAGTTCAGTTCCCAGCATTCATGTTGGGCAGCTCACAATCACCTATAACTCCAGTTCCAGGGGACTCAACACCTTCTTCTGGGTTCCACAGGCACCTGCACATACCTAGCATACACAAGGATACAGAGAAATATACAGGCAGATAAATTTAGAAAATGAGGGAGCACCGGAACGATGATTCAGTGGATTAGAGCAATCGTTGCTCTTGCACAGGACCAGGGTTCGGTTCCTAGTAGCCACAAGTTGGTTCATAACCACAAGCAAAAGTTTTAGGTTATCTAATGTCCTCCTCTGGGCTTTGTGAGAACCTGATACATGTAGTACAGGTAAATACATTCAAGCACACACACATACATGAAATGAATAAAAAACTAAACAAATCACTCTATTAGGATGCTTGTATGGAAGTATAGCTATATCATATAAACAAACTTCAATCATTGCACAAGTGGGTGAGACAATTTTCAATTTTTTTGGTATTTTTTTGAGACAGGGTCTCTCTGCAGCCTCAGCTGTCCTGGAACTCTCTACGTAGACCAGGCTGGCCTTGAACTCACAGAGATCCACCTGCCTCTGCCTCCTGAGTACTGGGATTAAAGGTATGTGCCACCACTCCCCGCTAATGATTTTCTATTTTTAAGCTACCTAGCTTGTGACATTTTATTACGGAAATCATAGTAAATTAATTTATGCACCATAATTAATTTCTCACTTACCACATAATGAAGTCCACTACATATTAGAGGTATTCATACTTGAGCCAAGCAACGTTAGTGAAAACCACATTAATTAGTCACATATTGACAAAAGATTTAGTTTGGCTAGAATTAAAACTTTATTGTGAGGGCTAGAGAGATGGCTCAGCAGTTAAGAGCACTGAATGCTCTGGCAGCAGACCTGAGTTTCATGACCAGCACCCACATGGTGGGCTAACAATGGTCTACAACTCCAATTCCAGGGGAATCCAACACCTTCTTCTGACCTTTATGGTCATTGCATGACATGGGTGCACTTATGTACATGCAGGCAATACACTCATACACACAAAATAAAATAATAAAATATATTTTAGAAAACTTCACTGTGGAACACTTTCCTATTCACTGCTACCTGACTATGCAGCCTATGCAAATCTCAGCCTATAAGCAGTTGTGGACATGGGCTCTCCAATATCTGCATTTTTCAACAGCCTGACTGCAACTTGCGAGAGCTTTTAAGACAAAGAACCCCATGGCCAGCAGACTCCTACACATCTGACCTGGAGCAACCATAGATAATTAATATGCACAGAATTAAGTTTAACAGGGTGCTGAAGAGACAGATGGATCAATGGATAAAATGCTTGCTGAACAAGAATGCTAGTCTGAATGTGGGTCACCACTACACATGTGAAAGCCAGGTCCAGTAGTGAACATCTGCAGCACCAGCATTTGGGGTGCAGAAATACATGGACATTTAGAGTTTTCTGGCTAGTCGGTCTATGAAGATCGGTGAGTCCTACATTCAGTAAGATATCTTTCTTCAAAAATATGGTGGAAGGCAAGAAGAAGACACCAGTATTTGACTTCTGGCCTCCACATTAATGTGTGCACATATATACATGAATACACACGCATAAACATATTTATATGCATATACCACACACGCACATATATATTCCCTAAAAAGAAGTAAGCTTAACTAAAAAGGTAAAATTTTACATGTAGACAAATATAAGATGCTGATGAAAGAAATCACAGAAGACACAAATGAATGAGAAGATGCCAAACGCTCATAAATTGGAAGAATTTAAGACACTTGCCAAAGTAATCTATAGGTCCAAGGCAATCTCTACCAAAATTTCAATGTCATTTTCACAGACATACAGAAACAGATTTAAAAACTGTTTGAAACTACAACAAACCTGATTAGCCAAAAGCAATTTTAAGAAATAAAAACAAAATTGAGGATATCACATCTCTGATTTGAAACCATATTTCTCATCAAAACAGTATGCTAGAGGCACAAAAACTAACAGACAGACCAACAGAACAAAAGGGAGAGTCCAGGCATAAATTCACACATATCTGATAAGCCACTTTGACTGGAGAACAGAGAATACATGCAGGCAAGGAAAAGTCCCTTCAATAACAGTGCTCAGAAAAGTGGATCTCTGCTCACATAAGAGAGAAATTGGATTGTTGTTTCATGCCACATACAAAAATTAAGCTGAAATCTATTCAAGACTTAAGTATAAGATCTGAAACCATGAAAATCCTAATGCAAAACCCAGGGAAAAGTTCCTTGACATTGGTCTAGGCAATGAGCTTTCGGACACCACACCAAAAGGACAGGCAACAAATGTAAAATAAAGTGAGACTATGTCAAAATCTAAAGTCTTCTGTTCCACAAAGGAAACTGGCAAGAAAAGGAAAAGTAGTCTATGAACTGGGAGAAAATATTTGTAAACCTATAATATATAATAATTATAATTAATATATAATGCAATATAAATTAAAAAAACATGAGACGGGGTCAGCAAGATGGATCAGTGGATAAAGGCATTTGCCAAGCCTGATTTTGACCCTCGGAACCCACGGAAGGAGAAAATTGATTCCCACTTATCTTCTGACCTCCACGTGCACATCATGGCATGTGAATGCATGCACACGCACACACACACACACACACACACACACACACATAAATAATAAGAGGGAAAGAAAGGACGGACTGAGTAGGGCACAGAGCAAAGTGCAACTTGTACACTGCCAGAGGAAATAGCAGTTAGGACTGCTGTATGGAAAATAGTTCAGAGGATTGTCAAAAGTGAAGACCAGAACTACCCCACTGATCCAGCAATCACATTTTGCATATCACTATCCAACAGAATCAGCATCTTCAAGAGATACCTGTACCCCATGTTCATTGTAGCATTATTCAGAAAGCCATCCAACATGAAAACCACGTAACTGGCCCTGGGTGTATGAGCTGCAAACAAATACTATATGTATAGTACGAGAGAGAGAGAGAGAGAGAGAGAGAGAGAGAGAGAGAGAGAGAGAATGGAATATTATTTAACTCAAATAAAGAAGGAAACCTGCAAAATATAGATCTGAACTCCAAAGTACATTTACAAGGTGGAGTAAATCAGACGCACAAATAAGCTCCTGGCCTCACTTATATAGAGCATCTGAAATTTAACCTCATGGAAGTATAAGATAAAAGGATTACCTTTTATCTTATATTATATTTGCCTATTTCAAGGGGACTTGAAATAGGCAAATGGAAAGATCCTGGTCAAGAGGTATGAAAAGAAACAAGCTGTGATGAGATAGTGTTTACTGCTTCAACTCACTAGTTTGGGGAGATAGTTTTTGTACAAAAATATTTAATACATTTATGCGATGTCCATTTTCCTATTTCTAAGAGAAATGAATTTGCAATTTCTGTAGCTCAACATGTATTTCCCAATCTGCCAGATGACTAGAATTGGTCTTGAATCATGGTTGTGGTAATGAATTATCAACAGAAACCTGCAGAGGGTAAGTCTAATGCACTATTGGGTAAATATGCTCCCTTTGCTCTTACCTTTATTGAGATGATGGTGGTTGCAAGAACATTCCTTCCACTAAGCGAGAATAACTAAGGAAATCCATGACCCTATCATTTTTGAATTGCTAAAGCAACTCAAGAAATGTCCTGCCTTTGTATATGTTATACAACATAAAGGGCTCTACTTTGAGATTTATTTGTCAGCTTTCTGTCACCAGCAATGACAAAAATCTTCACCAAAAAAAATGTAGTGCTATTTTACATTATTTGGGGGGGGGTTGACATACTTTTTCTTTTTAATCTCATAAAATATGTTTCACCCATTATCATGAAAACTATTGATTCATTATAAAGAATCCTTGGAATCATATATTTTATCTGCCATTTTCACTTGTGTTATTGGTATGGTTACAAGAGAACTACTAGAAGGAGAAAAATGAAAAGAAGGAAAAGGATGAAAAGGAAAGGAAAGGGAGACAGATGAAATGTTATAGAAACAGTCATTCTGTTGTTGTTCTTTTAATATGCATCCCTGTCCACAAGAAATATTTACAGAAAAGAGAGGAAAAGTACATTTTGAGCCAGTGAAAAGAAATTAGTGTGAAGATTGTTAGAGGAGCCCATGCATTAAAGTTTAAGAACATATGCTGTCTTTTCCCAGGATGTCAGGGATATTTTACACTATCATGTACAGTGAGATTTCTGTGAGCATGAAATTTTCTTTCTACTCTTTGAACTTTGATATTAAGTAATAAACACATAATTTTGACGTTTTATAATTGTCTTTCCTGATATATATAAAATATAAGGTGATATATATAAAATATAAAATATAAGGTGATATTTATGATATATAAAATATAAGGTGATAATGAATTGAATCTTTGAATACTTAGTGAATTTGAAGGATTTACTTAATGTGCTACAAATAAAAAGTATTTATTTATACTATCTAGGTGTGCATGTGTGTGTGTTCATAGTTGGATTGGCATTCCTAAAGAAAATAAGTATTAAATTATTTCACCAAGAGTTTAAGGATTAGTGTATTATGACAGTCATACAAAATTCATCACATACTTAGCTAAAGAGAGAGGAGAGAAATTACAAATCAGAATTTCTAAAGCTCTTTATAAGAAATTTGTGAAAATAAAACCCTTTGAGAATGTTTTTTTTTTATTAAGATTTTTGTTCTTTGGCTAGAAAGATGGCTCAGCAGTTAAGACCTCTCCCACAACACCCAGGTTTGATTCTCAGCACCCAAATGTATCAGTATCAGTAGCTCCAGTTCCAAGGGGTCCAACACTCTCCTCTGACCTCTGTGGGCATTCCGTGATTTGGCTGCACTTACATACATGCAAGCAATATATTTATAGACATAAATAAAAAATAATAAATAACATTTTAAAAGAACTTTGTTCTACTTATAAACATTACTTAATACTTCCAGAAGTTTGGGTTGGAGAGATGGCCTAGTGGTTAAGAACACTGACCACTCTTGCAGAGGACCCAGGTTCAATCCCCAGCACCCACAAGGCAGCTGAGAACCGTCTTTAACTCCAGTTCCAGGGGACTCCGATACGCTCTTCTGACCTCCGTGGCATTGCTTGACATGGGTGACAGTACATTCATAAGCATACAAAAAAAAATAAAATAAATAAAAAAATTACTTCCAGAAGTAATAATGGCCTGGTGTGGTATTTGGAGTTTCCATTAATTATTAATGGGCATTTAAATTAATCAAATCTGTATTATCAGGACTCTCCAGAGAAATAAAACCAATAGGAGTTGATCACATTATTATGAAAGTTGAAATATTCCATGGTGTGAGATCTACAAACTGGAGACACAGGAAGCTAGTCATGAGGTTCTGAGAAGTGCAGCAATGAATTCTGGGTCTAGTTTTACTCCAAGACAGGAGAAGGCCAGCAATGTCTGTCTCCACAATACTCCATCTCCACAATACTGCAATACTGGGAGGTAAGTACCATTGTCTTGGAGTATGACCTCATACCATTTCCTGAAATATGTATATAAATACTATTCATCTTAATACTTATGGTGGTTTGAATGAGGTGTCCCCATAGGCTTCAAGTATTCAGACATTTTGTCCCCAGTTGGTGGTGCTGTTTTGGGAGATCTTGGAAGGTGTGGCCATGCAGGAGGATGTACGTCACTGGAGGTGGGCTTAATGAGTTTAACAAGCCTTGCCAGTCTCCAGTCTCTCTCTCTCTCTCTCTCTCTCTCTCTCTCTCTCTCTCTCTCTCAGCTTCCTGTGCTCATTGGAAGATGTGAACCTCAGCTTTCTGCTCCAGCTTCTGCCACCATGCCTCCCACCACAATGGACTCTAATTCCCTGGAACTGTCAATCATAAGCTCAAATAAACTCTTCCTTTTTATAAGTTCCCTGGATCATGGTGGTTTTATCACAGCAACAGAAAAAGTGACTAATACAATACCCAAATCAGATTTATATTCATACTGTTTGCAATTTTTCTTTTCTTTTTATTTCTATGATATGATTTTCATGTCAATCAGTAAAATTTTGTGTCTCAATTTAAATGGCTACTTCCTAGAAAAATTTTAGTATTCTATCAAGTAATGCTTGTTTGAGGCCCTTAATTAGTTTTTGAGTTGTATCTATTAAAGATAATCCTGATTGTTGTTTGTAACTAACACTTTTGCGTATGTTTGTGCCCAGTTGTTGGAAAAGAATAACTCTGGGAACTGGCAATATGGCTCAGCAGGTAAAGGCATTTGCTACATAAGCCTGATGACTGGAGTTCAATTCCCAGAGTCCATATAAATGTGCAAAGAGTGAACCTACTCCTGGAATTTGTCCTCTAACCTCCACACACCCAGTATGGCATAATGTGCCCACATTCACACACACACACACACACACACACACACACACACAGGGCACAGTTACATTCCAAAAATACTTGATTCCCTGTTGCTTCTCAGGCACCTGTAGTGGGTCTCTGTAGACTCTAGAAAGTAACCTCAACCCAGATGTGCAGAAGAGGTTCCACTACAGTGAGAGTAAAGTTATTTTAAGGATAAGAAGTCAAATACAACCCAGAGTTATTTGTAAACATTTTGACAGATTCAAATCTGAGGATTAGATCCAGCACAGGGGCAGGAACGAAAAGAGTTAAAACCAAAAGTTGACAGATATTTAAAGAGTGATGTATCATTGTTCTGGTTTAAAGCAAGAAAATTATATGAATAATTCATCCCTCAACAACAGAAAAATGTTTTTACACTTTCAAATAGGTGTTAAAATGAGAACTGTTTTGCCAAAAGTAAATAAGTGAAGTGTAAATTTCTCTTCCTGCCAAGACTGAAGAGATTCCACATCACAGCTGGGGAAGGAAATAAGATGCACTTTCAGGAACTAGTCCCCAGGAGCCACTTCTATGCACTAAGGAACTCAGAGAAAACTAGCTATGCAACCATCAACTCCATTTAGTATTTATGCTTACATGAAGGATTATCCTGGGTCCACATTTTCACCTTTTCCACTGCATGTAGGGGGAAGTTTTCTGATGGACAAAAAAAGTACCTTTTTGTGACCTCAATAGTTCACTCTGCTGGTACTTACAACTCCATTTTCCAGAAAATAATTTTCATTTTTTAATTATTATTATTATTTTAAATTTTATATGTATGAGTGTAATGCCTGCATGTACGTAAGTGCACCCCTGCCATGCAGTGCCTGTGGAGGTGCGATGAGAACATCAGATTACCCAAACCTGGAGTTACAGATGGTTGTTAGCCACCATGTGGGTGCTGGGAATCAAGCCCAGGTCCTCTGCAAGAGAAGCCAGTGCTCTTAACCATAGGGCCATCTCTTCAGCCCTGAAAGTCATTTTGAAAATGATCTCCAAGATCTCATCATTAACAATAAGTTAAGAATGGCATCTTGCTGGCCTAGCAGTTAAGAGCGCCGACCGCTCTTACAGAGGACCCGGGTTCGGTCCGCAGCACCCACATGGCGGCCAAGAGACGTCTGAGACTCCAATTCCAGGAGAACTCCAGTTCCAGGGGAATCCGAGACTCTCTTCTGACCTCCGCGGCGTTGAACGACATGGGTGCACAAACCTGCATGCAGACAGTACATTGATACACATACCGAAATAAATAAAATTAAAAAAAAAAAAAAAAAGAATGGCATCTTGCTGGGTGTGGTGGTAAACACCTTTAATCCCAGCACTCGGGAGGTAGAAGCAGATAGATTTCTGTGAGATCAAGGTCAGCCTAGTCTACATAGCAAGTTCTAGGCCATCTGGGGCTACAGGGAGATCCTGTCTCAAAACAAATAAACAAACAAACAAACCTGGGATACTGGATATTCACATCATCATCAGTCCACAACATAGTAAAGAAATGGTCATATATCTTATCCTACCATAGGAAGTGGCCCAGATATGTTAACCCCACATTTAACCAGAGAAGAAACCAAAGGTCAGTGAAAATGAATAGGTTGCGAGTGGCAGAGTAATAAATGGGGGAACCATTGCCATATGCTCATGAACACATTGTCTTCAGTGGCAGAGTAATAAATGGGGGAACCATTGCCATATGCTCATGTGCACATCATCTTCAGATAAATCAATGCTAAGTTCTCTTACCTCTCAAGACTTCAAACTTCAAACCTATGGTCTCTTGGAATGTTACTTCTTCACTTGAATTTCTAAAGTTCCTCTTGGTCTTATCTATAGTTGGTTCCAGCTAGTACTTTTCCTTAAAACAATAGCAATAAAATAAACCCTCTTATCCCAAGTATGATTCTGGGAAATGACTGTAATATTATCTTCTGCCTATTCCAATGACTTGGTGGGAAACATTTGACTAGTTTTTTTAATATGATTGGAATTGTTTAAGTGTACACATAATAGTTCTAAAAATTCTTTGAATATATGATAACCAAAAAGAAATTAAAAGATCTTGCTTTCCTTTGTGCCTACCCTTCTCAGGACTGATAACAGATTCTTTAGCTTGAAGAACAAGCTTCTTGCAAGGGTAGAATTAATTTATGTTATTTGGGGTCTTGGAGTGCAGTTTTTAAACAATCTAAACACAAAACAGCCATCGTTTTCTTTTCTTCTCTATATCTATTGAACTTGAGATATACCTCAGCAATAGTTACTCCAGCAACTGTCCACAGAGTTATTGCTCAACCCTTCCAGGATGCAGTAAGGTTTTTACCTGATGGAGAATGATTTTTGCTGATATCTAATTGTTTTATGGATTTTACCCTCTCTTTTGTAGGGAAAAAGGGAGCCACCTGTGTCTTCTTCTATGCTATTACCTGCTTGTCTGTTTACACCAAAACCTGGCCTAAGGCAGGATTTGCCTGTGCATTAGCAAGCCTGTGACATCTTGGGACCAAAGGCATTGACAAGTACTCATGATGTTTTGGAACATGAGGCAGGGGGTCTGAAACCAGGCCCTGAGATATGATGTCACTCTGGGTAGAAAAACAGAATACTGTGAATAAAAAGACGAGTCCTTCTTACCATCAGACAGGGACTACTGGCCTTTATTTTGCACATGTAATCTTAGCCCAGGAGGCTTGTGTAGTAGTGAGCAGTGGGTTGGATGGCGGCCAATCAGGGAAGCTGGTGTGGGCTGGAAGGAGACCTATCAGGTTGCCAGCTGTGCTGTGTGTGGATGGGGTTCGAGCATCCACCTCTATGCCTGGCGGAATGACACCACACTTTCTTGCCAGAGATCCAGTCAAGTGAACACTTGGTAGTAAAAGGAAAATTTCATGAGACTATCAATTGTTCACTTGACTGATACTTCCAGGACTTGATTTCCCTTTTCAAGTCAATAATGATAACTGTATGCCAGAGTAGAAACAATTGCAGGCAGAAGGACTATGGCAGAGTAGCTAAGTGATGTAGTGCTCTCCTCTAAAAGAGGGAAGTACAGTTTGTGTGATGCTCAAGTGCTCATTGGCTGAGAGTGTAAATCAGAACCCGCATGGCTAACAAAGTACGTGTAAAACCAGAGGTGGATGGATCTCTGTGGGACTGAGGCCAGCCCAGTATCTGCAGGGAGTTGCAGGGCAGCTGTGGCTACAAAGGGCGGGCAGACAAACAAACAAACAAACAAACAATAAAAAACCAATTACGTTAAATATAAAAATATCTGCTGGGATAATCAGCTTTATAGTAAGTAAGAAGCACAGGGAGACTGGACAGTGGGAAAGGAGGTATGTGACGTGGTCCAAAATCTAATATACATTTGAAGAGACAGCGTGGGGCAGTGTGGAAATGACGGATCTAGAGCTGCTCTCGAACGATCCAAGCAACTTCATTTCTGTAGCATATTAGATGGGAGGTTTTCAAAGGAGACTTTGAAACACCCAGGTCTTCAAGAGCCCACACAGTAGTGACTGGGAAGGAGCCACGGGTGTTCTTATACCATGACACAGGCTCGAATTAACTTTGCCCTGAAAAAGATCTATTTTCATACATAAGTTTATCTTTAAGATTTTATTTGAATATAGGGCTCTAAGACAAACAATAACAGATTAAAAAATGAATCATAATGATTCCTAGGATCTCTTCCAACTCATATTTTATTCTCCGATTCTCTAGAGAAGCAACTCTACTCTGCCCTTCGCAGTTCTTTGCCAACTTCTTACCAGATCCCGCATAGCATATTTTAATGCTAATGACATATTGTCAATAGCCACCATCTGATGCTTCATTTCTTAACAGAAAGAAAAAGGGGAAAAAGTATATTGGAGAGATGTGTCAGTAGGAAAATTTTGGAAGGAGAGAAATCAGCAAAGTCACAAGTAAAGGACACGTTCAGCACTAGTTACTGTTTCTTATGATACATAAAGCCAACTCATTCACATGCTTGAACTATACAGTAGTTTCTTTGTCTATGACAGTTGTGTTTCAGCAATCCTCAGTAAATGTCTCTGAATATAAGTGGATGCTGAGTTAAAAGTGTGTGTATCTCATATACATATGCAATACACAGAAGCTGAGGATTCCTTATACAAAAATCCATGGGGCCAAAAGTGCTTCAGATTTTAGAATTTGGGGGATTGAAGTATATTTGCAAATACTTACAGGTTGAACACTTCTAGATGTTCAGATGTTGAACACATCTGAAATGCTCCAAAAATCTGAAACTTGTTAAGTGCTATCCTGTCACTCAAAAAGTTCAGGATTTCAAGGTGTTTTGGGGTTGCACATTTTCAGATTGGGATTTTCAGCCATTTTGTGTTTTTCTCCCAATATTTACTTACATAGGATAAAGTTTAGTTTATAAATTAGGCACAGTAAGAGATTAAAAATAACTAAGAAAATAGAACAGGGGCTGAAGAGATGGCTCACTGCATAAGAGCACTGACTGCTCTTGCAGAGCACCCAGGTTCGATTCCCAGCACCCACATGGAGGATAACAACTAACTGTAACTCCAGCTCCAGGGGATCTAATGCTACCTTCTGACGTCTGCAGGCATAGCATGACACAGGTGCACTTAGACTCACACAGATAATACACTCATGCACATAAAATAAAAACAATAATAAAGCATTGAAAAAGGAAATAGAACAATAGTGATATACTATAATCAATGAACATGATCTTTTCTCTCTCAAAACAATGTCCTTGTACCATGCTCATCTTTCTTTGTGCTGACCTTGGGCAACTGAAGCCCTGAAGCCTGGAGCTGTTGATAAGAACTACTTTTTGTCTCTAACTTGAGCAGTGCAGGAGGGACTGCCTAAATCTTAATGTTGTTACTGCACTGGGAGGAACTGGATCATGTTGAGAACAGCATTTTCATACTTTGAAGTCTAGTTCTGTGCCAGTGCTCCCAGGGTTGTAGATAGTTCTCCTGGGAGTTTTGCAAAGAAGTACAGTATTTGCTGGAAAAGGCTGAGACATTCCTAGGTTTCTTTTTTATATTTTTTTATAATATGGGGTTTTTTTTTGAGACAGGGTCTCCCTTTTAGTCCCAGCTGGCCTTGAGCTCGCTATGTAGACCAGGCTGGCCTTGAACTCCTATGTTTCTTAACTATCAAATATCCTATTCTGCTTATACATACATATATACATACATACATACATACATACATACATACATACATACATACATACATAGAGAGAGAGAGAAGAGAAGAGATGAAAATAAATACCTAAATTCCAAGAAGGTTCAAATTAGATTGCAGCTCTCAGAAAAAGTTTGAACCTTCCTTATGGAGACAGAAATGCTTAAAAATACCTGCACAGATTTTGAGCCTTTTTGTTTCACTCCCAATCTAAACTTAGCAATAATAAAATCAGACCTAAGAACCCTGGGTAATAGTTGCTGAGTTCACTTTCACCCGGGAGGAGGTTATAGTAATGACAACTTTGGGTCATTCAGATTCTAAAAATAAATGAGGCCCCGTGCTGATGCTAATCAGGATAGTCCAAAAAAACATACTGTAGAAGGGCTCAAGTAGTCTTATAGCATGGATAATACTAGAACCTTAAATATAATAACTGAAAAACCACATGGACCTTGTTAGAGTCAAAACCATTATGAAACTGTCCATGTGAGGATGTAGCTAAGAGAGTCAGATGTATAAGTAAGTTTCTGGTAAGCAAGATCCTTCAGGGTTCCAAGATCAGAAAGTGTAGTTCCTGGGTGGGACTAGATTAGTGTTCCTGGAGATTAATGAGTATGGGCTCCATGAAGCAAGGAATCTGGACAGGAGTTGTGGGAATACATGCTCTGTCAAAAGTGGAATCCAAGGGAGACCCTGTCTCAAAAAGACCCAAAAAAAAAAAAAAACAAAAAAAAAAAAAAAAAGAAAAAGAAAAAAACAAAAAAGACAAAAGTGGAATCCAAGCCAGGAAGAATGAGGAAGAAATGCCCCAAGTATTTTCTTCTCTTTCTCTCTCTTGAATATGCCATGTAAGTCAAAAGGCAAATGCAGTCAAGAAGCACAGTCAAGACACATTAGTGTGCTGAATACACACAGAGGGTGAATATTGGTGGTTGACTGAAATCGTGGGGAACTGCAGTGCTAGCACAGATCCTTAGCCCAGAAAATACATGTATGTACATGAAGTTAAGTCTTCTGAGATGTGACTACAGGATACCAGATAAAGAAATTCTAAATGTTCATGGCTTTCAAGTCCTTATTATTAAGTTGTATCATTTTCTTTTTCCCAAAGCTGAGCTTTAAATATCTATGAAGTAGGTGTATCCTCTGCAACACCTACCTGACATCCCCAAATCAGACACTCCAAACACAAGTCCTTGCCTTCCTCTTCCTTGTAGATTTTGTTTTCCTCTTCAGATTCCCTTCTGTTCTAGTTTGTCTTCCATTGCTGTGACAAAACACTCTGACTGACACCAACTTGGAGAGGAAAGGGTTTATTCAGCTTACATCTCATGGGTCACAGTTCAGCACTTAGGGAGCCCAAGGCACGAACTCAGGGCAGGAACCTTGAGGCAGGAGCTGAAGCACAGGCCATGAAGGAATGCTGTTCACTAGCTTGTTCCCCTGGCCCATGCCCAGCCTGCCCTCTTATACAGTACACAACAACCTGCCCAGGGTGGCACCACCCATAGTGGGCTGGGGCCTCCCACATTGCTCGACAATCAAGACAATACTCCACAGATGTGGCCACAGGCCAATCCAATGGAGCCAATTCCACAATTGAGGCTCCCTCAACCCAGATGTGTCAAGTTGACACTAAAACTATCCAGCACACCTTCTCTGTGAACTTGGCCACATACACTTCAACGCTTACTTCTTCTCCCCTTCACTTTTCAAATCCCGTGACTACATCTTCTGAATCCTGTCTCCTCAGTCTCTCTCTTTTCACTGTAGTTTTACCTCCTACTTGATATTTTCATCACCTCTAACCTGGTCCACTATCCCTTCTTGTGCTTTTCTGTTCTAACTTCCTTCCACAAAGTCACAGAAATATTTTATTTTTATTTTAAAGATAATTTATTACTTTTTTTTTTTTTTTTTTTTTTTTTTTGGCTTTTCGAGACAGGGTCTCCCTGTAGCCCCAGCTGTCCTGGAACTCACTCTGTAGACCAGGCTGGCTACCGTGTCTGTGTATGTGTTTGTGGGTGCAAGTGCCCACGGACACCAGGAGAGGGCATCAGATGCCATGGAGTTAGTTACAGGGAATCCATGTTGGGGTTGCTTCAAGAAGAGTATGTACTCTTAACCACTGAGCCATCTCTCCAGTCCTAGGAGCCTTTAAAAGACAATCATGCCACATCCTTACCTAAAACTCTTCATTAGGAATCTAAACCCTCCAAGTTCAACTACGTACATAAAACTCTGTTCCCTCCTTTTGACCCCGAAACTGTGAGGGCGCCAAATAATTGACGGAATTTGTGCATGTTTTGAATCCCCTTTCTCCCAGCTCCACTTCCATTGACCTGGTGCATTTTTGTTAACTTTTGAAAAATGATTTTGAAATTACAGAAGAACTGCACGAATAAGGCACACATCACCTATTCACCCTTCTCTTTAATATCCATTTCCAAAATCCTGCCCTGCTCCCAACCCCACTGCTTGTGTTCTTCATTCTCTGTGCCCTGTTACTGCCCTGTTCTCTATTGTATCAGCACTTCAAATAGTGTTCTGTGCTCTGTTTGCTTATCTGTCTGTCATTTTAGGCTGAGTTACATATTGACACAGGCAAGGCATGCTCAGGGACCATTACAGAACTTGCCTTGGGTAGATATCCAAGAAATAAATACCTTGTGAGTGAGTGAGAAAATGCCCACTCCTATGATCAAGAGACTAAACAAGACTACAGATTGATAGGTTTTGTTTGTTCTTCATTTGGTTTGATTTTTTTTAACCAGTTTATAAATTCAGTCAATGCCACAAACTATTATTGATTCCAAAGGATCAGAGGAAAAGGAAATATTCTGTCACTCTTTGAACAGACACTATGACCCCACTCCTAGGTGACTCTTGTAAGCTTGTATAGACACTTGAGATAAGTTCAAGAAAAAGGAATTCCTAAAATGCTACATGATGGACTAAGTGTAGGGTTGTGCTAAAAGTGTAACACAGGCCCTGGGAGGCACAAAAGGGACTGTCAGTCTCTCTCTTGCCCTAAAGGAAAGAAATTGAACAGCCTCATCAGTAGGCAGCAAGATGAATTAGCTCAGCTCTTTCAAAGGGAAAGGACAGATCTCTTGTTACATGGACCAAAATAATTAATAATAATAATAATAATAATAATAATTCCCTATGAAGAAATAATCAAAAATAATGATAATGCATATGTATGGATGTCTTATAGATCTCTTATAGAAAAAAATACTGTGTTAATGTGCAATTCAGGCAAAAAATTTACTGGTGAGAAAAATACCTGCATATTTGCTGATTTATCTTCATTGTTGATAAAATTTCCTTCAATATACAGTAGCCTGAGTGCTCACAAACTGCCATGTAAGGAGCTCTAGGCCTGTTCACTGGGAGTGCAAATGAGTGCCTCGGGCCCAAGGGCAACTAATATATTTTCAAAATAAGCTCATCCACCACTCTGTCAAGTGGAAGCTACATTGTAGATTGGTGACCTTAAAAAGGCAGTCATTTAAAAAAGCATCCCAGTAGAAGATCCAAGGAATAAAGAATGAGTATCAGGACTCAGCCCTTGTGGGTTTGCTCTAGCACTTCAGGGAGCTGAAATGTAGATCTCATAATAAGGACTGTGTAAATCAAAAGAGAGTAAGTTCAGATAAGAACTCCTTTGGACATAGGAGCAGGAAATGCACTGACATAAATAGATATGAAATTGTGAGTGCTCACCGAAATTACAGAATCACTGACGGGCTAAGGTGCTAGCAGTGACGCAAGACACTCATCAGTCTCCTTACCTTAGATACAGACAGTACTGCTCAAGTACTAATAGCGCATAGTAACAGGGATGCTTCAAGCTATTTCATTTAAGCCAAAAGCCAGTAGCTTCTTGTTAGTGAGAATCTGCTTTCTGAATGGCTTCGGCAGATGTGTAAGGATTTCTTATTCGCTGGAATCCAATTCTCAGGATTCTTAATAGTACCCAAATAGCTGTACATCAAAGAACACAAGCAGGCTTTCCAAAAGAAGTGAAGGCTAAACTGACCTTGGGGCACCTGGGAAAAACCAGGAAAGGTCTCATTGAGGAGGAGCTATCGGAGCTGGAACTTCGATAGCTTACAAGTGGGGATGTCAATAGACCAAGCTGTGAGATGATATGTCAGAGAACAAGGAGACAAAACTCTGAGACAAAGGTAGCTAACAGAGCAACCCAAGGGAATAAGAATAAAAAGGGATATGCTGGACAATGGAGAGCTTCCTCACCACCAGTACATCAATTTCCATAGAGGGGAAGGAAAGGAGCTCAGTCTTAAAGAGTGAGACTGTAGGGGCTAGAGAGATGGCCTAGCAGTTAAGAGCGCCAACTGCTCTTACAGAGGACCCGGGTTCAAGCCCCAGCACCCACATGGTGGCCGAGAACCGTCTGTAACTGCAATTCCAGGGGAATCTGATCCCCTCTTCTTTGCATGACACGGGTGCACAAACCTACATGCAGAAAATACATTCGTACACATAAATAAATAAATAAATAAATTAATTAATTAATTAAAAATTTTAAAAAAATGAGTGAGACTGTAAACTGTTGGGGAAAAGGTAATATACATGAGTGGAGGTTCCAGCTTTTGTTTCTGGGTAGTAAAGAGGTGAGGACAGGTGCAATGCATTGAGAGAGGGCAGAGAAAACGGGGGGGGGGGCTGTGAATGTTATTTTTGCAGGAGAAGTTAGAAGAGAGCTCTGAATAAGGAATGGAAAGAAAGAGAGCAAAGGACAAAGAGAAGCAAGGGATGCAGAGTGAGGATGCCTACTGAAGAACGAAGTCCTGAATGAACCTGGAACAGAGGCACAGGGGGTGGGGCACCACATTGTACTCTGTTTTAAATTTTAATTTATGATTTCTAGGAATATGATCAGTACTAATAAACAATGACTGTGAATAACATCCATATACCAATATGTTAAATGCCAGAAGATAATAAGAACATGAATTCGCTACTATATCCTTAGTGCTGGGCTCAGTACTTTATACTTATCAAGAAGCTTTGCTTATAGTATCACAGCCCCAGAGCAAATCCTAAAAGTATTCCTACATCCAGGCTATAAACACTCAACTTGTCAACAACTTGAAATAAAGAAATTGTAATCTGTGGGAATGTGGTCTTACCACCACTTCACCAAGCTCAGCTCACAGTGCAGGGAGCTAAGTGGTCCCACATCCCTTCATATCTGCAGCTTCTCCTATTTCCCCTGGGGAGTTATGCGAAGTACATCAAGCCCTCACAATTTCAGTACTGTACAATTCATTTGGACCTCAGAGGAGGTCTCTCACTCCTACAGCACTTCCCTTAATCAGATTGACCTCTGTCTCTTCCCACATCCATCTAACCCAAGTATATCAATCTATTCTATTTTTTGTTCTTCTTTCCTATTAAATCCATTTTAAATTGGTCATAATTGATAAAAAGAAAAGTACCTGCCATTATACATATGTGTGTAATTATTAAAAACAAGGGGCAAGTTCTGTTTCCGAGATGAAACTGCACAGTCAATGAATCCTATTACCTTCACGCATATATAGGTTTCTCTCTATGTTCTACATTAACTTGTATGTCAACTCCCTGATCTTCTAGTTATAATTTTTTGGCTTAGTATTAAAAACTGAAATCCACTGGGTATGGCTACACATTCCTTTAACCCCGGTGCTCAGGAGGCAGAGGTAGGCAGATCTCTGTGAGATCAAGACCAGTCTGCTCTACATAGCAAATTCCAGGCCAGCTGGGGCTGCAAGGAGATCCTATCTTTAAAAAAAAAAAAATTGAAATCTGGTGATTTCTGTTCCTTTAAAAATGTTTAATATATAAGAACATAACTTCTGAAATTCTCTATTGTTAATTAGCATTACGATTTTCTACACTAAGGGCAAAATGGATTTTATGGGCTAACCTAAGACTCTAACATCCATTTAGAAAATTGATTGTTCATGAAAATGAATTCTATTCTCTAAATGACAATTTATAAATTGATTTCTGTAGCACAATTTCTTTGTATATTGGAAACTGACTGAATATGAATGTATAGCCTATTATAATAATCTTATGCAAATAATAACATGAAATATACAACTAAACATTAAATACACTTTTTCTCAAATCATGAATTTTTGAACAATATTTATTATGCTATTGAAGACTCTTATTTAATTTTTAAAATCAGAAATTTTCTATCAGTTGAAATTGTTTCAGAAAATTAACTCAAATATAAGATACATAAACATGTTAAGAGTGCAAGACCTCATCAAAGATTAGTTTTGATATACCCAATAGTATATCAAAAATAATTTCTAAATTCTCCTGTTGTACTGGTGGGTTGAAAATTACAATATCTAGATAAGCAATCTATATAGTAATTAATGAATTAATAACCTACTGCACTTCAAAATAGAACTCAAAGTCAGCCTAACAGAAAGCATGTAATTAAACAAGATACAGTGAATTAAATGTGAATAAGAAAAAAAGATAAAGTAGGTCAAGTCATGCACAGACGTGACATGAAGTGCTGGTCCCCAGATTTGGTTTAAGGGTTTGATAAATCTGCCTAAAGATGGGAAAATGATTCAGCTTTAAAAAGAAAAAAGAATCTACCAATAACTAGTTGTACTCATTCAAGAACGTAGATCATTATCTGTGATATGAAATCCTAAAGTTCTCCTGATTATCTGCAACAAAACACAGTTATCCTAAAGGCTTCAGAATGCTGGATCTCAAATCCTTTACACAGAAATATATGACAACACTCTCAAATCTAGTTATATATAAGTCACCTCCATGGAAAGCAACCAAATAGATGTCCAGGGAATGGGTCCCTCCATGGTTTTGCTCATCATTAACCATTTTAGAGCACCTGTTTTTGAAGCGAGATAAATATCTAAATATAGATATTATCAGTCAATTTCCCATAAATGTTTAGCCTCAGTTCATGTTTCAAAATGCAGCCGGGCGTGGTGGCGCATGCCTTTAATCCTAGCACTTGGGAGGCAGAGGCAGGCGGATCTTTGTGAGTTCAAGGCCAGCCTGGTCTACAGAGTGAGTTCCAGGACAGCTGGGACTACAGAGAGACCCTGTCTCAAAAAGACAAAAAAAAAAAAATGTATTGAGCATCACTTAAACTCTCATACTTAGGTCTTAGTTGTTAGTGTGGTCAGACAAAGCACTGAGTTTCCAGGAGGCATTATGGGTACAGAATTACCATTGAATAGCATATGCATATTACTTCTGCCTTCTACAGAAAGTGTTGGAATTATACTAAAATGTATGATAGTATAGATAATGATATATAAATATTATAAATACATAAGTATACATCCAAATACATCCAATGGAACAAGTGATCTGCTGATTAAACAAAAATAAGTAAAACACATAGAGAAAAGGAGACACTAAAAATTAAAATGATCTTTGCTTATTTTTCTCCCTTAAAAATAAGAAATAATATATATACACATATATACATGCTCTTTTAAAGAGTCATATTGCCAGGTGTGATGGTTCATGCCTTTAATCTCAGCACTCAGGAGGCAGAAGCAGGTAGATCTCTGTGAGATCAAGGCCAGCCTGGTTCACATAGTGACTTCAAGATGGTCTGGGACTAGGGAGACCCTCTCAAAACAAAAAAACAACCCCCAGAAAAAATAAAAAAAAAAAACAAAAAAAACAAAAAGGAGTCATCTTTGATTTTCATTTCTTTAAGAAGATGTCCACCAATAGAAATGTCATTGTTATCCAAAGCCATACTTATTGATGTGTTGAAACTAAATGGATTTAAACACTTGTGCACATCTCAGTGTTACAGCGTTGACCTTCACAGTTCTGTAATAATGTGTTTGCTTTCAATGCTATAGTGGAGTGAAATATGGTAAATGGAAGCTATACTGTTACTGAAAGAGATTGACTTTTAAAATGCTAACTGTATTACCCATTAGCTAAAACTCTGTATTACATATTTTTATTCCTATTATAATAAGAATGATAAAGAAAATCAAACTATAAAGAATTTTTTGCTTTAAAAATATTTAATTTTAAAATATAACATTTTCAATAAACGTATAGAGCAATATAGTATTGAATTGTATTCAATACATTGCAAGATCCAGAATGTAAACAAAATCTTTTTCGTTTTGTGCTTTTGTTAGAGGATTTCTAATAAACTTGGGAATGTGTGCGCTAATGCTAAACCAGATCCAGACTGGAGAACATATCATAAAGGATCTCAACAAGATTCTGGTTTACAGTGGCAATTAGAATCCCGTACCCTACTATGTAACAAACCAATTGTGAAATAAGGAATCTAGTTAATTATCAGAAGAGGTAGGGGTCCTACTGTGCTGAAGCCCACAATACAGTGAAGACACAGGCACAGTCTTTTCTTTTTCTTAAAATTTGTTTTATTAGTTCTTTGAGAATTTCATATAACATAGTTTGATCAGGTTCCCTGTCCCTCCTCCCCCAAATCCTCCCAGGTCTACCTTTCCTTCCTGACCCATCTAATTCATGTCCTCTTTTTAATTTTTCTTCTTTATTAGATTTTTGCAATTTTCTTTTTTTCTTTTTTTTTTAATTTTATTTATTTTTGTATGTGTATGAATGTACTGTCTGCATGTAGGTTTGTGCACCCGTGTCGTGTAATGCCGCGGAGGTCAGAAGAGGGTCTCGGTTTCCCCTGGAACTGGAGTTCTCCTGGAATTGGAGTTACAGACGGTTCTTAGCCGCCATGTGGGTGCTGGGGATCGAACCTGGGTCCTCTGCAAGTGCAGTCGGTGCTTTTAACCGCTAGGCTATCTCTCCAGCCCCCCCCTTTTTTTAAATTTTATTTATGTTTAGATTTTTGCAATTTTCATGCAATGTATTTTTATTGTATTAGATCCCTCCCCCAGATCTCCCCTTTTTTGAGTTTTTGAAACCCTCATAAGTGAGTACTGTATTTATATCACTTTCAGACCTCCCATACCCCCTCCAACTCTTCCCCTGTACACTCTGTACTTCCTCTCAATTTTACATCCTCTTCTTTAATTATTCTTGTTATAAACACATATACATACACACAATCTACCAAATCAAATGGTGCTAGTATGCACACGTGTTTAGGGCTGAACACTAGGGATTGAATAACCTACCAGAGACCTGGAGAAAACTGATTCTTCCTCCCTCAGCAGCAGTTGGTTGCCTGTAGCTCTTTATCTAAAGGTGAGACCTTGTGAAATTTACATTAGCACACACACACACACACACACACACACACACACATGAGTATTGCCATTATGCAGGCATAATGGCACAACTTATTTACACAACCATATTGTTATGATTTCATGGGTGCAGCTTCCCTGTCATGACTAGGAGAAGCTAATAGCAGGTCCTCATTTCTTACAATCTTTTGCCCCCTCTTCTCTGATGTCCCCTATGCCTTAGTATAGGAATTGCATCGTCTCTACATCAGTTGGGGCTGGGCCTCCCATGTTTACTTATGCTCTGAATTTTGACCAGATGTGGACCTCCACAATGGTCTCATTTTACTACAAAAAGAAGCTTCTTTGGTAAATGGAGAGAGCTTCATTCAACTGTGGGTCTAAGAATAAGTATTTAGAATATAGCTTGAAATAATATTGCTTTAGGAAAGTGGTAGTCAGTTTTTGCAGTACAGAGTATGACCTCTCCAGCTATATATATTTGGCTAGGTTTACAGCACCAGACATAACTTTCGTCCTATTAAGCAGGTCTTAAGTCTAATTAGAAAGCTGTTGGTTAGCCCCAAGGTAAAAGGATCACTATTGTAACATATTTTGCAATAGGAATGTTTTGCTAGAACAGTCACTGTTGGGTTTCATAGGCTTTACAACCAGGTAGGGCTACTGATTGCTTTTCTTCCTTTGCACCTTGCAAGGGCTTTTCAGTACTCTGAGGGCTAGTCCTAAGGGAATAGGCCTCCTAGTCAATTCCATGTAAATGTCCCAAGTCCAAAATATGGAGTGTCTTTAGCAATAGTGTCTTACCATCAAGTTCTGAAAGGCAAAAAGTGCTATGACAAAAGGTTATATTGTTTTGGGAGTCTCTTGGACTACCTTGACCAACAACCCAAATGGAAGTTTCTTACACCTGACACTGAGATTTTTTGTTACAAATACTGAGTATACATACACACATAAGCACACATACTTATTATGTGTGTAATTTTAGCCAAGCTTATAAAAAATACATTTCCCTGTGGCTTTTACAGAAATCCTTAGTGTTAATTTACTCTCTCCTTCCTCCCTCTTCCACCCTCTGTATTACTCTCCCCTACTCTTCTCTGCAGTTTCAGAGTCCCACTTCCATTTCCCCGTTTCCCCCGTGATGGTGCTCTGCCTGTGTCCTGCTGTCCTTCTCTCTGGAACTCCTTCTTGTTCCTGACACCATGATTCCATCCTACTTTCCATAATAATAACTTCAGTTCAGAGTCAGGAGACCTACAGAGAGGCAACCCCAGATTCTCCTCCCCGAGCCCAGTCAGCAACTCTTCTTTCAATGCTGCAGCCTGGAACTCATGAGCTTTGTGACCCTGGAATCAAGTAGGCACCTCCAAAGCCCTTCCCCTAGTCCATGAAAGTCCTCACCCTCCATGCCACCAAGATTGCCTAGCTTCTGATACCCCCCAACCCTCAGACAGGCATGCTCAGAGCCTGTCTCTCTTCCCCCATCAACCACCACACCCACCAAGCCCCCCTATCTGAGGTTGATGTGATCTCTTTGGCTCCAGGGAGCATTGTTCACTCTCACTGTGACCTTAGGCCTCACCACCCAAGGACCACCTGTACAATTGTGTGAGCCATCATAAACTTCTGATGACTGACAAGGAGAATCTTCTTACTCTACACAGAGTTTGTTCCTAGGCTCAGAAGTGCATGCTTCCCCAGCTGTGCTGGGAACATATCTGACATATCTGACATTGCACCTGCACATCAACACAGAGTTACCTTAAGACTGGACCCCAAGGACCATTCACGTGACCTACAACCTGACAAGTTGATGTAACAGAAATTAGTATATCCATCACTATGTCCCCTGAGAATAGAACTTAGTAAATGCACAATTCAAAATAGCAATTCTAAATATGTTCAAGGCAAAGAGAGCATTCATAAATTCCAGAATGAAGACCAAGGAAGCACAGTTAAAAGGACTAAAGAAAACAATATAAAATCTGAAAATAGAATTTAATAAAGAAATAGAATGTCAGAAGAAAAGCCAAACTGAAATAAAACTTAGTAGGAGAAACTATGTCAATGTAATAGGGAAAAAAATCAGTGGAAAGACTCACCAGTTGAATGGATCAAGTGAAAGAGAGAATATCAAAGCTTGAAGATAAGATAGAAGAATTAGAGCATTCATTCAATGAAAATCTAAATCTAAAAAAATTTAAAAAGGGAAGATACTTTATATTTGAATCATCGAACATGGAAAAATCAAGCTGGTACTGACGTCCAAGAGTCATCCCTACTGGCTAGCTTTCATCGTGTTGGAAAGTACTATGCATGGTACAGAAGAGAAAAGTAATAATCAGTCTTACCCAGTTATCAACACTGAAAGCTACAATAATGCCTGGCCTGGCAAGATAAGACTGCTGGTATAATTGTTATACAAACATCGTGAGAATAACCAACCACTTTCTGATTGGCTTAAGGCACATTTCACAAGATGGCACCCAAACTGGCACTGTTACTGGAGCCAAGAACTTCTCACCAGACAGGCCACAGGCTGCAGGGGAGCATCAACTACTATTATACTAAATGGACATAGTCAAATCAACTCCTAATGACTTATTGTTATACACATAGAGCAATGAATCTCTTCACCTCTTATCACAGAAACATCAGTTTTGCTCCGATGGTGATAATACAGAGATCCACAAGTACTCAGCATGCAAAGAATAAGAAACTGCAGAGTACTCACCTCTAAATAGGACAGCTACATCACACTCTTCCCACAAAGGCCCAGGGTGGGAGTTGAATACAACAAAACAATGTTTTCAAGACACATCGGGGTAGTTATACACATGATCCCACAGTCCTTGAGACACATGTTGAAGACCTGTGCATTTCCAAGCAAGACAAAATCTAGAATGGGCGGGGTGGCGGGAGCTG
Organism: Rhizomys pruinosus; assembly: GCA_009823505.1. NCBI lineage: Eukaryota > Metazoa > Chordata > Mammalia > Rodentia > Spalacidae > Rhizomys > Rhizomys pruinosus. Next base: position 516,193 of record VZQC01010433.1, read on the forward strand.
GCATGCAGCCTCAGCCCTAACTGGAGAACTATTTGCAACTGACACCTTCTGGGAGAGGTATAAAGAATTTTCTTTAAGGGTGTTACCCCAGGGAGGTTGACCATGCTCCAGGGTATGGACCCCACATAGGATTATTTAGAGATTGCAAATTTGGCTTGATAGGCCTTAAAAAAAGTCAGAATATGAGAAAAGGTGGGTTTTAGTAGGGGCGGATCTGAAAGGAGATGGGGCTAAATATGATCAAAATACATTACTTGAAATTTTCAAAGAATCAATAAATAAGGCTATTATTTAAAAAAATAAAAATAAAAATTCACAAATAAGAGATAAAATATGGAATTTGTCATTCTGGGTTTGGGTTACCTCACTCAGTGTAATGTTTTCCCCTGGAAGAAAACAGGTGTAGAAAAGAACCAAAAATAGGTACTCTGTTCATACCACAGACAGTTATAAAATTTTCAGATTTACTCACTTTCACAGCAGGCTTTCTACTAAACTTTGACTTTCAAAAAAGAAGGCTAAGCATGTTCTCAAAACACTAAGTCATCTTTCCCTAGTAAATAATTACTAGAGTTTATTAATCAAAATTGTAGCTAGCCATTGCTCATGAAGAGTGTAATTATCAATCAACTACTTTACAATGAAAACACACATTGACAAGTAGCTGTTTGGTTCTTGTGTCTGATTAGACAGTATATATGGTATTCTGCAACACATGAGGCCAAAAACGTATACAATGGATGACCTCATTCAATGGACCCCAGAGAGGGATGGTGTGAATGTAGTCATGGTTATCTCATCAGAAATGGCCCCAAACTGGAAGGTGAAAACATAGCTGAAGTGACCATTTATGAAATGAGTCAAGGTAATAGTGGTGATGACTTGGCTGAAGTAACAATCTGAAATAACCCAAGTGGATGGGTCAGAAGGAAAATGTGAATGTACCAAGCAGAACACCTACCTTAATCTGGTTTCTTCACGTGCCCTAATTTTAAAAACAGGACCTCACAGAACTATGGAAAATGAATTCTAGAGCTGTCAACCCCCTCCCAGAGGGAGCATGTGGTTTGATGGCTGAGCACATGTCAGCTGAGAGGAAGTAAGCCAAGATCCCTCGGAACAGAGCTGGCATTGAGTGTGCACACTATTAGCTGAGTCACAGGACTCAGCTTAAACACATCGCCAGACCAAAATTAAAATCCAAGAAACCTCAAGTTGAGTTCTCAGCTATATAAATACTATGACATACAAATTCATGGTAATCAACTATACTCTTGACATTCTTTCGAGAAAAATAATTTAACCAAAAAAGTCTCATGTGCAGGAGTTTATGGCTGCTACAAGAAAAGAGATTTCTGATTTCAAACATAAATACTTCCCATGATGTCTGCTTGCTAGAGCAGAGTGTGCTTAGGGAAGCCATTTTCAGGCCCCAAATTTATTGCACCACCTACTATTTTCAGTTTCCAGTTCTAGGCTAACTGTGATAACTCCCAGATAAAAAGAAACTTGCTATTCCCAATAGACACTAAATGTGCTACTCAGAACATTACCACAACTTGGAGCAACTGCATACGAGTGACTGCTAATTTACACTGACCACTAACTGACATAGATACACCTACCACACAGTGAACTTACTATTTTAACAATCCTACCACAAAAATAACTCAGGGGCTGAGAACTAAGACTAAATTAGAAGCATATTGTTCTGGTCTCTTATAAAATTTCCATGTGTTCAGAATTTGATAGAGTTGTGTAGACATTATTAAAGGAATAACTGTAATTTATAATATCAAGTAATACATTATAACATAATACAGTAACTATCATCTACATGATGGTGGAGACTGTGCCTAGCCTCACAATGTGTGTCTCCACAATGCATCTTTCTGTGTGGTGACTTCATTAACTCATAGTAAAATGCAATTAATCACTATAATAAGCACTGCAAAGGAGGTAGACATGATAAAGAGTAGAGGCATATGGTTTTGTCAGAAAGACTAAAAGAATCTGAATAGGCTGGCCATGGTGGATTACACCTTTAAGCCCAGCACTTGGGAGGTAGAGTCAGATGGATCTCTGTGAGTTCAAGGCCATGCTGGTCTACATAGCGAGTTCCAGGCCAGCTGGGACTAAAAAAGAGAACCTGTCTCCAAAAAGTAAATTAAGTAATTAAATTAAATAAATAAAACAAACAAAAGAGAATCTGATTAGAAGCAGGGGTTTGATAACACAGGAGGTAGTATCTGAAAAAAAGGCAGGAAGGAGATATATTACTGTATCTCTAAATTGCAGAGGAGCTAAAACACAAGTGCGTTCAACATTCAAATAATAGGAATCCAGTGACTACATGCATCCGGCTGCCCATTCATCAGACATATAATTATGGATTCTAATAAAATTCCAAAACATTCTCAAGAATCACTGCTTGAAGAGAAAAATTCAATAAAACACTCTCATAATGACCCGTATTTCATATGTTTATCCTTTCTTCATTCATAATTCCTGAGCTCACATTAAAAAAAATAACAGAATCCTTGTCCTGAGAATTTCAAAGACTGTAATTAATCATGACATAGGCTGATCTATGGACAAAACATAAATTTATCTGTGTTGGTTTATCTCCCATCCATTTGGCTCAGTCCATTCAGTTTACTTCATTAGTGAAGCTTCCCTCAGAGTTGGTTGAAATTCCTCAAGAACTAGTACCACCATCCTCTCCTGTTTTTAAAATGATCTGCTTGGTTGATATCCATTTTTATGAAACTTATTGCCTCAGAAATCAAATAGGCTTAAATTTCTCTCATGGATTCTGAGCCAAATGGATGGGAGATAAACCAACACAGTTGTTTGCGAGAGACTTGGCCAAGTGTGTCTCTGTAAGAAAAAAAATGTCACACAGGTTTTTGAGCATTTCTTCCTACCTACTACTATCCTCATGAGAAGCCCATGCTTGTATAGCCAGTGGGCCCCAGAAGAGAGGACAGAACAAAGCCAGGTAACTCACACATAAAAGAACTAAGGACTTTAACTTCAAGATTGTTTACTCTTGAAGTTTTGTGATTATTAAGCAATAATATTTTAATAGTAGAATACAAACATATTGATCCAAAAGCTGTCTGGTGGAGTAAGGATACAGGTCCTTAGTTGCTTTTGAGATTGAATGATAGATGCATCAATAGATAAATAATAGATAGAGATATGAATATCATATATGTTTGATGTGTGCATATATATGAAAGATATATAAGACAGTATGAGGAATAAAACATGTATTTAAGTAAGAAAATGTTAAAACAGAGAAATTGAATATTCAAGATGAGAAAAAACATTTGATAGGAAATTGAGATATTAGATAACGTTGTCACGGGCATTTCTGTGAATTACTATGCAGTGTGAGGCTAGGACCTGGAGAGGTGTCCGGCCCACAAGCACCCCACATGTTCTGCTTCTTCCCACAAATGTCAAACAAGAAAAGACCAGTCCATATTGGTTGAACATACTCTTTGTATTTGTTTTGTTTTTTAAATCTACTCTAAAGGGTCTTTTATAATCATATTAAGATTTACTTATTTAATAAAAGGCTTGAGCAGGAGGAAAAAAAATAACAAACCACTTTGCATATGTGAATTTAGTAGAGAATACTCAGGAAAAAATCACAATATTAAAACAGAGAAATAAGGTAGAGGTTTCTGTCATCAATGAAATTCATTCTTAGCTGTTTGGCTAAATACAATTTTTAAAATACAGTATTTAAAACATAGTTTAAGTCTATGTATTCACTGTGTTAATACACTCTGATTATATCTATTAATTATATCCTTATTGGTTAGAATACCCAAATTTCTGAAAAATAGATAAACTGTTTTGCTCTACTATTTTATTTGATTATTAAAAATTACTATTTTAGCTGGGAATAGTGGCACATGCCTTTAATCCCAGTACTTGGGAGGCAGAGGCAAGCAGATCTTTGTGAGTTCAAGGCCAGCCTGGTGAGTTCTAGAATAGCTAGGGCTGTTCTCAGGGACATCCTATCTCAAAAAGACAAAAAATTTTACTGCTTTATCAAATGCGATTTAATATTTCAATTTTAAACTAGCCATTGAACAACCTCCTTTGCCCCTTTTACAACCTCTGACTCCCGTTCTACTCTTTCCTCTGTGAATTTCCACCCTCTAGTATGAGCAGGGCCATATGATACTTATCTGTATGACCAGCTTGTGTAACTCAGTGTTAACATTGTCAAGCTTTATCCACCTTGTAATATATTACAAGACTTCCTTTTTAAAGTTTAAAAAAACTCTGTTATATCTACCTACATAGTATTTTAAATCCATTTCTGTATTAGGAGACAACTAAGTTGCTACCACATCCTGGGTAGGATGAATAATGCTATGAATGAACATGGATTTTCATCCTAAAATTTCTTTCCAAAAATAATTGTGCTTAAAAAAAAATTTACTCTAAGATATAACTTTCTTTTGGAAAATTTATTTTTATTCCTCATATGAAAGCTTAAGGCATATTTATGCAAAATATCAAACAAAAACTTCCCTATTGTTATAATAAAAATTATTATTTGAGAAAGGTAATTTAGAATTCATGGTTTTAACTATAATTTTCTAAATTACATATTTAGTTTCCAATTATTTTTAACTTTGAAAATCTACAGTAATACTCTATCATTTTTTAATATAGTTGTAGGATACTCTTTCAAGTTCAAAGAAACAACATATACTCTGGTAATTTTTGAGGTTCTACCATTAAAATATTTCTAGGGTCTGGAAAGATGGGTCAGTGTCTGAGTATGTAATGCTTTAGCAGAGGACCCAGCACTCATGTTGGGTGGCTCACAACTGCCTGTAACTCTAGCTCAAGGGGGAATCTGATACTCTCTTATTTCTTGTGCGGACACCTGCACATACAAACACAGAAACATATACACATGTAATTAAAAATAATGAAAATAGGTGGGTGTGGTGGTACACGCCTTTAATCCCTGCACTTGGGAGGCAGAGCCAGGCATATCTCTGTGAGATTGAGGCCAGCCTGGTCTCCACAGTGAGTTCCAGGCCAGCTGTGGCTACAGAGAGACTGTCTCAAAAAGACCTAAATAAATAAATAAATAAATAAATAAATAAATAAATAATTCTTTTAAAAGCACTGTAACTGTCTTTTGCTTTCAGTTAAGTACCTGAAGGATATTCTTTTCCTTCTCACCTCCACTCACTTCCCTTCCTTCTCCTTCCTTCTTCCTCCTCATTCTTTATGTGTCTTGTAAGTCTTTTAGAGAACCTAAGCTCTGCAGTTCATATCATGCTATCTTCCATTCAGTGAGAAAGTATATCCAGACAGCACTTGCTCAAGTTCAGACAGTAAATATAGAAAAGTGGGAGGCTAACCTATTTTCATTACCCAGAGTTTGATATACAGGTTGCAGACTCCAGAGTGCTAACCATGGATCCTATTGATATACAAGTTATAGAAATGGTATCATTTTTAGCTTTCAAATGGCATGGGGTATCAGAAGCTTCTCCCCAGGTAAATGGAAGAAACTCTGAGAAAATGCTGAAATTATTTACACATATTTATGCCACTCTATCATGTTTCTTATGAAGTAAGAAAAGACAAGGAAGGATGAGTACATTCACATTTAAGCTAAAGTAGTTGCTTTGTGAAAAATTTGAATCTCTTTCAGCTAAGGTCTTAAGAGGCTGAAATCAACGTGAAGATCCATACTGGCTGTTACCTGTAGCTATACCTCTGCTTTTTAGGGTTGCACAAGTTTGTTTGTTTGTTTGTTTGTTTGTTTGTTTGTTTGTTTTTCATTGCTCTGGACCGTCACAGATCACGGAGGGCAGAGGTGCTGACTGTTTCTAATGGCCATTTCCAACTCCTGCTTCCCAACTGTGCTCTTCTCAACACAGAAAGCCAAGGAAAGAGCTCTTGACTAAGGATTTCTAGAGATAATTCAACTAAAAATGGCATTACTTAGTTTGGGAACTGTATAGAAAACTGATAGAATTTTAATGTGTAAGTGGAAAATATTACAGCTAATAAAAATCCATGCTAGTCTCTAGCCTTACTATAAGCAACAAAATATTAATTGATTTATTTGAATTCACAGTGTTCTACTATTCTCCACATTCTGCTTGTTTTTAATGTATATTTTTATTGAGTTTGTGCATTTCATATAATAGATCTTTGTGGGAAAATTTAGTTAAGATGGGTAGCATTCTAAACCAATGGGACCTCCCTGGCCACACCATGGGGTGGGATGTAGTGACAAAAAGATTTAGGATTTGGCCCTGGGAGTTGAGTCATGCTGTCTATATAACCAGACATTTTGCAATAAAACTCTCTCTGTATTTGGACCTTAACATGCATCCATGTGCTGTGCTTTCCTGTTTTCCACATGGATCGTCCTGGGAATAAATGGGACCCCCCCACACAGACCTTAATCAAATTTTGCCCCTTTCTACCATCCACACCCTTCATAATACTCCCCGCACACACATACATTAGATTTCATGCATTCTGTCATATATGTTAAGGCCTATCCAGGCAGGCATTTGTACCAGATGCATCTCACTGCAGCTTCATCCACTGGAATCTGTCTAGAGTTGCTTCCTTAAAGAAGAACATCTCTCTTTCACCCCACAGTAATTATTTGGTAATAGTTCCACTGCTAAGGTTGGGGCTAGGGCCTGCTGCCCATCTCCCCAGTACTATGCTGGGGTTTGTCTGATTGAGTTGGCATATGTCTTAGGCATGTTGTCACCATTGTTGCAAGTTCATATGAGAAGGTTCCCATTGGCCTGAAAGACTCTGTTTCCTTAAGGTCATACACCAACGCTGGCTCTTACAATCTTTCTGGCCCCTCGTCAACAATGCTTTCTGAGCAGTGGGTGGGTAATTTTAGTATAGTAGTCCTGTCCAGGGACACAGCTTGAGATGTCTCTGGTTCTCTAAAACTTGGCCAGTTATGGTCTTCTGTGTGCATAGCATTCTGTTGTATGACGAAGCTGGCACAGCAAACTATTGGTGCAGTAGTGGCACTTTTTGTTTTTTTTTTGNTTCTCCCCTGTGATTTTAGGATGCTGATTTCACAGGCTTGCAGGTCCCATCTCAGAGACCCTCATGTTGGTCATGCAGACCTGGGTTCTCTAACCAGCACCACTTGACACTGAGGCAGATACGCCTTCGTCCTAGGGTGGCACTTTTGAGACTAAAAACACTTCATTTCTTTGCTTTCCCCACCCCCACCCCCCAACCCCCGGGCCTTTTTTTTTTTTTTTTTTTTTTTTTTGAGTAGTGGCACTTTTTATCTATGGGGTAATCAAGAGCTATCTAACTGGGCTTAAAGCCCACTCAGTGGCAGGGAATTCATGGATGGCGCTGTAAGTATAGCCAAATACACATGGCTAAAGTAGTCACAGATCCTAGAGAAAACCCCATACCTGTCTTTTCTCTAGAGAAATGAAATTTCTTACTGTATGTAAATATGGAACCTTATATTTATAGACAAGTATACAGTACAATCCCCTCCCATACTGCCTGGGGACCTCTGCCGTACCCTAACCCCCTCCTATCCTGCCTGGGAACTTCCTTCATATCCCAATCCCCTCCCACACTGCCTGAGGACCTCTGTCATACTCTAGTTCCCTCCAAACTGTGAGATTTTTCACTCAGTCTTCCTTCTTTCACCTCACTTAGTCTCATGTTGACGGAAAGAGGCAATGGCAGAAAAAGTAGGCTGTTTCTGGGGCTGGAGAGATAGCCTAGTGGCTAAGAGCGCCGACTGCTCTTGCAGAGGACCCGGATTCGAGCCCCAGCACCCACGTGGCGGCTGAGAACCCTCTTTAACTCCAGTTCCGGGGGAATCCGACGCCCTCTTCTGACTTCTGTGGCATTGCACGACAAGCGTACACAGACCTACATGCAGACAGTACATTCATACACATAAATAAAAAATTTTTTTAAAAGTTGGTTGTTTCTTTTGAAGGCTTCCATGAAGAAAAAATGCTTGCTCTTTAGCGGCAAAGCTCCTAAGTAAATTTGAATCTATTTCTGACCTTGAAGTTGTAAGGTCGAAACAGGCCTTTCAGAGGCTTCAGACCATCTTCATAGTCTCACAAAGCTCTCAACCTTTCTCTCTGCATGTCCTCCTGTGTCTTCCAACATTCGCATGACTCACAAGCAGCTGAATTCTACATTCTCCTCAGTGGCCATTTTGATTTTTAAGCCCTACCATTCAACTCTCATCCTTGAGTAACTCTACCCCAGTCAGTCCCTGAGGCTTGCAGTAAGAACATTTTCAGGTGGATGGTGGCCGGGCTATGTTCTTACTCAGCTTCCTTTTATGTTAGAGCAATGGAGACAACAATGTCCTCATTCATAACTACAGCCTTTCCCAGTTGGATCTTACAAAGCATGCTACTTTCATATGCACTGCTCCTTATGCTGGATCTGCTAGATAACATTAGCAGTGGGCATGTGATGGGTTAAGTTGGCATCTGTGGGTTATTCTGGGAACACACCCAATATTTGTAGCTCTTACTTTTCTATTGAGAAGTACCATCTAAGTTTCAAACAACCAAACTCACAAATGAGTTTTTGGCACAGAATCCTTTGTAAGATGAGGGGTTGACTGCAATTAGGATGAAACAATGTAAATTGGATAAAAATTCAATTGAATTAACCAAAAAGCAAAAAAAGATGAAAGGCTATTCTACAAAACTAAGTAATTCCTATGAAAAGATACCATTAGCCAGTAAATTAGACTCCTTTTGAAATAGGCATTAACTCTTTCAGGCCAAGGATAGAAATGCATTGGTGGTTTTAAAAAGTTTTCTCAAAGGCCTGTAAGACATTGGGAAATTCGGATCCATTATTTTGCATGAGAGTATAAGAAACACAGTTATCCAACAACTAGTGAAGCATGAATGCAGCAGAATGCAGGAAGGCAATATAATTTCTATTATATTCTTGTATATTTTAGATTACATACCAAAACATTTGCCCACACAAATGTTATAACTGGCAAAATGTAAATTCTTCAACCTTAAGTATTATAAGATCACTTTTCCATTTAGTTCAAATTATTCTGCAAAACCCTTTTTAAAATGCTGGAATTTTAGTAACAAGTGTAGTTAAATCCCACTTTCATTGGAAATTCTTATTTTTCAGCTCCGATATATGAAAAGCTGTCATCCCACAAACAGGAGATGTCACAGCATAAACAACTGCTCTCTCAAGATGCAAAGGCAGACTCCTGGCAGAGGAAAACGAAAGGCAGCTGGACAGCCTGAATAGTTATTTCAGTTGACTGAGCTCATGGTGAAGGGGACCGAGTCATTGTTTCTATCCTCAAGGGAGCCAGTTAACTTTGCTGTGTTCCATGGATGCAAATATCATCTTCCTAATAGAAAAAGAATAGCCATGGCTCTGTAACCTGAGAGCTAGAAGGATCTTTAGCGGTCATCTGGCCAAGGTACCTTCAAGCTGTAATCCTTCAGAGCCCTAGAAATTGATACACAAATCTAAAGGACAGAATCCGACAGAGACAGCTTCTGCGTTTCTTATTTTTTCAAGTAATTTTTGTGGCAGTAAATTGCATCAGAAGCAAATGGGCCTTTAGTAGCCTTTTTGTAAAGCTCTGATTTCAAGATTCTTACTCAAGAGTCCCAGTGAGGTTCCCATCTTCAACATAATTCAGGTGTATTGCTATAGCAAGGCAGACCCAAGACAGACATTTGCTCAGCACTAATATCAAGCTATAAAGTTTTCCAAATATTGCAAGGTAACTCATGTACATCTTACAAAAACCCCATTACGAGGCAGAATTGTTGTCCTCTATTTTATCAATGAGGAAACTACGGCTGTTTGATGAAGTAAACCAGTATAGTCAGGGGTAGAGCCAAAATTTGTTGGCTAAATGTTTATACCCTTAGCTAGAATCATAGTCATTGGGATTTATCACTTCCCTAAACATATTAAAAAAAAACCTAAGGAAATGTCCCTGGGCATACCTTTAGTGCTAGAAGGCTGACAAATAGCCATAAGACTCTTCCATACCATTAAACCCTGTTAGGTTATTTCATAGATAACTGTATCTCTGCCATGCTCATGTAGTACTCTAAAGGCACTGGTACTGCTTAGCAATAAGTCCATACTTTCATTCAGATGATAAAAGGTTCTTGCAGAAATATGGACTTCATTATTTTTGTCAAGCTGGAAAAGGTATTTCAATCTTGGTGGTTTCATGATGTCAGGACATGTCTAATCCAGTCTCCAGCACACTATCATGGAGCTCATTAGGCTACAAATGATTCAGAGATCTAAGGTGGGACACCAATGTGCCACCTCCCATGACTGTTGCATGGAACATTGTTTCTGACGTGGACCCTACAGCCCAGGAAAGTAAATGAATTCTACTGCCCATCTACTGCAGAGAAACCAATCATGGCAAATGCTTATTACTTCTTTTATGATTTTGTGGGCTGGGTCAGGGGATCCTTTAGCCTGGGTTGGCTTCATGGTCTACTGGCATTACTGGGAAGGAAAGACTCTTTCCTGGGGCCTCTCTACAAAGCATCACCTCTTCTAGGAACCTTTCCAAAGCACTTCTAGGGTTCCAAGGGCAAGAAAGAGCAACTCCAATGCAAAAGCACTTTTAAGCCTTTATTTGATCCCCTTTGATACTATCACAAAGTAATGGACAAATCCAAATCTAGTTTAAAAGACACCTAGTTTAAAAGAGGCAAAAATAAGATGTGTGTTATGACATTCATTTTATAAGTCAATATTTGAAAAAAAACCAAAGGAATGGATATAAAGTATTCTCACCCAGAGAAATGATACGTATGTTAAGTTTGGTCATTTTATAACACATATATTTATAAACAAGATGTACATAGTAAATATATATAAATTTGCCAGTTTTAAAAAATATAGAGAGGCAAATGGATTTTCCTGAACATAAAGTTCTATAAAATTTACTCATGGATTGTGTTCAAAGAGACAAAAATAGATTATGATTATGTAGCCTCAGATAAACATGTTTTGCTTCATATCTTAAATACATCTACACTTGTTTAGTAAATCTGTAAGAAATATTCTCCAAATTAGTCACTTAAAACTTTACAAAATGTTAGCCTGGAGAGATGGCTTAGCAGTTAAGAGCATTTGTTGCTCTTCCAGAGGACCAGTGTTCAGTTCTGAGCACGGGTATTGGGTGACTCCCACAGCCTGCAGCACTAGCTTCTGGGAGAATCTGACGCCCTCTTCTGGCCTCTGCAGTCATGTGTTCATATACATTCACACAGATGAGTATGCATGCACACACACCCACACACCCACACCCTTATAAACCATACAAATCTTAAGATAAAATCATACAAACTCATTGGTTTCACTGTGTTAGTCAGTGTCTGCTTCCCTCTGCAGAACCGCTTCCTCAGCGCGGCTGGCTGCTTTCTTTTCTTCTTTGGCTGGCGGTACCCTCGTCCTGCCCAAAGTGCATCCCTCCGTTTTCTCCTGCCATGGCCATATGACCCTCTGACTAACTGATATCTCATATCTCTCTTACAAATTCTACCATGTGTGCTTCCATTTCCACATACATAATTCAAGAATGTCTCCTCCCCTACCTTGTTTCAAACTTCTTAACTTCCTTTCAGGAATGAGCTCTCTTCTGCAAAAGGCAAGAGTCACAGGCTTGGGGATTAACATGTGGCCGTATATGGGATGACATTATTCAGTCTACTGCAATGGGTTTTCATTTTTCTATAGCTGCTGACATACACACAAATGATCTTGGTGTTCAGTATGTCAGAAGCCCAACACAAATCTCACTCACCCCAAAGCACAGTGTTTACTGGGGGTTTAGGGAAGGATCCATCTTTGAGCCTTTTCTAGCTTTTGAAGGTGGCCCTTCCACATGGCCAAGGCCCCTTCCTTTGGCCTTCACTGCCAGCAACGCTGTATCTGCCAGTCAAGACTCCTTCTGATTAGGTGAAAGGCTGTCTGTCTGGAGGGACTCACATGACCACTTGCTGGGTCCACCCTGATAATCAAGGACATGGCCCCCTTTCAAGGCCTTTAATATTATTTACCTCTATCACTTCTTGAGGCATTCAAAGTAATATACACAAATTGCAAAGACTAAGGTATGAACAACTTGGAAGGACTATTATTATGACCACGATTCGAAATTGTGAAGCTGCGCTGGAAGAAAATGTCTAAATGCCAAACGATACTGAGCCAAATGGAAAAATTTACTGTTTTATTCCATGGTGGCACACGCCTTTAATCTCAGCACTCAGGAGACAGACGCAGGCAAACCTCTGAGTTCAAGGCCAGCCTGATCTACACAGAGAGCTCCAGGCCAGCTGGGACTAAAGGGAGACTCTGTCTCAAAAAGACCAAATAATAATAATTATAATTATTATTATTTATCAATTATTATTATTATTATTGGGCTAGAGTGATGGCTCAGCAGTTAAGAGCACTTACTGCTGAGTTAACAACCATCTTTAACTCCAGTTCCAGAGGATCGGACACCCTCTTCTGACCTCCAGAGGCATTGCATGACATGGTTGCACTTAGACACATGCGAGCAATATAATCATTCACATAAAATAAAAATAAATTAATGAAATATTTAAAAAATAAAATTAATTGCTTTAAACTTCTGAGTTATGAGATAGGTTTGCTTTTTAAAAAAGATGTATTCATTTTTACTTTGTGTGTATGAGGGTATGCTTGCATGTATGTAGTGTACCACATGTGTACCTGGTACCTGGAGAGGCCAGGAGAGGGCCTTGTGAGCCACCATGTAGGGGCTGGAAACTGGACTTGTGTCTTTGCAAGGGCAGCAAGTACACTTAACCACCAAGCCATGTCTCCAGGCTTTAAGATAGATTTTCTTTCTACATATCGAACTTTTGAAATAAAGCTTATATTGCATTAGATGCTCCAATTTTAAGGTCCAATTTTTTTTTTTTTTTTGGTCTTTTCAAGACAGGGTCTCCCTGTAGCCCCAGCTGTCCTAGAACTCACTCTGTAGACCAGGTTGGCCTTGAACTCACAAAGATCCACCTGCCTCTGCCTTCCAAGTGCTAGGATTAAAGGCATGCACCACCACGCCCAAGGTCCAATTTTTAACACTGAAGAACACTTCTCATTTTTCTACCTTTTACTTAGAATTAGTTCCCATGGCTAGCAACTTTAACATATGAAAGTAACATATATAGTCTGTGGTTCATAATTCAAATTATTTTAATAGCATTTTTTTTTTTTTTGGTCTTTTTGAGACAGGGTCTCCCTGTAGCTCCAGCTGTCCTGCAACTCACTCTGTAGACCAGGCTGGCCTTGAACTCACAGAGATCTGCTTCCCTCTCCCTCCCAAGTGCTGGGATTAAAGGCGTGCACCACCACACCCAGCATTATTGGTAGCGTATTTGTAATAACAATCAAAGAGGAAGACAAGAAGTTGAGAGGAAGCCTGGCATGGTGCCACACACCTTTAATCCCAGCACTAGGAAGTCAGAGGCAGGCGGATCTCTGTGAGTTCAAGGACAGCCTGGTCTACATAGTGAGATCCAGGACAGCTAGAGCTATAGGGGGATCCTGTCTCAAAAGACAAATAAAAAAATAGTTGAGAGGAATGTATGGGGGGGACATAGAAGGAATTAAGAGGAATTAAGGGGGGAGTTGAAAGGGTAGAAATGAAAATATAGTACTCATGTGTGAAATTATCAAAAAATAAAAATAAATATATAAAAGGAAAGAATTCTTGGGAAAAAAGTAAAATACTAACACTTTGGCTTAAATTGAAGTTTGTAAATTTTCATTAGGTATATATTTTCTTTTATTTTTTTATATATTTTTAAATTTTATTTTATTATGTATATGAATGTCTGTATGTAGGTTTGTGCACCCTTGTCGTGCAGTGCAGTGGAGGTCAGAAGAGGGTGTCGATTCCCCTGGAACTGGAGTTAAAGATGGTTCTCAGCTGCCATGTGGGTGCTGGGGATCGAACCCGGGTCTTCTGCAAGAGCAGTCAGTGCTCTTAACCACTAGGCCATCTCTCCAGCCCCAAGGTATATATTTTCTAACATCACAAGAAACACCTGGCTGGAGCTTGGAGCTTGACTGTCCCTCAAGGGCCAACATAGTAAAAGGTATGCTGTGTGGTGCGGCTCTACTGAAAGGTGGCAGGACCTCCAACGCCCACTGGGGGTCTTTCGATCTTGGTGTGTTGTGACTTTAACAGGAAGGGCATCTGTAGAGCCAGCACCTTCCTCCTTTTTCCCCCCTTTTATTCCAGTCATAAGGTGGTTTTGCTGTGCCATCCGTTCTCACCTCGATATACTTGTGACCTTGCCACAGCCTCAAAAACAATGGGGCAAATTGGTCATGGATAGAATACTCCAAATTTGTAAGCAAAAGTGTACTTTGTCCTTGCAAGTGGATCTTGTCAGGCACTTTGTTACAGTGACTAACTGTTAAATTGACTAGCACAGCATCCTTGGAGAAATGGCTATGTGGGACGGGACGGTAACTCTAACTTTCTATCCTCTTTCAAGGTTAAAACTTCTTTCAGCAGTCAGTTGTTTCTTAGTTTAGCGAATCACATTTTAAAGTATTTTCTCCTTATTTCTCAAATTATTGAAATGATTTCTCTCACGGGACTCACAATGTTTATGAACAGCTAGAAATTACTCAGTAACAGTCTTGTATTAGTTACTTTTCTTGCCCTCACAAGATACCTGAAAATACCAACTTAAAGAATTTAAGGGTTTCTTTTGGCTCCTGAAGGTACAGGGCGTCCTGCCAGGGAAGGCCTGGCCACAGGAGTGTGGGCTTGCTGGCCACACTGCATCTGTAGACACAAAGCAGGAGATGGAGGCAGCAGCCCCACTGGCTTTCTCTTTTCATCACTTGTTACCAATGCTGCTGCCTACCTACTCCAGCTGAACCTCCTGGAGAGATTTATTCTCACAGGAACACCCAAAGGTTCATCTCTCTGATGATTCTAACTCACGTCAAGTTGAGAGTGAAGCTTAACTGTCAGAAATGTAAACCCAAAATCATCTTTGATAAAAGTTTTTGCTGTTCTGCAGAAGGATGCACATGTTTTTCCTCACATCACTGTGGACAGAATTTAAGAAGGGTTTTGGTGGAGAGACTCATGCTAAATTCAGTGTTTCTATGACTGTATTTCTGAACACCTGCTGTATTGTGAACTCTCACCATTCTCTCTATGCTAATAAATGGGTGGAACCTGGAACCTCTGGGAAATCCCGTCAGGAAACGTGTGGAAAGATTAGTGGCAACTTCTTGAAAGCATTTAATAAATTCTTTCTCCTGACCTAAACACATTTTCACACTGCTTTATTTTCCTCATTTATTTTCCTCATTAAAAAAAAAAAAAATCCAACAGGACCAATTGTTAATGAGTGAATTTAGCACCTTTTTAAAGTAAACTGATACTTCCCATGCTTGATAGAAAAAGGGGCCTTTGGCAAAGCATTTGCTTTTAAGCATCAGAGAACCCCTTAGGAAAAATAATGACTTAAAAATAGTGATAGCACATTTAAAGTTTCAAAAGTCATATGCAATTTTTATAATTCCTGCATTCTTTCACGAAGAACTTTGCCTTTATTTTTTCTTGTATTCCAGGCTTTTGCAAAGTATAACAAAATCAGCAAATAGGAAAATTCATGGTTTATATGGCAACACAGATTTTAAAAGATAACCAGTAAGGTCATATCTTCTCTTAGTTCTTTGCACAATTAAAAAATGTTGCTGCCTCAGAGTAAAAGTGAGTTTTAATTTGTTTTAAAATTTTTATTATTATTTTTTATGTGTATGAGTGTACTGTCTGCATGTAGGTTGGTGCACCCGCGTCGTGCAATGTCATAGAGGTCAGAAGAGGGCATCAGATTCCCCTGGAACTGGAGTTAAACTGCCAGTGGGTGCTGGGAATCAAACTCAGGTCCTCTGCAAGAGCAGTCGACTCTCTTAACCACTGAGCCATCTCTCCAGCCCCCGAAAAGTGAGTTTTAAAATGTTTAGATTTGTGAATGTGATACATGATTTAAAATAAAATAGCTAAATCAGATCATACATTTGCTACAATAATTTTTACATGCACAGTGTACATAAGAATACTGATATTAATAAATAAAAGTCTGAAATTCTCACTTGAGAATTAATAAAAGCTAGACTTCACTTTGCTAATTATGGCAATATACACATGACCAGAAATGAACACCATCTATTTTGTGGGGAAGCTTTGAAATGAGTAAGTCAGATTAATTATTTTTGAATGATTTGCTTTTATCTGGCTGAAATTCAATATATTATTAAGATGCCTAGACTCTGTGGATAATAGGCCAAGGTGAGCCTTCTGTCAGCACACACAAAGGAGCTGAAATGAGACTCAGAATAGCACATACAGGCCCATATGCTAATCCTCAACAAAGAAGCAGAGCCCACAAAGGGCCAAGATGGCAGAAAAATCTCCAAAGAGTCCTGCACTTCAGTAACAAGATTTTCCACGAGCTCATTAATATTTACCAAAGCCAAGAAAGCTAGTTTTTTTCCTTTCATTTAGACACAAATGCCTCCTTAAAATTATTCCTATATTGAGACAGCATTAGAAAAATAAACTATGCATATAAAAGAAGCTTCAAATGAAAGACAAGCAGCTTTTAAGATAAGCCTGCTTTCAGAAGGAGCATCTGCACCCAGAAGACCATTTACACAAATTAACATATTTTATCTACTGTAAAAAAATGAAATAATTCATATATGCAGGATAGTTTAATTTAAATTATGATCAGGGAATGCTTGAACATTATTTGCACACCCATAGAAACAGAAGTTGTGATAACCACAGCAAAAATTTGCCACGTAAAAAGAAAACCTGTGGGAAGGATGTTTTCCAGTTGCAAAGAATGTTTTGTTGAATTATGTTGTACAGTGATCAAGGAGTTAAATATTGGATATAGAGAGACCTTAGATTGGAGTTTTGCATCTAACACTAGATGTACAAGTGCAGTAAAGGTAAATTAATTTTTCCAAGCCTCAGCTTTTCCATCTGTAAATGGATGCACACAACGACTAACTGTGCTCAAATTGCTGAATATGGGATAGATCCCACTGAGAACCTTCAGTGTTGCAGTTTCTTGCTTCTAGGTTTTGCTTCTGTTATTAAAATATATACTAAAGGAATTTTGGAGAATAGAGAATAGAAAATTCAGCTCTCATCCCACTGTCTTTGGAAGAGTATAGCTACTAATTGGTGAATATTCATCTAGATTTTTCTCTCTGTTTTGTAAATTTGTAGGCATGATTTACAGACTCTCATTTTCTAGGTATAGAATCCTACTTTACAGATAGCTCTAACCTTGCTTCTGCTGCCCCAATCTCCATTAATATCCTACAAACACATTTATAAATGGTTATCATTTTATAAATTGTGTTGCTATATTACAATATTGGAGATGCTTAGAAGAATTAGAAATGTAAAAAACATTGCAATGCATCTATCTGCCAATCAATGTTTGTATTTTTTTTTTTTTTTTGTGATTTTTTTTTTTTTGAGACAGGATCTCCCTTTAATCCCAGCTGGCCTGGAGCTCACTATGTAGACCAGGCTGACCTTGAATTTACCGAGATCCACCTGCCTCTGTCTCCAGAGTGCTGGGATTAAAGGTGTGTACCACCATGCCCAGCTCAATGTTTGTATTATAGTTTTAACCTAAATATTAAACATCCCATAAACATGTATAAATTTTAAATATCTTCACTCCCTAAACAAACATCTTAATACTTCCCATCTTTCCCAGAATCTTTCAACTTTGACTTTAGAGTAGAAAATATATTTGTCTTACAACCTGTTTTATATAAACAAAGAGTAGATGGTAAAAATAATAATTCTTGCTATCATCTCTGTCTCTTATTTGCTCATTTTGTAATTATTTCTTTATCAGTACTTAAAGAGATTTTTCATTCTGGTATGATATTCCATTGTATTTTTGCACTGTAATTTCTGAAACCTGAAATTCTATTAATAAAATTACAAAGTCAAAGACAAACAACATTTTGGGGGGAAACTACTGGTTTGGGTTGATAATCTCTTGTCTTCAAATGGTTTGCCAAGTCAGAGGTCCAACAGCCATGGAAGAGACTGCACATCTCCCAAGGATACACCCACTCCATCTCTCTACAGTACTGGATAGGATTTACTTGCTTTGCCAATTGTGCAGGTGAAAAGATAGGATCTTCCTTCACCTGTTTTTAATCATTTCTGTTGCTGACCTTTTATTATTTATTAACTTATTTGCATTTTGTTAGGAAATCATCTCCTTCTGTCCTCTTCTCACATTTCAACTGAAGAATTACGTTTTCCCTTTTGCTTTCCAATAGCATGATCTACACTAAAGTTATCTGGGAAATGTTTGGCTTCACTATTTCCTTTTCAATTGTTTTAGAATCTAAAATTATTTGGAAATTGAGGTACTTTATTTAAAGTATCTTAGTAATTTGTGACAATAGTAGACTCCAGGAAATGAGGTAAATTCACTCATCCATGAATGTATGAATGGATGCATTCAGAATACATCAAACATCTATGTGTGCCAAGAATTACTTTAAGTAATGATGACAAAGAAAATATCAAGTCCAGTCTTCAGAGTATTTACAGTTCAACGTAGAGAAATCTAAAGGAAGGAAGAGGCTAGAGTAAAGATGAGATGAATACTCTTTTGCTTTGTTTTTCCATGTGGTAGAAGAGCTGAAGGTAGCTATTTTTATTGGATTTATGTGTATTCCATATAGAACATTTTAATTATCTTTATACCCCCTTCCCCATTGGCTTTCACCTATAGCGCCCCCTAGTGTATTTCATGGATTTTTGTCATTGATGTTAAGGCCTATCTAATTGAATGGCTGTCCCCAAACGTCCCTCAGTCCAAGTTCTTCCACTAAGATCTAGTCGGCTTATCTAGAGTCTCTGCCTTTAAGAAAATCAGCTGTTCCTCCCCCAGCAGTAATCAGCTGCCAATAGCTCTTCTGCAAAGACTGGGTCCTGTTGCCTCTTTCCACAATTCTGTGCTGGGGTTTTGTCTGCTTGGGTTTGCATGGGTCTTGTGCATGTTGATACCATTGCTCTAAGTTCATGTAAGTAAGGTCCCAAGAGCCTGTTGGATTCTACTTCCATATGTTCATGTACCTCTTCTCCTGGCTCTTACACTCTTTCTGCCCCTCTTCTGTCATGGCTCCCTGAGTCCCGGGTGGGTGAAGTCTAGTATAAGAGACCTGCCTAAAGACCCACACTCTGAAGACCCTTATTCTCTACACTTCAGCCATCTGTATCCTTTTGTGTTCATGGACCTCTGCTACATGAGAGAGCTTCATTGATGAGAGTTGAGACATGCATTAGTATTCTCTCTACACCTTGTTAAACTATGTTCTAAGAGCCTTGAGTATAGAGATAGAGGTTCCATTATAGTTGTGTCATCTAGGATTGGGCATTTCACAGATAATTTCTGTGTGTGACCAGTGGTAGAACTCTGTAGTAGTCGTCATCATCTGTTGCAAGAAAAGCTTTTTTTGATGAGTGGTGACTATCTGTAAATATAAGGATCAATATTTAGCACATAGTAAAAAATTACATTTGTTTAGGGATGTGACATCTTTTGGGTGTTCTCTAAGATCTATCACCTCTCCAGCCATGTTTGGCTATGTTACCATACCACACATGAGTTCCCGTTCATTGAGCGGGGTTTAAATCCAATTAGTTAGCTGTTGATTACCCTCAAGATTAAAGTGCCACTATTCCCCCAATATGGTTTGCTGTGCTGGTCATTGATATGGTTATTGGGCCTGGAAGCTGGTGTTGGGCCATCTATTGATGGTCTCCCTTAGCAGCTTGCATTGTTTTCTCCAAAACTATGAGAAATAGCCTTTAAGGAGGTGGCTTCTAGTTCAGTTCCAGTTCCATTGCTCCAAATCCTCTGTCCAAAGTATGTCCTGTCTTCAGCAGTGGGACTCAGAAGGTAGCTATTTTTAAATAAATAAATCACATCACTTTGAAGGTTAAAGCAGTTACTAAATATAAAGCATACCTTTTTCTATCACCAAATTATCTGTATGACTAGAAAGGAGTGCTGTAGTGCTTTTTTTTTTAGATTAAGATCTGGTTTAATGTAGTGCAATTATTTGGGCTTGAAACATACTATAGTTTGGATAATGTGAATATGTGTGTGTATGTTGTATGTGTAGGCATGTATGCAAGTATGCATGTCTGTGAGGAAACATGAGGAGAACATTGGGGATCATAACTCTCTCAAACTCTTCCTTATTTCCTTGAGACAAGGTCTCTCACTGAAGTCCAGAATAAGGCTGCCAGTATCAAGACTCATCCATATGTCTGTTCCCTGGCCATCACCCCTGAAACAACAACAACAACACACACACACACACACACACACACACACATGCACACACACACCACAGATGACAGACACAGAGAGGAAGAGATAGACACAGAGACAGTGACAGAGCACACCAGGTTACAGGAGCTCTCAGAAACATACCTAACTCTTTAAGTTGATGCTTGGATCACAACTCAGGCCCCCATGCTTATACAGTGGTTCTTACCCAATGAGCCATCTCACTAGCCATGAATAACAAAAGGGAGAATTAAAAATATTATTCCGGGGGCTGGAGAGATAGCCTTCTTGCAGAGGACCCGGGTTCAATTCCCAGCACCCACATGTCGGGTAAGAACCATCTGTAACTCCGATTCCAGGAGAACTCCAGTTCCAGGGGAATCCAAGACCCTCTTCTGACCTCCACGGCATTGCATGACCCGGGTGCACAGACCTACATGCAGACAGTACATTCATACACATATAAAAATAAATTAAAAAATTAAAAAATATATTATTCCCTCTTAATTCAGTTAGATTTTATCAATGTTTGCTTAATAGCTTTCAGAAAAATATAAATGTGTACCTAAAATTCCTAAAACCAAGAACATTTGTCACTAAATTTCAACTCTAGTTTCAAAAGCAAAAGAGCAGCATTTGATAAGGACAAAGCAAAGTTATGTTGGGACATTCGAAATTGTCTACATATACCTCAATAATTAGTATAGCAAGTATTAGCAGAAGTAAAATAAACCACAAATGTAGAGTGACTGCAGAATAAAGTAACTCCTAGCACCCTCGCTTACCATTTATATGTGAGCTATGCACAACAAACTGTGTTTCCTCATATTAAAGGATAAAAGATTACTTCACAAAGTTACCATAACAAATGAGAAAACCCATGTAAAATACTTCATGGCTTCTGTAAGCTAATGGCCAAGTCCAAGTTTCCAAAGTAACATATAAAATCTAGACGTCAAACAACGACTGACTTTTTCAAGAGTTACTTTTATGCACATTTTATGGCTTTGGCTTGATTCTCTTCATATTCTATTCTATGCTGTGGTTCCCCACCTGCATCAGTTACTTTTCGGTTGCTGTGATAAAACACCATGATCAAGGACTTATAGAAGGAAAAGTTCATTGGGCTTATGGTTCCAGCAAGGTTAGAGTCCATCATGGTGGAGAGGCATGGAAGGAGACAGCCAGAGCAGAAAGCAGGGAGCCCACATCTTCAAACAGGCACAGGAGGAGAAGGGAGATACTGCCAGTGGGATGGGGTTATGAACTCTCAATGTCAGCACCACTAATGGGCATCCTCTAGCAAGGCCATGCCTCCTGAGCCTCTGCCAACAATCCCACCAACTGACCAGGTGCTCACTATCTGAGCCAATGGAGGAGACTCCTCACTCAAACCCTGACACCACCCACGTTTGCATTATCGACTTCTTCTTGTCCCCATAGTTTTTTGTCATTTAAATTATTAACTATAAAATATCTTCATTATGCAGAGTCTTTTGTATATTTTGTAGTAAAAATATCATGTATGGTAAGTAATGCCTGAGGAAACTGGACTGCATTATCTCTTGGAGATCCCTCTGCTGGCACCACTAAAGAATTCATGGATATTACACAATGCGAAGAATTCAGTTTGAAGGAGTATTGTTATTTATTCCCCCTCATTTGACTTAATGCCAAAGAAAAATCAACACTGTATTTCCCAGGTGAACAAGAGCATTTAGAAACCAGTGGAAGAAAAATCACTGAGCCCAGGTCCTTGTAGAGGTGTGTGTTAAACTTTTATTATCAATATCCAGAAGGAAAAAATATTCTCGCTTTCATAAGAAAGTAATCGTAAAATCTTTTCCTGAACGGTTGAGTCATTACAGTATAATGCAAACTAAAATTCGATTTCAATTATTCTCTGGTGTGGCTATGCTGTCTTTTATTCTTCTCTTTGGTGAAATGACAGCCTTGGTAACTGAATATTAATTTCCTCCAAAAAAGCATTCCAAACTCTTCTTCAAAGAGGGAGTTAAGCTTATTAATTCATTCCTTAAGAGGACAAAGTGCACGCCTTGCTGCATAAGGAATAAGAACTCCTGGGGGCCAAGGAGATTTAATCAAGAATTGAAGGGGAAGAAGTGAATAAGCCAGGAGGTTGAAGAATGTGAGGTTGTTAACCACCTTTTTGAGAGAGGGACTGTTCCGGAGCTCAGCCAGAGCAAAGTCACAAAGCAAAGCAGGAAGAAGCACACATTCCTCCTGAGAGCCAGACTAAAACACAGGCCCCTATATAATGCGACTTTAATTTCTGGTCCCATTCCAAAGCACTAGTTTGTATTTCAGGATATCACCAACTTTGCATATGATGACTTGTGTTATTCCATGAATCACATGGCCTTAGGGACACTTTTTATTTTATTTTATTTTTTTCCTTTTCCTAAACCTAAAACTGTTCTGTCTTCCAATTAAATTCCTTAAACTTATTGGTGCCTATACTAAAAACTCCATTTCAACTCAAGTTATGAAAATATTTGGGGCTCAAGTTTATGACCAAGTCCACTGATGATTATAGAAAATACATAATGCCGTATACTTGCCACTAAATGTAAAATCTGAAAATAAATCCTTAGTGATTTTGATGAAATCAACAAATGTTGATCTAAGGATCCAACTAAAGATCCTGGGGAATACCAGATTTCTGACATGAGCACAGTATAGCTCACTTCCTCCAAGGTGGGCCTGCATAGGTCTCTCTTATAAAGGTCCTATAGCAGTCACTGATATCTCTGTACTGTTAAACTCTTGACTCCTTTCATGACCAGGGCTGACCCTAATTTTTTTTTTTTGTATTTTTTCATTTTTTTCCTATTTAATTCTATATGAGGATGAAAACAGAATAACTATTAAAAGTACACAACACAATATGTTTCATACATAATTGGTGTACATATTTATGTGCCATTAATGTCCATACTAGAAAAATTACATGCAAGAGGAGGCAACACGGTGCCTGGGGAATAGGTAAGCACAACAGCAAGTGAGCTCATCATGGCCCTGGGCATGGCCTGCTGCCTACCAGTCAGGCACACCTGGCCCAACATGCACAGCAGGGCAGAGTCACCCAGCCAGCTGGACATCCAACAGGTCAAGAGAAAGGAGGCAGCATGGTGCCTGGGCAATAGGTGAACACAACACCACATGGGCTCATCACTGCCCTGGGCATGGCCTGCTGCCACCCAGCTAGCCACACCTGGCCCAGCATTCACAGCAGGGCAGAGTCACCCAGCCAGCTGGACATCCACCAGGTCTAGAGAGAGGAGGTATTTTGTTGCCTGGGGATAGGTGAACATAACACCAGGCAGGCTCATCACCACCCTGAGCATGGCCTATTGCCTGCCAGCCAGACACACCTGGCCCAGCATGCACAGCAGCACAATGGAGTCACCCAGCCAGCTGGACACCCACCAGGTCCAGAGAGAGGAGGCAGCATAGCGCCTGGGAATAGAACCTCCAGACCAGAAAGGGAAGAGCCACCTGAACCTCCCAATATATCACCAAAAATAAAAACTGGAAACCTAGCACAACCAGCCCTCCATAAATCAAGGAGAAGACAAGGAACATATCTGTAGGAAACAAGCAAATTAAGCTTTCAATGCAGTGAAGAAACATTTGGGATTCGCACCAGAATACAAACAATAAAACAAACCCACATGCCAAAACACACAAAGAAAAAACAACATGGGAAAAGCACCACCAGATACTACCAGTCCTATAGAAGAACCCTACAATGAGATCTTGCTGGAAGGAACCCAAGATACAGATCTTAGAAGAACAAACATAGACATAATCAAAGAAGTCAAAGAATATAAAGAACAAATCAGAAAACTAAATGGAGAGAATGAAGAACTCAGGAAGGTACTAGCAGGAAAGAATGACAAACTCCAGAAGGAAATAGAAACACTGAAATGTAAAAGGAAACAGACCAGCGAAACAAGGACTACAAGAAGAGAATGAGAATGACAAGCTCCAAAATGAAGTGGAAGTACTAAAGAAATCACAGGATGAAATGAAAAAGGGAACTGAAAATCATCCAATCAACAGGAAAGGATGGGAGAAAGCCTCAGAAGCAGATTGAACGAAGCAGAAAATAGAATATCATACCTGGAAGATAGCAAGGTAAAAACTAGAAAGCTCAAGTAAAGAATATGAAAAAATTTAAAAAACACAAGAGTAGAATAATCAGGAAATGTGGGACACTGTGAAAAGACCAAACCTCTGCATCACAGGGATAGAGGAAGGAGAAGAATACCAAGACAATGGTATTGATCAGATTTTCAACAGAATAATAGAAGAAAAGTTCCCCAAACTGAAAAGAGACAAACCCATACAAATAAAAGAAGCACATAGAACTCCAAATAGACAAGATCAGAAAAGAAATTCCCCACACCATATCTTAGTTAAAATACTAGACACCCCCAAAAAGACAAGATACTGAAAGCCACAAGAGGAAAACAAGTTACATGTAATGGAAAACCAATCAGAATTACAGCTAACTTTTCAGCGCAAACTATGAAAGCCAGAAGAATGTGGAGCAAAGTATTCCCAGTACTAAATGACTATAGATGCCAAGCCAGATTACTATACCCAGCAAAAATGTCAATTATCATTGAAGGAGAAAGAAAAATCTTTCATGACATAAACAAGTTGAAAGGATTCATGCCCAAAAAAACCAACCCTTCAGAAAATACTCAAAGCAATTCAAAGGACAGAGTAAAGGAGCACCTATCCCCAAGCAGCTAGACAAAGAAATTAATAAAAGTGTAACTGTGAAAATACAAACCTAGACTAAGAATGCAAACAGAAAATAAGGTGAAAGGAAGAAACACACATCTCTCAATAACAACCTTAAATATTAATGGTCTAAACTCCCTAATAAAAAGACATAGACTGGGAGAATGGATTATGAAAGACAACCCATATGTTGTCTACAAGAATCCAATCTCACCCTAAAGGACAGGCACCAACTTAAAGTGAAAGGATGGAAAAAAATATTCCAAGCAAATGGTACCAAAAAGCAATCAGGAATTGCCATTCTAATACCAGAAAAAATAGACCTCAAAGTGAAAGTAATCAGAAAAGACAAAGAGGGCCATTACATCCATATCAAAGGAACAATTAACCATGAAGATTTCACAATCATAAATATATATGCACCAAACTGGTGCACCAAACTTTTAAACATAATCCTGCAAGACCTTAAGACACAGACTAATCCCAGCACACTAATAGTAGGGGACTTCAATACCCCACTGAGCCCTTTGGATAGATCAATTGGACAAAGAATAAACAGAGAGACATCTGAACTAACAATACATTACTCCAAATGGAGTAACAGATATCTACTGAATATTCCACCCAAACACCAGATAATATACTTTCTACTCAGCACACCATTGAACATTCTCCAAAATTGACCACATACTGGGGCACAGAAAAAATGTTAACAAATAAAAAGGATTGAAATAATTCCATGCATTCTGTCAGACCTCAGTGCAATAAAGGTCAATATCAACACCAGGATAAGCACTACTATCTACAAGAACACATGGAGACTAAACAACACACTCCTGAATAATGAATGGGTTCAAGGAAGAAATAAAGAAACAAATAAAAGCATTCCTGGAACTGAACAAAGATGACAATACAATACAACAAAACCTATGGGATACTTTAAAAGTAGTCCTAAGGGCTGGAGAGATGGCCTAGCGGTTAAGAGCGCCGACCGCTCTTGCAGAGGACCTGGGTTCCATCCCCAGCACCCACATGGCGGCCGAGAACCGTCCAAAGCTCCAATTCCAGGAGAACTCCAGTTCCAGGGGAATCCGACGCCCTCTTCTGACCTCCGCGGCACTGCACAACATGGGTGCACAGACCTGCATGCAGACAGTACATTCATACACATACAGAAATAAATAAAAATTTTTAAAAAATTAAAAAAATAAATAAAATAATTAAAAGTAGTCCCTAAGAGGGAAGTTTTATAGCCTGCATGCCTACATTCAACAAAAAAAAAAAAAAAAAAAAAAAAAAAAAAACCGGAATCGTACAAACAAACTATCTAACACTGCAGCTAAAAACACTTGAGAAACAACAACAAATGAACACCAAACCCAATAGACAGGAAGAAATAACAAAAATCAGAGCAGAATCAATGAAATAGAAACAAAGAAAACAATACAAAGAATCAATGAATCCAAAAGTCGGTTCTTTGAAAGGGTAAATGAGATAGACTGACCTCTAGCCCAGTTAACCAAAAGAAATAAAAAGAGCAACTCTAAATTAATAGAAATCATGATGAAAAGGGAAACATCGCAACAGACAATGAAAAGTTCCAATCATACAGGAATACTTCAAATTCTCTACTAAGTTTGAAAACCTAAGAGAAATAGATGAATATCTGAAATCCTGAAATTCACCAAAGCTTAACCAAGAAGAGATTAGCAGCTTAAATAGACCCATAACATTTGAGGAAATTAAAAATGTAAAAAGAAACCTCCTAACCAAAAAAGCCCAGGCCCAAATGGTTTCAGTGCAGAATTCTATAAAACATTTAAAGAAGACTTACAATCATTTCTACTCAAACTGTTCAGAAGGATACAGATGGAAATCTCCAAAATTCATTCTATGGAGCCAGCCTCACTCTAATAACAAAACCAGGCAAAGATACAACCAAAATAGAGAACTATAGACCTATCTCATTAATGAACATAAATGTAAAAATTCTCAACAAAATACTTGCAAACTGCATACAGACCCACATCAAAAAGATCATCCATCATGACCAAGTTGAATTCATACCACAGATGCAAGGATGGTTCAACATACAAAAATCAGTAAATATAATAAAACACATAAATGGACTGAAATACAAAACCACATGATCATCTCAATTGATGCAGAAAAAGCCTTCAACAAAATCCAGCATGGCTTTGTGCTTAAAGTCCTAGAGGAAATTGGATTGGAGTGATAATTCCTCAATGTAATCAAAGCCATATACAACAAACCCACAACCTACATCATCCTAAATGGAGAAAAGTCAGAAGCATTTCCCTTAAAGGTAGGAATTAGGCAAGGTGTTTCCTGTCACCACTCTTCTTCAATATAGTGCTTGAAACACTTGCTAGGGCAATAAGGCAAGAAAAGGAAATTAATGGAGTACTAACAGGAAAAGAGGAAGTCAAGCTATCCCTTTTTTGCAGACAATATGATAGTTTACCTAAGGGATGCTAAAAACTCCACCGGAAAATTCCTAGAAATGATTAAGAGTTTCAGTAAAGTGTTGGGATACAAAATTAACTCAGAAAAATCAGTTGCCTTTATTTACACCAACAACAAGCAACTGAAGAAGGAATATAAGGAGACCCTCCCAGTAGCCTCAAAAACAATAAAATCCTAACCAAAGACACCAAATATCTCTACAACAAAAATTTTAAACCCCTGAAAAAGGAGATTGAAGAAGAGATCAGAAGATGGAAAGACCTCCCATGCTCATGGATTAGAAAAATTAATATTGTAAAAATGTCCATTTTACCCAAATTAATATACAGATTCAATACAATAACAATTAAAATCCCCAAGAGTTTCTTCACAGGTTTGGAAAAAGAAATCCTCATTTTCATATGGAAAAACAAAAGACCCAGAATAGCCAAAGCAATCCTGAGCAAAAAGAATAATACAGGGGGATCACTATACCAGACTTCAAGCTATATTACAGGATTATAGTCATAAAAACAGCCTGGTACTGTCACAAAAACAGACCTGTAGACCAATGGAACATAAATGAAAATCCGAACTTGAGGACATACAATTTCAGCCACCTCATATTTGACAAAGAGGCCAAGAAGACACAATGGAGGAAATACAGCATCTTCAGCAAATGGTGTTAGCAAAACTGGATCACCACTTGGAGAAAAATAAAATTAAATCCCTACCTCTCACCCTGTATAAAAATCAACTCCAAATGGATCAAAGATCTCAATGGTGAAACCCCAAATTCTGAAGGTAATAAAAGAAAACATTGGCAGCAACCTATAAGACATAGGTATAGGAAAAGACTTTCTAAAGCAGACAGCAGCTGCTCAGGAAATAAGGTCAACAATTGACAAGTGGGACCTCATTAAGCTCAAAAGCTTCTGTACAGTAAAAGAAACAATCAGTGAAGCAAAGAGGAAACTCACAGAGTGGGAGGAAACCTTCATTAGTGACACATCTCACAGAGCATTAACTTCCAGAATATATAATATACTCAAAAAACAAAGAAAACAAATGACTCACTTAAAAAGATGGAGTAAAGAGCCAAACAGAGACTTCACAAGTGAGGAAGCAAAGATGGCTGAGAAACATTTTAAAAAATGTTCAACATTGTTAATAATTAAGGAAATGCAAATTAAAACCACTTTAAGATACCATCTCAATCCAGGCGTGATGGTGCATGCCTTTAATCCTAGCACTTGGGAGGCAGAGGCAGGTGGATCTCTGTGAGTTCAAGGCCCACCTGCTCTATATAGTGAGCTCCAGGCCAGCTGGGACTAAAGGGAGACCCTCACTCAAAAAGACCAAAAAACGAGCTGGAGAAATGGCTCAGCGGTTGAGAGCACCAACTGTTCTTGCAGAGGACCCGGGTTCAATTCCCAGCACCCACATGGTGGCTGAAAACCGTCTTTAACTCAAGTTCCAGGAGAATCTGATGCCCTCTTCTGACCTCCGAGGCATTGCACGACACGGGCGCACCAACCTACATGCAGACAGTACACTCATGCACACGAAAAATAATAAATAATAATTTTTTTAAATGGGTGAAGTTACATACACACAAAAACTCACACATAGAACCAAATTTTTTTTTAAAGACCAAAAAATTTTTAATCAATAAATATGACTTTTCCCTCAATTCTATTCCACTAATTAATCTGTCTGGTTTTATGCCAGTACCATGCACTTTTTACTACTATGGTTCCATGATGTAACTTGAAATCATATATGGTGATACCTCCAGCAATGTTTACATTACTTAGGATTGTTTTAGCTATCTGGGGTCTTTTGTGATTCTGTATGAATTTTAAAATGGTATGTGTTAAGTATGCTTTTTTAACAATATTTTATTATTTTTATTTTCTGTGTATAAGTGTATTGCCTGCATACATGTAAGTACACCCATCTGGAGGTCTGACCCACAGAGGTCAGACAAGGGCACTGGATCCCCTGGTACTGGTGTTACAGATGGGTTGTTAGCCACCATGTGAACCTGGATCCTTTGCAAGAACAGTCAGTGCTCTTAACCACTGAGCCATCTCTCCAGACCCTGTGTTAAGTATTCTTGAAGCTGTTGAGAAAAAAGTTTAAGCGATTTTTTTTCTCCAAACTCAAGACCCTCCAAGGAAGGGTGGGGGGGAAAGTGCTATACCCTACCAANTCAACTCAAAAACAATAAAATCCTAACCAAAGACACCAAATATTCTACATCTCTACAAACAAAAATTTTTAAACCCCTGAAAAAAGAATGAAGAAGAGATCAGAAGATGAAAAAACCTCCATGCTCATGGATAGAAAAATTAATATTGTAAAAATGTCCATTTTACCCAAATTTAATACAGATTCAATAAATAACAATTAAATCCCCAAGAGTTTCTTCACAGGTTTGGAAAAAGAATCCTCATATTTCATATGGAAAAACAAAAGACCCAGAATAGCCAAAGCAATCCTGAGCAAAAAGAATAAACAGGGGATCACTATACCAGACTTCAGCTATAATACAGGATTATAGTCAAAAAACAGCCTGGTACTGTCACAAAACAGACCTGTAGACCAATGGAACATAAATGAAAATCCGAACTTGAGGACATACAATTTCAGCCACCTCATATTTGACAAAGAGGCCAAAAGACCACAATGGAGGAAATTACAGCATTTCAGCAAATGGGTGTTAGCAAAACTGGATCACCATTGGAGAAAAATAAAATTAAATCCCACTCTCACCCTGTATAAAAATCAACTCCAAATGGATCAAAGATCTCAATGGTGAAACCCACACATTCTTGAAGAAAAGAATAAAAAAAATTGGCAGCAACCTATAAGACATAGGTTATAGGAAAAGACTTTCTAAAGCAGACACAAGCAGCTGCTCAGGAAATAAGGTCAACAATTGACAAGTGGGACCTCATTAACTCAAAAGCTCTGTACAGTAAAAGAAACAACAGTGAAGCAGAAGGAAAACTCACAGAGTGGGAGGAAACCTTCATTAGTGACACATCTCACAGAGCATTACACTTCCAGAATTATATAATATACTCAAAAAACAAAAAAACAAAACAAATGACTCACTTAAAAAGATGGAGTAGAAGAGCCAAACAGAGACTTCACAAGTGAGGGCAAAGATGGTGAGAAACATTAAAAAATGTCACAGTGTGAATAATAAAAGGAAATGCAAATTAAAACCACTTTTAATAATACCATCTCAATCCAGGCGTGATGGTGCATGCCTTTAATCCTAGACTTGGGAGCAGAGGCAGGTGGATCTCGTGAGTTCAAGGCCCACCTGCTCTATATAGTGAGCTCCAGGCCAGCTGGAGTGACTAAAGGGAGACCCTCATCAAAAAGACAAAAAAAAAAAAAAAAAAAAAAAACCTACCTCACTCCAATAAGCCTGGCTAGGATCAAGAAAACAAATGATGAAAAATGCTGGAATGTGGGGAAAGAAGAGCATGCTACTGTGTGGAGTGAAACTTACACCACACATGGAAAGCCGTGTGGAGAACCTTAATAGACTAAAAAATGAGCCTACCAGCTGACCAGTCATACCACTCCTGTGTTCATGCCAACAAGACTCATCCTACCTCAGAGATACATGCACAGCCATGTTTGTTGCAACTCTCTTCACAATAGCAAAGAGCTGGAACCAACCCACGTGCCCTCTCAACCAATGAGTGGATAGAGAGAAATTGT
This sequence comes from Rhizomys pruinosus, assembly GCA_009823505.1. Classification (NCBI taxonomy): domain Eukaryota; kingdom Metazoa; phylum Chordata; class Mammalia; order Rodentia; family Spalacidae; genus Rhizomys; species Rhizomys pruinosus. The sequence continues at coordinate 547,650 of VZQC01010433.1, forward strand.
GGTACATCCACAAAATGGAGTTCTATGCAGCAGTAAAGAAAGATGACATCATGAACTTTGCAGGATGGAACTGAAAAGCCATTATGCTAAGTGAAGTAACACAGTCCATAAAAACAAATGATGAATGGTATCCCTCATCTGTGGATGCTAGCACCAATTACCTACTTGTCAGGCAAACTGAATAACATTAATGTTATATTTCTCTTTATCTAAAAGCAACTGTGCTCTTAGAATGTGAATTCCTTAATGGGCTCTAGAATTAACCTACTATTTATTTTCAGACTTTATAATTTTGGTACAAGGTGGAGGGTATATTTGCATATTTTAGAGGCAATATAAAATTAAAAGGTAAAATGTGAATCCTGAAATATGATTTAGAAATAATGTACAGTTTTTTCAGATGACGTTTGAGTACATGTGTGACATACATTGTTCAGTTTGTCTTCCATTGTGTGACAAAACTCGACTGACCCCAACTTGGGGAGGAAGGGTTTAATTCAGCTTACATCTCCGTGGGTCACAGTTTCATCACTCAGGGAGCAGGGAGCCCAAGGCAGGAACTCAGGGCAGGAACCTGGAGGCAGGAGCTGAAGCACAGGCCATGGAGGAATGCTGTTCACTGGCTTGCTCTCCTGGCTCATGCCCAGCCTGCCTTCTTATACGGTACACAACAACCTGCCCAGGGTGGCACCACTCATTGTGGGCTGGGCCCTCCCACACTGCTCGACCATCAAGACAATACTCCACAGATGTGGCCACAGGCCAATCCAATGGAGCCAATTCCCCAATTGAGGCTCCCTCAACCCAGGTGTGTCAAGTTGACACTAAAGCTATCCAGCACATACATAAATGCATATGTTGAAACAATATGGATTGGAGGGAACAAAAACAACAAAAGAACTGGGCCAGGGAACTGACTGAAGCAGTAGAGTTCTTCTCCCCCTAAAATAATCCTCAACTTTGAACAACTTTGAAAAGACTCTGAAGGGGATGCAGGACCTGTATGGCAGACTGCATGGACATGGGAGGGGCAGGGGGAATAGAGGAGGAAATGAGTCTGGACTGAACTGAGAAGTGATGTATGAAATGCACAAAAGTTCAAAAAAAATTTTAAAGAAAAATAACATGCATATTAATTTAATAATGGCAAGAATAAATCAAAGAAAGACCTGTTCTTAAAACATTTTTTAAATTCACTTTGCCTTGCACAGCTTCCATGTACCTTTTGTCTAGTATTGTCTTAACTATAGAGACATGCTATTTGGTTTATACAGCCAGTGTTTCACGAGATCTACCTACGTATTTCTTAATAACTCTTCTTACTGGTTATTTTTGTATGTGGACTTTCCTCTAAGACTGGAATATATTAACTGGAAATTCCTTTAGCAGAAACTGTTGGTAGTAAAATTCCTCAAGTTTTTATTTTCTGGAAAAGCACTGTTATTTCACTCTCATTCCTGAAAGATTTTCCTTGGTTTATAAATCCACTTCCGTGGCAATGCAACCGCTCACAGAACTGGGAAGCTTTTATTCTAATGTATTTCACCTCTTTCGGATGCTGTGATGAAGACCTGCCAATCTGGTGCTGAATGCTCACATTATTAACCTGTCCTTTCTCCTTGGATGCTTGTCTTTGGTTTGGTTGGGCTTCGATTTGTCCTCTTACAACTTCCTTTTGCTTTATACTGCTTGGTATACTTACTTTATACTGTTTCTGGACCTAAGGATTTATGCTTTTCATGAATTCTGGAAAATCCTTACTTTTTGTTGTCAAACATCAGCCTCTTCCTTCTTCTCTGTTTCCTGTTTCATAACTCTAACTAGATACTGTTTGCTACAGTTACTCCCTACTCTCTGAACAACCATTAGTCTGGTTCCTATGGTCCACAACTGTTTTCCTCTTCATGCTAAAAATTCTTACATCTTCAAGTTTGCCAGTTCTTAATTCTTCAATCCATGAAGAATTTTTATTTTTAATTGTTTGTCTTCTATTAGAGTCCCTTAAGTACCAGTTTAATAATTTCTGATAGCTTCTAATCCCCTAATACTGGTTTGATTCACTTTTATTTTGGTATGTATAATATAAGCAGGTTCTTACCTGGTGCATCCAGTAATTTGGCTCGGTGTTCGTTGTTCCTGGCCCTCCACCACCCCACTTTTTGCTTATTTACTGATTGTTCCTGCTGCACATGCAGCCATTTAGCTTCATCCATAAAATTATTCAGGATTTGTTTTGAGAGTCTGTGGCTCTGATGAGGACTTTCCTTGGCCTCTGTGAATCATCTGAAAACCTTTAAACATTCAGCTCAGGAATTTTCAGCTAGTCACTCTGTGTAGTGCTGAATCAGGTGGTCAGCTGGTGGTGGCAAATGCCCCCCTCCTTGCAGAGCCCTGGTCCTTATCCCCACTTAGATTAAGGATTGCCCAAGTTGCAAGCATTCAGTCCCCTTGCATATCCAGTTTTTTCAGTCCTTTGACTTCAGAGGAATTCTTATTTTCAAGGCAACTTAAGCATACATTTAAAATGCTTATATGGGACTGGAGAGATAGCCTAGCGGTTAAGAGCACCGACGCTCTTGCAGAGGACCCGGGTTCGATCCCCAGCACCCACATGGCGGCTAAGAACCGTCTGTAACTCCAATTCCAGGAGAACTCCAGTTCCAGGGGAATCCGAGACCCTCTTCTGACCTCCGCAGCATTTGCACGACACGGGTGCACAGACCTGCATGCAGACAGTACATTCATACACATACAAAGATAAATAATAATAAAAAAAATTAAAAAAAAATAAAATGCTTATATAAGCCGGTCATGGTGGTGCATGCCTTTAATCCCAGCACTTGGGAGGCATGTCTTTAATCCCAGCACTCTCTGAGTTCAAGACCAGCCTGGTCTACTGAGCGAGCTCCAGGTCAGCTGGGACTAAAGGGAGATGGTGTCTCAAAAAACAAAAACAAACAAATGAAAATAAATTAAAAATAAAATAAAATAAAATGTTTGTATAAAATAGAAGAGTATTTAAGGATTATAGTGAACAACGGAAATATTCAAAGTCTATTCAGTCATATAATTAGAAGTGGAAGTTTTTAACTATATAGCATCATGCTTATGTAGAAATTCTGAGGAATATATTTATTTTAATTTAAAATGACCTATGGTATTCATAATTTGGTAAAATTGGAACACTTCAAATTCATGTAACTTTATAACTTATCAATGTTTTCTATGAATTATTTTAAACTATATGAAAGCTTTCACAATTATGTGATAGAAAACCCAATTAAAGTGTTCTGTACTCATGAGAAAATCCTAAGGAGAAAAAATTTAGAAATTTATCTAAGTGGCACTATGAATGTGATCAAATGACTGAGTTAATGCCCAACATAAAAATTTTCCAGAATTAAAGAAGACATTTTAAGAATTTATCATGTTACTTTTAAATTTTTTCTTAAGTGAAAATAGAATGTTAGAAGTTAATTACACAATTAACATTATACTCAGATATATATGTAGGGTAATGTGAGGTGCCCAAATCTCATAACGTATCCACTAATTTATTCCTCATGTTTACCTGTGCTGTGAATTCTTCTGCCCTTCAAGTTAGCATTCAAATATCAAGCGTGGTGGTGCACGCCTTTAATCCTAGCACTTGGGAGGCAGAGGCAGGCGGATCTTTGTGAGTTCAAGGCCAGCCTGGTCTACAGAGTGAGTTCCAGGGCAGCTGGGGCTACAGGGAGACCCTGTCTCGAAAAGACCAAAAAACAAAAACAAAAACAAAAACAAATATCATTAATAAAAGAGCCAAGTTTTGCAATATACATAACTTTATAAAACTGAAATAATTGTATGGGCAAAAATCTTGCTGGAACTCAGTATCAATCCCTAAATAATTTCAAAGCTATCTGGAACCTACCTCAGGCTGTCACTGACATGGACATCAATAGTAATAGTTTTCATATTTGGTAAGTTTTTCTAATGGAACAGAGACTCTGGAGAGTACTAAGTTTGGCTATCATATATGTTATATAAAGTTTAGTTCTTGGGAATAACAGTAGAAAAATAAATTATAGTTTAAATTTGAAGTACTTAAACCAGTTATTTTTAAGGTACTTTTCCAAAAAGGATGTTTAAATTATAGGTTTGTTGGTTTGTTTGTTTTAACTGGGGAGCTTGTTCCGTGGGTGAAGCATTTGCCCCACAAGCCTAACAAATGGAGTTTGGGCCCCCAGAACCCACATAAAGCCAGGCTAGTAATGTATGTGTCTGTTACCCAAGTCCCCACAGAGAGACAGGAGGTGGAGACAAGGATTCCCAGAAGCTTGCAGGTCAGCTAGATACAGCAGCGGACAGCAAGACTCAAGCAAGGTGGAGAGGGAGGACCAACATCAGAGACGGTTCTCTAACCTCCACACACGTGCATTGCGATGAATGTACCCACATCCCACAGACATGCACGTGAACATACACATACATACATATATCATACAAGCACAAAGATAAATTTTAAGCCATTCTTCAGAGTTCAATTGCTTACATTTCCGTTCATTTATAAGTTAACAACTTAATAGTATAAATTGCTACATCTGTAAACGGTTAGAATTATATAATGTACTATAAGTAACTTCAAACTGATTACTTCATTTTCATTTTCTTCCTATTTAAAACAATAAATAAAAACTAGATACACACACACACACACGATAACTAACTTGTGTAACACAAAGGGTCTAACAATATAAATATCAGAAGAAATACTCGGCCATAATTTCTCCTATGAAGATTTTTTAAAATCTTTTCTTAAAATTTTTTATTTATTTTCATATGTGTATGAATGTATTGTCTGCATGTAGGTTGGTGCCTGGTGCACCCGGGTCATGCAATGCCGTGGAGGTCAGGAGAGGGTGTTGGGTTCCCCTGGAACTGGAGTTAAAGATGGTTTTCAGCCGCCATGTGGGTGCTGGGGATCAAACCCAGGTCCTCTGCAAGAGCAGTTGGCATCGGTACTCTTAACTGCTAGATTATCTCTCAAGCCCCTTTTTTAATCTTTTTGTTTGTTTGTTTGTTTGTTTGTTTGGTCTTTTTCGAGACAGGGTCTCTCTGTAGCCCCTGCTGGCCTGGAACTCACTATGTAGACCAGGCTGGCCTTGAACTCCCAGGGATCACAGGTGTGTTCCATCACACCCAGCCTCCTATGTATATTTTAATGTAAATATAAGTGGTAAATGTTAAACACCTTCTGTTTTTATGTTCATGAGCTCTTAAAGGACTTCACACAGTCCTTTAAATGCCCCACCCAGTGGAGTTTTAGGCAGTCACCAATAGGAAGCAACATGGGAGAGTAATCATACTAACTCAGAGCTAATCACAACTGCGGAGGAGTCAGAAGGACCAACCAGAGGCAATCCTCCAGGTTGGTAAATCTAATCATAAAGCACAAGAAACCACACAAGCAAAAAGCCACGCTGCCATTGTTTTAGAATTTCTGAAAAATGGGGCCAGAAACATGGCTGAGTAGTTAAAAGAATGTGTTCCCAGCACCCATATGAGGTGGCTCACAACCACCTGTCCCTCCAGCTCCAACAGAGCTAAGACTTTCCCTGGCCTTTAGCAGCACTTACACATGCACGTACAGAATCATACGCAGATACACATAAAACATAAATTCAAAAAATATTAAAATAATTTTTGGGAAAACTACCTATTTTAAAATATACATTTTTTTTCAATTATAAATAAGACTGCTGGTGGTGACATGCTTGGGTTTTCCTTTTAAAATCTCCAGTAAAGTCGTAACCAAACTCATCATTTGAGACCTGCACATACAGTTCCTATAGCCAGTGACAAATTGACAGCCTGTTACGGTCAAATAAACTGTACAACCTAGTGACTTGAGAACATGCCTGAGTTCCAATCCTTGCTTTGGAACTTAAGATGAGACCTGGGCCAGTTTAACATCAGCATGTCAGTATGTAAAATATAGCCTCAGTACTTGTGAGTAGAGGGCTGAAGGATCCCTGCTAATTCAAAACTTCAGGAATGCTGAGCTTCCATGTACAAAATTGTCATATTTTCATTATTCTATACTCATTCTTATTAATATTCCAAATAATTCCTAGATTGCATATAATAATAATATAATGTGAATGGTAAATAATTAATGTTGTTTAGGAGATAGTGAAAAAAAGTCTGCATGTAGTTAGTACAAAAGGATTTTTTTTCCTAAAACTTTTGGTCAACAATTAGTTGAATCTATATATGCCAAGAGCTAGCTACAGTACTGAAGTCACAGAATTATCAGATCTTGTGGCATGTATAGAACAATGACTGGCATATGCCAAGCTCCATGTAAGTGTTTTGTAGTTTTAATATGGCAGAGAAAAAGAGACATAAGAAGAGATTTAAATAAACACAAGCCTTGGTTACAACACTACTACCTGTTCAGGTAAGAATCTTAAAGGAATTCATTTCACCTGTGGCACTCACCACTAACTTTTTAGGAGTTAAGGTCAAGTGATTTCGTAATACAAGCTGTCTTAAAAAGCATCAGGTAAAGCTTTTGATCTTTTTGGAAGAAAAGGACTGACTTTCAAGGTATTCTTTTTATTTATTATTTTTATTTTATGTGTATGAGTGTGTTGCCCACATGTATGTAAGTTTACCCATGTTATGCAATGCCCCAGAGATCAGAAGAGGGTGTCAGATCCCCTGTAACTGGAGTTACAGATGGTTGTTACCATGTAGGTGCTGGAAATCAAACCCAGGTCCTCTACAAGGGCAGCCAATGCTCTGAACTTCTGAGCCATTTCTCCAGCCCCATGAATTCTTTCTCTAATATTTAAAAGTACTGAACACCAAAGTCACAAATAGTCTTTATATTTAATGGTGCCATAAATAATGGTCTCCTTGGCACTTGAAGACCGTATTTTTGAGGTATGTTCAGTACTGTTTCCAGCACAACTGAGCTCTAGGTTTCTAGAGGAATAATCTCCAGGATATCACATCCTTCCATGGCTTCCTCCCCTTCTGCTGCTATTCTACATCCATCCCACACTTCCTAGCATTGACTCAGTCATCACAGTGTTCCAAGACCCAAGCAATACAGGACACAGAGAGCCAGCCATGTTCAGGCAGGCCAAGGACTCTGTATTTCAGGTTTCCTCCTTCCTCAGTACAACATCTTCTCAGTCACCTTTACTATTCTGACTTTTCAATGCTGGTGCTCTTGGAAGTCAGAACTGGGAAATCTTTCTTTTATCATTCTTCTATGTATTTTCTTATATTTTAAGTGTTTATGCGATCCTGACGCTATAATTTTTATCTTTATCATTGACTCATTTCCTACATGCAGATTCATATTTTTTTTCAAGCACCATTTAACAATCTCACCTTAAATGGTGGCAAGCCCCCAATAAAGAGCTTGTGATGCCCCTTCCAAAACCTAACCCTTCTTAATCTCTCCCATCTCAGGAAATGATGCTTCCATTCATCAGCTGTTCAAGCTCCCAAACTCACTTTTCCTTCCTCCCAACAGTTCAGTCTCCATAACTAGTCCATTAACAAGTCTGTTGACTTCTCCAAAACATACTCTTAACTTTCTCATTTTTCTCTACCTCCAGAGCCTCCACCCTGAGCACCACCACTGAGCCTTAAGGCAGAGAAGTGATTCATGCTGACTTGAAGATTGACGCATTGAATAAGTCTGACCTTAGAGTTCATAATTTCAATCAATATACCAATTTCTTTTACATCCAGTGGTAAGGTAATATGAATTTGAAATGAATAAATTTAGTCTTTGAAATTTAGTTCATCAATTTTTTAATATTGCATTTCATTTTAAAAGACTCAAGGAAGCAGATAAGAAACTCCAACCCCAAGTGAGGAAGTGCTGGCAAGCAAACAATGCTGCTGGAATCGGAACAGTCAGATTCATTTGAAGGTGAGACTCTTGGTAGGTTGAGCAGGCTCCAACAGATGAACCCACCCAAAAGGGCATTTGGAGACACGAACTTGACTCTACAGACATATAGATATAATAGCATACATGGAAATTGGTTCAGGGTACTAGGTGGGGGTACAGACAGGAAAGGGGTTCCAAGTATGACCAAAATATATTGTACAAATTTTGTAAAAATAAAAAAATTCCAACCTGGGCCGAATCATCCCCCTTAGGCAACATGGTGGTCTCCTGCTCCTGGGAGGTCATCATACTGATGCCAAACTTAGTGTGGACACCCAGTTGACATAGCACACTATGGCCCAGAACCCCTGGACTCAAGTGTTCCTCTTGACTCAGCCTCCCGAGTAGCTGGGACTACAAGCATGTGCCATACTGCCCAGCACCTTTAATTCCAGCACTGGAGAGGCAGAGGAAAGTGGATCTCTGAGAGTTCAAGGCCGTCCTGGTCTACACAGCAAGTTCTGGGTCAATTGGGACTAAAGTCTCAAAAAGACCAAAAAAAAAAAAAAGTCAGAAAATTAAAAAACGACAACAAAAGACTTGATGCATTAGAATTATGTTCAGGCCTCTAAAAATATTCATAGTTTTTAAAGAAAATATCCTAATTTTGGAGCTATGTGGATACACAAAGAAGAAAAGGAAGCAAAGCTGACATAATTCTCATCTTCTGCACGAGCCTAACAAGACACAAGCCAAACAAGGCAGTTTAGACAACGGAATACAATTTCCATACCAATTTCTAGAAATAAAAGTAGTTTAGACTGTAATAGGGCCAATTCATTTCCCATGGAAACCTCTGTAAAAGTAGCCATGTACTGTTTCTTTTATGTAAATGAAACAGTGTTTAACACATTCGTGATTTAGAATCAGAATCACAATATTTCAAAGACCATGGGATATAAATAAGTATTTGTGGAAAGCTCAGTACCATCAAAAAAGTCATAGAACTGTACTACCAAATGTCTATGGGGAAACATAGGTATAATTCCCCTGGAAACAACAGATGTGTTATGCAAGTCTTCAAAAATTACTTTGGTATGTTCATAGTTAAACTTCAGCATACTAGATGACAAATTATGGGCAAGCTTTTTGAAGAAACAGTATATGTCATCACTTGAAGGAGAAATCCAAGAAGTAAATAGAGAAATACAAATTTCATCAGAAGGTAAGCACAGCTTCAAAACACTAGTACCACAACTACTACTACTAATAATAATAATGGAATGTAAGCTTCCTGATGATTACAAAATGTTGACTAAAAATGGCATGAAGACACGTTAGTTAGCCACTTTCCTTGTGTAATTTCAAATAAATAAAATGACAAAAAATCATACTCAAAAAAGATATTCAAGAATGTAGTAAAACTGTGTCATGTCCCTGGTGAGGACAGAGAGGCAGAGCTATTGAGCAAGAGGCAGGGATTTGAACCCAGGGCTGATGATTCTGGGTTCAATCTCTTTGTGTGTATGGCATGTATATGGTGTGTGTGTGTGTGTGTGTGTGTGTACACATGTGCATGTGGTGTATGTCACCATTGCATGTACATGTAGAGGTCAGAGGAGGATGTCAGGTGTAACTGGACCACCTCACTTTTGAGCTAAGTTGACAAAGGCAATCCCAAGAAATCCTCCTGGCTTTGTCCATATCACCTTTTCAATGCCAAGGCTCCAGGTGCATAAAGTTGGGCCTGGCCATTTGTGTGGCTGCTAAGGTCTGAACTCCCATCCTGAACATCTCCACAGCCCTCCATTAGCCTTGCCATCTTACTACACAGTCTCCACATGGAAAAAAAATGACACAAATTACATAGTTTATTCGTGTAATTAAATGGCAGCAGCAATCGAGTGCTATGAAGTTTCAGCTTAAGCCACTTTTAAAGAGATCAAACCTGAGAATTAAAAGAGAGAAATCAGAGGCAGAGGCAGGTGGATCTCTGTGAGTTCAAGGACAGCCTGGTCTACATAATGAGCTCCACGCCAGCTGGAACTACAGAGAAATGCTCTCTCAAAAATAAAATAAAATAAAATAAAATAAAATAAAATAAAATAAAATAAAATAAAACAAAATAAAATAGAGAAATCCAGCTGTAACCTACAATTGGCCACACAGGCAGGACTCCCACCAGCTCTCTCTGGCAGCCATTGTCAAAGACCAAAGCCAAATTAACAAGCTGAGAATAAGTTCCTATGATCCAGTTCTTATGTATGCAATTTGATCTCATATAAACAATACTTAACATTTGCTCCGCAGAAACTGAAATCAGTTATTATCACCTGAAGCATGGCAATGCAGAAAGTATCATTAGATACTTTCAAAGTGAGGAAAAGACCTGGTTTCAGTCAACTAACACAGCTCAGAGGTAGGAAGACATGAGATATAGGGTTTGAGTGACAGGAAGACTAGGGTGTGGAGGTGAGATGTTTCCTCTGTGTAATTTCATCTCACATACCTGTCAGGAAATTATTTATCATTTATATACTGAAGCTATTTCTGTCATCTTTGCCCTAAGTAAAAATGAGACTTTAGTTAAAAGTATAAAGGTAGCCTGGAGCGTGGTGGTGCACGCCTTTAATCCCATCACTCGGGAGGCAGAGGCAGGCTGATCTCTGTGAATTCAAGGCCAGCCTGGTCTACATAGTGAGTTCCAAGATAGCCCAGGGCTACAGGGACACCCTGTCTCAAAAAGAAGAGACCAATAAAAAAGGTATAAATATATATGTATATATATTCATATATTGTACATCATTTCCAGTTAATGAGTGAATTCCTAATTATGTAGCTTTGGTATAGACTTTAGCACATTATTGGCTTTCTTTGTTCTGTCAGGTTAGGAACCAATAAACTTTATAAAATGGCAACCAAGTTCTAATTGAACTTTAAAAAGGTTGGAATTCATGAGACAATACAAAAGTTGGCCATAGGATGCTCCAGATGCATTTCAACAAGAGGATGTAAAGTGATTGTAAATGTATGTTTGACCTCTACAGCAATATAGATTGGACTCTTATTTAATCAACATGCTTGTACGTACAAGCCCCTCCAGCTGGACAATGGGGACCTTGGGCAGTATAAGTTTGGGCATAGTTGCTTGCAAATTGGTTTTACATGAAGGATGCGTGTATTCATTACTTGTTACTTATTATTGAAAAAAAAATGTATGTTTGACTTTTACTGTACTGACCATCATATGAAAACCACAGTGAGTTGCAGTGATAAGCAGATGCTAGAGTATACAATTATTAAAACAGAGAAAGGAAATGAAAGTCAGGGAGACTTCAGGGAGAAAATGACATCTACTTCGACATTGGGGAAAGTGAGTTCGAACAGCTTGAGGTGGGGAGGCACAGACAGAAAGTCACATGCTTTCAGTCTTCTTGCCATGAGCTCTGTTAGATACCTAAATTACTGGCTCTGAATTAATCTCCAGTGACACTCCAGTGACACATGGGAGTTCTACTATTGTCCCCAATGCTTCACCTCACCCCTCTGTTTATACCTTTTTTCTTGGACATTGTAATTTCTCTCTCTAGGAAAGCACTGTATTTCTATATCCTGATGTGACATTTTCAGGACAAAGTGAACACAGTCCTATTAAAAAGCTTGAACTCTACTTTTATACCTGGACTTCCTGCCAATCTTAGAGGAAAATCAATCTTTATATCTGACTGAGCAGACAAAGGGTTCGATATCATGGAGATGGCCCAGACAGAGTCCCATACATAGACCTGAACCCAGCCATCTGTAGAGGTACGAGAGAAAAATGTGTATTTTATGTCACTGGATACTTGTGGCTGTGACTTACAAGGCATTGTTGCACAAGAACCTGCTTAGAACAATACAGACTTAGGGATGGATTTCAGAGGAGAGAAGTGAGTTACTACTGAAGGTCACATGGCTAGTAAGTGGCTGAGTCTAGTTTAAAATTCTGGTCTGTCATACACCTAAGTCTATATTCTCTCTTCTGCACTGATGTTAAAGATGAAAATTCTAGGTCCTTGAAAGTCTGGGGCAGCTGAATAAAGGCAAGCATAGTGGCAGGAAAGAAAAGGCTGGATTAGCTGAAATTGTCTTAGGTGTCATAATGATTCATGAAGTTGGGAGGATAACTTTGGTCTAAATTTAGGAGAGTCTTGAATATCAAGCTTGGGAATTTCAACTTCAATCTAAGGACATGAAAAGCCATCAAAATATTTTGAATTTTGAATTCAGGAGAAACCTATTGAAGGAAGACAGTTCAGGAAGCCCCATTTAGCACAAACATTAGAGAGATCACTCACAGGTTTTTGCAGTAATCTAGGCAGTAAAGTAAAAGATAATAGATGATTGTTTCTTGTCTTTAAGCCAGGATTAATTGTACTTGCCCCAATAGACACTCCCTGTAGACCTGCAAGATTTATTTTAAAAAAAAAAAAAGGTCTAGATTGGTTCAATGTAAGTTAACACTTTGAGTCTTAACTTTCAGTCTACTTCAACATATTTTTCATGTAATACTTAGCTATTAAGCTTGTCTATATACAGATGTATCCAGCAATTTATAAATGAGGTTAAATAAGTTGTATGGAGGTTGGGAGAGATTATTCAGTCTAAAAACATGAATCTACTGCCTTTAGGCTAAAACGATCAGCAAAGGGGGCAGTGACTGCCACACAACAGCTGGACCAACCCAGCATCCAAATCATGAAAAACACCAACCTTGCCAAGGGCTGGGGAAGGAGAGATGCACATATTTTGCTTTACCTACTCCTTTTAATGAAGAGTATGTTGACTCAACATGTACTTACATAGAAAATATTTACTGACTAGAAGAACTTAAATTTACTTTAAAGATCAATTAAGTAAATAGAGTATATATAGATATATATACTCTCTATATATAGATATAGATATATATACTCTATATATATAGAGTATATATATCTATATCTATATCTATAAATTCTCTCTCTCTCTCTCTCTCTATATATATATATATATTTTTTTTTTGTATGTTTTCCTGAGACTCCAGATTTCAAATTTCATTCCTATTTCATAAGGATATGAGAATTTGAGGAAAAGCCTCATTAGGAAAGCCTGTTTCTAGCACATCTTCTGCTTTAGATTATAGGCAACTGCCTTTCAAGAATGTTTTCTGCAAAGCAGACCACAAGAGAAGTCTTCCTGGGAGCCTGAGGTAGGTTTTCACATTCACCATCCCTTGGGCTACGAATAGCTAGTTCCAGGCCAATCTGGAAAGCAAAGGAAGACCTTGTGCCAAAACACAAAAACCTAAACGAAAAAGTTCTACATTAGAAAGATAAAATATCAAACTAAAGACATGAAAAACAGAGTTTCCCATATACCCTTCCAATCTACTCTTTCCCAGCCACAGAATTTATTTTTCTATCACCATTCATCCCCCCCACTGGAGGTCAAAGGCTCTAATGTCTACTCAAGGGGTAAAGTCATGGCCTCCGAACAGCAGTTATTTTATCATCAGACATAGGCTTCAATTTATAGATGAACAACACAATTTCTAATACTCCTTTGCAATTCATATTGCCTTTGTTTTCCTTAGACACATTAAACTTCTAGGAATTTGGGGAGACTTATGGGTAGCATTTTTCTTTCTTTAGTACAACTTTGGATGGTTTAACTAAATGTGTCACTAATTGTAATTTTTTTTTATTTTCTTTATTTCTGTATGTGTATGAATGTATTGTCTGCATGCAAGTCTGTGCACCCGTGTTGTGGCAATGCCGCGGAGGTCAGAAGAGGGTCTCAGATTCCCCCGGAACTGGAGTTCTCCTGGAATTGGAGTTTCGGACGGTTCTCGGCCGCCATGTGGGTGCTGGGGATCGAACCTGGGTCCTCTGCAAGAGCGGTCGGCGCTCTTAACCGCTAGGCTATCTCTCCAGCCCACTAATTGTAATTTTTTTAATGGTACATATGAGAATCTTAAAAATTAGAGGGCTTTGGGCAGCAGGCTCCCCATGCTGGCAAGATCCTAGACTCTATCTGGGCCTCTATCCTGAGAGAGACATAGTGGGAAGAGAAAAGAGGAAAATGAATTTAAAAAGTCAAAAGTCAGGAATTCTTTTGATTCTTTTGTTGTTATTGTTTGTTTTGTTTTTATTTTTATTCTTTCGTTTGTTTTACTGCTTTTGTCAGGGTCTCCCTAGTCCCAGCCTGCCTGGGAGTCACTATGTGGACCAAGCTGGCCTGAATCTCATACAGATCTGTCTGGAACTTGAGGGTTTAACTGGCCTGGTGTAAAAAGGAATTCTTAAGTCAAAATAGGAAAGAGGCAACCGAGGTCTCTGAAATGAGACTTTTTAGTGGACAGAAGTAAAACAGCTTGTTTTCCTTTGAGAGTATATGCTAAATACTTAGATTTGAAATATGAGGTGGGTACACGTTCTTGAAGTATAAGCGTGTCCATAGTCCATGTGAGACCCTCGTTTCCCCTTTATATTTTTGAACTAAAGAAAACAAAACAAGGGGAATGAATGACTTTAGATACAGAACCCCACATAGGAGCTGAATACTCTTCTACTGTGGTCAGACCTCGTTCTCACTAGGATTATTTTGTAATTCTCAGGAAAAGTTAAATTTGGTTTTAAAAAATATTTTATTTATTATTTTATATGTATGAGTGTATTGCTGCATGTAGATAGGTGCACCCTTGCCCTGCAATGCCCAAGGAGGTCAGGAGCATCCAGTTTCCTGGAACTGGAGTTACAGATGGTTGATAGTAACCCTGTGGGTGCTGGGAATCAGACCCAGGTCCTCTGCAAAAGCAGCCAGTGCTCCTAATTGCTGAGCCATCTCTCCAGCCCCTAAATTTGGGGGTTTTTTGTTGTTGTTCTATTTGTTTGTTTTCAATGTATATTTTTATTGAACTTTTGTGCATTTCATACAAAACATCTTTTTTTTTAAATTTTATTTATTTTTGTATGTGTATGGTGTAGTGTCTGCATGTAGGTCTGTGCACCAGTGTCGTGCAATGCCGCGGAGGTGAGAAGGGGGTCTCAGATTCCCCTGGAACTGGAG
>VZQC01010433.1:565935-671672 GCA_009823505.1 Rhizomys pruinosus
AAAAAAAAAAAAAAGGAAAAAGTGCTTTAATGGGATCAAGAAGGGACAGGTAGATAAAGCAAAATAATTCTTCCAAAGCATGGCTCTTATTAGGCAGCTTTTTTTCCTTTGGAAAAGACTAGTCAGGCTGGAGGAAAACTCCCTTGCATCATTATAGAGTCCGTCTTACAGAAAGAATTCTAATTGCATGGATATGTCATACTCAGAGAGCTGAGTTATGTGAGTGAGTTTTCATAGCAACAGTGCAGGTTGCAAATCAGATGTAACAGATTTCTTGGTGTTTGGATGATTTACCAAAGTTTCACATTACTTTCCTCTCAAATTGACATTTCTTCCTGATTGGTTAATTACCATTTTTGTTTCAGAGGCGAAAAGGTCCTGAATAATGCAGTGACAGCTGGGTGATCTGTGCATGAGTCTCAAGTTGAATCATTTTCTTGTTGGTTCACCCCGTGTTTATGTTTAACCTACAAACTACAACAAAAATAGTCCCCTTTGGCTTGACAGCCTTTGTCTTGTTTTATAATCTGGAGCGTAGGGGAACCCTGTTGTCCTGGCCTGTTTAGTTCTTCCAGGGCTTAGAAAACTTGACCCTGTCTGAAAGAGAAGGCAATATGAATGAGAGTTGCAGGGACAGCCAGAGGTTCTCTGCAATTCACTGACAGCTTCACACACATGTTTGCCTACATGTAAGATGGAAAAAGTCAGACTAAAAAGTGCACACTCTCTGGCCAAGGTCAGCCCCAACACTGATCCGACCTGTCTATGATTTGGGGATGTGGTCCTAACATTGGCTGAGTTATACTTTCTTTGGAAGATTGGTGACAAATGTATTTAAAAATAAGTGACTTCCCAATAGCAAGAGCTTTTAAAGGTAATCATTTTCATATCGTTTAGATTGACCACGGATTTCTCTGTTTTCAGAACATATGTATGAGGTGTCAGTCTACTAGGGGCTGGGTATATGTATGAGGACTCTACTAGGGGCTGGGTATATGCTATTTTGAAACTAAATGGAGAACAAAACAGCATGGAGTCAGTAGGTGAAAACTGTCATTCATCAGTCAGATAAAGAAGTTGCCAATGTAATAAAATATGCAGAGGAGAGAGCTACATGCAGCTATGAATTCTTCCGTAGTTGAGAAAGCCTAGAAATACAATCATTGAACTGAACTTGTCAACTGTAAGAGTTGACAAGGGCATGAGGTGAAGGAGGGCATTGTGGGAAGAAGGAACAGCATGCACTAAGCATCTGCAGAGGCTCAAAGTGGTAAGGAGGGTACTGAGCCAGAAAGGATGGAACCTGATTTTTCAAAAGCCAACATGCCTAGAGAATATGCATCAATGAGGTGAAAGATGAGTTCAAAGAAAGAAGTAGAAGCCAGGTCTTCAAAGCCATATTAAGCATGGAACAAGATTTGGGGGGCAAAAATAAGAATACATTTATAGACCATGTTGAAATCTCTGTGGGAGCAACAGGTTCTTTAACATCCATTCAGAGAGCATGGTGGAGAACTGAGTAGATGGAACTCAAAGTGACCTGGATAGATGAGTTGAGACGTCCTGAGGCCTGTCCTGTGCATCAGACCACGGTGAGAAGCATACATGCATTTGTGGGTTGGGTACATTGCACACCTGTACATATCCACCATCTCTCCTGCTTGAGGAATCTTAAAGCACAACTCTGCCATGCTGATGGTGCTGTCTATTTGCCATGACTCCACAATAGCACAGTGTACCCTCAACCTGACAACCTGAGGTCTAGCTACTTCAGACCCCTTCTACTTGGGCAAAGCCCCGATCTCTCCTAAATGGTTTACTTGTGTCACTGTTTTGCTCAGTTTGCTTTGAAGTATTCTGGGATAGCTTTTACCTCCTGCTTTCCTACTTTTCTTTATTTTTGGTTTAGGCCTAAATTATCCACCTATCTCTGTCTATATTCTCTAAATCTTATATATCCTTGCCATCTTGCTTAAATCCTTGTCTTCTATTAAGAATTCCCAGTCTGGGGGCTGGAGAGATGGCCTAGCGGATAAGAGCGCCGACCGCTCTTACAGAGGACTCGGGTTCGATCCCCAACACCCACATGGCGGCTGAGAACCGTCTGAAACTCCAATTCCAGGAGAACTCCAGTTCCAGGGGCATCTGAGACCCTCTTCTGAACTCCGCAGCGTTGCACGACACGGGTGCACAGACTTGCATGCAGACAGTACATTCATACACATACAGAAATAAATAAAATTAATAAAAAAAAATAAAGTATTAAAAAAAAAAAGAATTCCCAGTCTTCTGAAGGCCAGTGTAGACGTCTCAACTCTCCCCCTAGGTGTTTTGTTTTACAGTCATTCCTCCTGGTCCACAGACCATATATTCCAGATCTCTAGTGAATACATGAAAGTACAGATAATAATGAATATTTTTCTACATACATGGTTTCTCCCACATTTTTCTATATATATGATTGTAAAAAAGTTTGATTTTAAATTAGGCATAATAAGAGATTAACAATAGCTAACACTAAAACAAAATAACAATATGCTATGTGTTATTTAAAATTTATTAGTGGTCTAGTTCTGTAATTTCCCCCTTTTTTGAGCTGTGAGTCAATTGCGGTGAATAACTTGAACAGCAGAAAGCAAAACGGAGGCAGGACAGAAAGACAGGGCAAATGAAGAGGACCTGGGAAGGGAACAGAGGACTTCCCTCCAGGGTCCAATCTGCATTAGACCCTGATAACAAACACAGCTGAATACAATCAAGAGCTCGTATGCAGACACTACCCCTTTTCAAGAGCTATCTCAAACTACAAATCAACTGTTTACTTAGGGTCAGAATGTTTGTGACCTTTGAGTTTAACCCTCAGCACACCTCTCTCATCTCTCAGCATCTTACAATTTCAATTACAAACAGGAAACTCCTTATGAGGAATAAGTAGTCCTGCTCATTTACTTTTCATTCGATTCTTAATTAACTTTGCTCATTCTTTGAATCTGGTTGCAAATCATATCCTTCGAGCAATGTAGCTTCAAAAACCAAAGAATTACATACATAACTATTGCTAAGACACCTCAGGTGGGGCTCTTTTGAGAAGCCTGTGCCCACCCATATATACTAGAATCCTTCTCTAAAGGGTGTGTCTGTATCTCTCTAAACACCATCACTTAAATCTAAACCTTGCACAGTCTCTTATCTCTACTCCAAGAAGTACTAACTCTGCTCTACCCCAATCCTGACTCTTTCTAGAATGCTTTTCTGTGAGGAAGTAAAAAAAAAGAAAAAATTCAAGAACCTTAGAGGGAAACTCCTTTGGCTACTGGCATCAGTGATAGACTGAGTATCACAAAGGCCTTTGAAAAACCATAGATGTAGGGGTCAATATATTTGAAATTAAACGTGGCTTGCTTTGCTATGTCAAAGTGAGAATAGTAATTTTTTCAGCTTTGTTTGTAAGTGTTTTATATTTTTATTCAGTTCATAAAGCACCACTGGCTGCGACAATATTTCTTCTGCTTTTCAGACACCTGCACTTTGCTTTGCACATAGTTGGCCTTTAGTGAACAAGGGTTGCTCAAAATGTGTGCTGAGAAACATTTCACCTGTACCTTTGTCGTGCAAATAAGTTTGGAAAACTCCATATAATCCATTTAAATCAGATGTACAAAATTTATTGAGTAACAGATCAGCTATAAAAATTCACAAAGGTGTAACAAATGATAAGTCTGATTTACCAATGAAAAAAAGAAAATCTGTATTCAAAGACTAGATAATTATTTATTTTCAAGGTCTTTAAGATTCTATGCCCTCCTGTGAAAAATATGGACAGTTTTACGTAGATATGAGATTGTATGCGAAGATACTTCACATCTGAGTAAGCACCTCAGTAAGCTGCCTTTGAAGGGTGTTCAAAAGAAAGTGACACTTTAACTTTTTCTCTTAGCCCATCCTAATGTAAATGCATTCATTTAATACAGACACACACACAGACCACACACACACACACACACTTTAATCTTTCCTTCACTTCTGTTTTCTAACAGCACTGTCTTCTTAAATCTACTATCTTTTCTTTCTCATCTCTCCTTTTTCTTAATTTCATGAACACCTATCAATAAGAAATTAAAATAGAAAAATACAATCTTTATGAGACTTCCTTTTCAATATCTTGGTTATATTACTGAATGTAAACAGAAGAAAAAGGACTTCCACCAAATTCCCTTCCTATTGTCCAGTAAGCAAACATTTCTGAACTGAGCCACTAATCCTTCCATTGTATTCTCTTTCCAACAGTCTGAGCAAGATTAGAAATCAAGTGGAAAAAAAATAGTTGAGAGATTAGGAGATACTGGCAATTCAAGCTCACAAAAAGTCTCTGAAAGCTCAAGAAACAAGAAAGGTTGGCCTTTCTCATTAAAATCTATTTGAATCAGTGCAAAGACTGAAGGCATCCATAGTGTTTATGTGTAACCTTTGTATACTTGAGCTGTAGTACAAAAGCTAAAACAAGATTGGCCCCATTTGATATTAGCTTCTGTAAGGAGCCCAACTATGGCTATTGCTTAAGAGATGTAGGTATGTAGGGCATTCTCCATTTAAAAGCTCTAAGAAACAAGGAGAATGCCAGCCAGTTCCAAAGCTCAGGATCAATCATTTTTCACATTTGTACTATTTTATGTCACAGGAAAACAAGCAAACACTGCTAGTTATATGGCTGTTCACCAAGACCCTAGCACAATGTTCTTTTGCTTTACTACTTATTTCCAAAATGAATACTGATTTTTATATAGGTCGCTGGCACCCAGCATTCAATTTCCCTTATTGAAAATAATTTTCTCATATAAAGATACAGGAATGAAATATATTGCCAAGTTTTGACTCTAGCCTGGAGAAATATTTTTGAAAAGTGAATTTTAGCAAAACTGACCCAACCTTGAAAAGATGTGTGTGAAGAAAGCCTGAATGTATTTGAAGATTTCATTATCATTGTTATTTTAAAGAGTTCTGTTCTCTAGGTTCCTTAAGCCTCTGGCATGAAAAAGTGGCTGTTTCCTAAGGATGGAAGAGGTCTGGGCAGCACTTTAGAAGCCAACTAACAGTGGCTTAGCTAACTCCAAAGCAACTCCTATTAGAATGAAAAATAAATAGACAAAGTGTCAGACTCAAAACTTATTCTCTTACAGAGATAAACTGTAAGTGTTCTACAGAAAGCCAAAACAGCTCTCTGGGGAATGTTTGGGATTTGGGGAAAGAACAATGCAACTGTTCTGCAATTGGACGTACCTCACAGGGCAAGTTGAAGGAGTTATGAAAAATGGTGAAAGAGCTGCCAGATGATGAAACTGATGGCTTCTGATCATAGAGATGAGCATCAGTGCAGCTCTGGAAAGGACACGAACAACAAAAACTCACGACACACACATATCCTATTTATAACATTATAATTATATTATAATATTCCATTTAAAAATAATATTAAAATTATACCTTTAATATAATTGGCAATATATAAACTATCTCCTAGGCTTTAGAATTTAATATTTCAATGCTTCAAGAAAAATGAATTTCTTAAACACTAATAATTTGTACACTACTTTTGTAAAACCTACACTATATAATTACGAACTTGGGTGTTTCTAATTTCTTCAACAACATTGAAAGTGATTCCTGAGGAAGTGGGAAGCAAGGATGAAGACATGATTTATTCTTCTTTTCCTTCAACAAAATAGGTAGAAATTGACTTCAAAAGGATTCCCTTTTTGGGTGTTTTAATTATGTGTTACCACGAAATTCCAATAATCAAGTATTGATTGTCTATCTGAAAAAAAAATATTTAAAAAAAAAACGAAAAAGAAAAAACAACCAGAAAATAATAAACAACTTTTTTCAATCCCCAGAATACAAACAAGTCTACGCTTGAATTTCTTACCAACCTGGTCCTAAAGTTATATAACTTAGGAAAAGAGAGCAATAATGATATCCTCTCTCTCCATGTTAAATCTACTATGCGTGGTAGGAAACCCCTCCCCATGGATGGTCCAGGTAAAGAAACTTCCTCAGAGTGCACAGGCTGATCAGCAAGGAGGACTTTGAACTGCGAGGTCAATATCTACATTTAGATGATGTTTAACTCTGCATGAAGACGATGAATTTCAGTTAGGAGGAACAGTGACACACCTCAGTTGCATTTGTTCATTCAGAAAGATTTAAAATGCTGGTAGTAAGATTAGTAGAGTCAGGAAATAACTGGCAAAGAAAAAAAATGATAGTAAGTGGCCATCACACCTGGCAACACACCACAAAATGACACTGAGAGAGGACTATACAGGAAATGGAGAGATAAGCACCAAAAGTCAGAACACCCAATTAACTGCATCAGATCAGGTTAGCGTTGACATTGTCCCTGAAAGGAGGTCGAGAATCAGGTAAAACTAAACCTGAGCTACTACCCTGTCAGTGGATCGCAGTGACAGATCTAGGACTCTAACAAATGGGGAAAACTTAGAAAGCCTCCCCCTTGCTGGGCCAGCTGAAACCCGAAACCAAGCACTCTGCATCCTTCCCATAACTTTGAGCTTTAAACTGCTCTTGATAGACCTTAAGTTGCTCTTCTGTTTCCAGGGCCTGCTTGAAGATGTGAATGTTCCTCTTAGCTTTCTGTTCCTGCTCCAGCCGCCGCACCCATGCCTCCCCACCATCACGGACGCGCCTATTCCGATGTGCGGGAACCAGAAGCGAATGAAACGCGCCCGGCGAGGAAAAAAAATGGTAGGGTCTGGGGGTGGCGCGGGGGGGCGGGGCAGGGGCGCTGGCGGACAAGGCAGGGGTGCGGACCCGGAGGACGCTGAAGGGGGGTGGAGGGAGGGGACTCAGGGGAGAAAGCCGCACCCAGGACAGAGGACGGGTGGGGGTAGGGCAGGTCGCGAGATGGCCAAACGATTTTATAAATACTTATTATTTGGATAAAATATCGGGACAGTGCAAAAGTGTAGCAGAATTGTTTTAGCTGCTGATTTGTATTTGATCTAGAATTCAAGAAGTGATAGACCACATATAATCAGAACAATTTTCATATGTTGACAATAGAATTTTCCTCATCTACTTTTCAAAATATTTCTTTGAAAATGCAGGAGTGAAAAGAATGGGAAACAAAGCAAAAGCAATACTAGCCATGGGTGATGGTCGTGCCTCTGCTCTTCAAATGCCCAGGGGACCAGCGCTGACTTTGGATTCCTCATCTGATTCTTTCTACTGTCACGTCTGAGGGTGTGTAAGGTTGTTGCCTTTAATACAAGGGATTCTCTGACCACTTTGACCAACAGAGTACCACAGAAGCGATGCTGTCTCACTTTGGAAGCCAAGTAATCTTCAATATTCACCTATTCAGGGCCCTAGGCAAGGACCTTAACAGAGTTCCATGTTGATGTCCAGCACAAACTTCCCTATGGATGAGCCATTGGGACATTGGAAACTCCATCCTTGTGAAAAGCATTACTGGTGGAAGCTTTGAAGAACAAGGCCTGAGCTGTCAAAAAAAAAAAAAAAAAAAAAAAAAAAAAAAAAAAAACCCTGGCCTACATTACTTTTTTAAAGCAAAATTATAGTTTAAGTCAGCAAATATTGGAGGATTTGTTAAATAGAGGCAGCCAAATTATAGCTGAAATTTTGGTTAAAACTGGGATTATTTTTATGTCATATATCACATATATACACACAAATACACATGTGCAACTAAAATGTAGATGTTCCGATATCTGAAGTTTTACCCAAATAAAACTACAGACAAGAAAAAAAAAGATATCAAACTTCCCATTTTTGAAAAATTCTGTTAAAGGATCTTATTGGATGTTTATTGTCTGTCTCCAGCACAAGACTGAACAGATAAAACAAAAGTAGATCAGAGAGGGAGGACTTTTACTGATTGCAGTATCAATTCTTGCCAAGTATAAGAGAAGCTTCTGGTATTTGACTGAGTACCTCATTCCCAGAGGTATTCAAAGTAGTGTTCCTCATCTGATCCTGAAATAGCATTCCGACTCATGCTATCTCTAGATCTGTTATGTACTAAGCTTCCTTTATAGTAAATCAAATAGCACCCAGATGAATAAAGAGATACTTTTTTGTATGGAGAGATACAAATAAAAATAAATGTAGCTGATCAATTGGGAAATATATTTGAAAACATGGTGCTAATATTCGTGTTTAAAAGACAAGTCTCAGGCTATAACATATTGATGAACATGTGGAAACTACATTTTCCCAAATCAGAAAAAGATGTCAGACCTCAGTGAGTTTTCCAGAAATCTCAATTTCACAAGTTAAGGGTCAAAAGGTCTAATTGTTAAGATGAGTTAGAACAACATAATCCCAAAGATTTCATATTTGTTTCTATTTAAGTAATCAGAATCTAATATATTTTAACTACCTTCTCCTTAACAGATTTAACATAGTACCATGGTATAGTTTTTCAGGATTTTGGCTACTCTGGTATCCAAAGGTCATCTGTCATCTGTTTTTGTATCCAGGCATTCTTTTTGTATATTTTACTTCTAATTTATGATGGGAAACTTGATGCCAAGACAGTTAAATTTGAGTTTACTCGTGCATATGTCAGACAGAGTTATACGTTGGATACAAAGATCTAAGATAACCTCTAAAGAATAAGTCTGCCTAGCTGGATTTAATTTAATATATTGTTTTGTTTTCATTTTGTTGATGGGTGTCTCACTATCTCCTAGACTGGCCTTGGTCCTCCTACCTCAGCTATATACTTTCAAAGCTTTTAAGTCTGTAGAAAGGCTTTGAGGCACTACATTTTAAGTAGGGTTGACACAGCCATCTGCATTTGTCCATTTCTTGTTATGATTCAAATGGCTACTGTCAAGGAGGCTGCCTCCTTGCCAGGTGTGGTGACATAAGCCTTTAATCCCAGCAACTGGGAGACAGATGGAGGCAGATCTCTGTGAGTTTGAGACCAGCCTGGTCTACGTAGTGAGTTCCAGGCCAACCTGAGCTACACAGAGAGATCCTTCTCTTAAAAAAGGCTGCTTCCATACCTGAAACTGCAGTCTTGGGCATAAAACAAAGGGACGGTGCCTCATGAACCCTGCAGCCCACAACCTAACAAGACAAGTCTGAATCTCAGACACTAATTATGATCCTTAAATAAGAAATGACAGTCGTGAATAGTTCTGCGGAAAAGCACTAGAGTAAAGATAGAAAACAGTAGGTCTTAGTTTGATGTAAATTATTAATTGGCTGTGGGCTCAAAGGAGACCTTCTAACCAGTATTCTTCCATGTTATCATGTGTAGCAGCAAACAGAATTGCCAATAATCAACCAGCCACAGTGCCGAGGCCTAATCCTGTTTGTCCTGGTTTTCTTTTTCTTTTTTTTTTTTTTTTAATATAGAAAGTTTTATAGGCACACACCCATTCATTTTTACATTGCTTGGTTGCTGCCACTCTACAATAGGAGGATCGAGCAGTTGCCACAGAAATGTGGCCATCAAAGTTGGACATATTTATTGCCTGGCACCTTTGCAAAAAAGTTTGTCTACTTTGCAATAAAAGGGCGTGAGAAAGTTGAAATGTCTACATGAATAAGAGAGAGATGGAAATGATATTATTAGTTAATACTGATGCTGCCTGCCAAGGTTTGGGTATTGCATTAAATCTGGCAGATGCCATCTGATTTAACCCTTAGAAAAAGGCCATCAGTTAGTCACCATATTTGTGTTTGTTTTATAGGTAAGCTCGCTGGCTTCCTGAGCACAGACAGCTGGCTAGATAAAGAGCCAGGTTTCTAGATCTAGAGAGTTCTTAACCACTGAGCAACATTGTCTGTGTATATCTGAAAAGGGTCAGTGTTGTTAGCATTCCTTTAATGTAGAATTTAAGATCACGGTTAATTAAATATAGTTTTGCTGTGAGTTTCTCTTCCCTTTGGTCATTGGCTAAACATAGCTGGGATGCCCCTCTCCTCCATCATAGTTATAGATTTGGGATTTTGTCACAAAATTCAAGCTAAAAGTAAAAGAATACATTTGGCAAATGTGGACTCCCAGCAGCAACAGGCAGTAGAAAATCCGTGCCTGCTTTTGTGACTGTGGTGAGTAAAGCTCGGAGGAATCCTCTCTCCAGGTCTGGAGGATCTTCACAACTACAACTGAACATCGAGTCCGTGGTACGAGCTCTTTTCTTAGGGAGGCAACATAGAGGATGTATTTTCTCTACCTCACACAAATAGGCCCTGCTTTTAGACCTTCAGGAAGAGAACAGAAGTTCTTTCTTGAAAATATTAAGATATAACAACTCGAAAAAACATTCCACTTAAGTTGGCTCATATTTAGAACCAGTATGACTTAAACTTGTTTGAGCTGGCTATTGTGGGTTACTTGGGGCAATAGATGGATTCCTCTATCCTCATTTCTCATAACCTACCCAAGACATACATATACAGAGAGAGAGAGAGAGAGAGAGAGAGAGAGAGAGAGAGAGAGAGAGAGAGAGAAAAGAAGCCCTTTTCTTCCATTCTAGCCTTGTAGGAGGTGGTCTGAATTATGCTGTTTGACAATGGCATACATTTCAAACAGAAGTAAACAATGTTGTAAAATATGGTACCTATTATTTCACCTTTGCCAATCCCACCAACCTGATAAAGAATAAAGGGATACTGAAATGGAGAAGAAACAGCAAAAGAATTATTGCCTTAATTTAGGTCCTAGACTTCCGTATCCTATTTTGTGAACCCCATATGTAGGATATGATTTACCTGCTCACAACATTTCAGGCAAACAGCTTTTCCACAGTAGCACGAAGTAAGTTAAAATTGGGATGAGGACTGAATTGAAAGAGGACCCTTTCCAGCAATTGTGCCCTGCTGTCTCAGCTCTGCTTGCCCTCCACCAGCAAGCAGAGATAATCTGTGATGAGCCCGGACACATCTGGGGTAATGGTGATGCAGTCGATTCAGAAAGAATAAAGCAGGGGAGGAAAGGCTCACAAGCCCAACTGGGTTCATGAATGTGAAAAGAACCAAGTCTAGGGAAAAAAAGCTGATTTAGAAATTATTATTTTTTATTATTAATTTTATTTATTTCTGTATGTGTATGAATGCACTGCCTGCATTCAAGTCTGTGCACCCGTGTCATGCAATGCCGCGGAGGTCAGAAGAGGGCGTCGGATTCCCCTGGAACTGGAGTTCTCCTGGAACTGGAGTTTCAGACGGTTTTCGACCGCCATGTGGGTGTTGGGGATCAAACCTGGGTCCTCTGCAAGAGCAGTTGGTGCTCTTAACCGCTAGGTCATCTCTCCAGCCCTAGAAATTATTTTTAAGGGTAGTACTCAGTAGATAGCTTCAAAAAGGTGAGTGTTCAAAGGAGAGGCCACAGGAGTTATGCCTTAGTTTGTTCTAATGGAAAGAGTGTGACAACGGCATTCCCGTCTATAGGAAGGTCATTGGCTAAACTTTGCAAATTGTCCTTTCACACACTTGGATTTTTCTAACAACTTTTAACCATATCAGACACGTCAGAACTAGGCATACCATAGAAATAGCAGCATTCCCATGCTTGACCCACAATCACCAATGTATGTCATCAACCAGGAGCCCACCAACAGTTGAATGGATTTAAAATGTGGAATGTAGCCAGGCATGGTGGTGCACGCCTTTAATCTTAGCACTTGGGAGGCAGAGGCAGGCGGATCTTTGTGAGTTCAAGGCCAGCCTGGTCTACAAAGTGAGTTCCAGGACAGCTGGGGCTACAGGGAGACCCCGTCTCATAAAGACCAAAAAAAAAAAAAAAATGTGGAATGTATGTACAAAATGGACGAAGGAATTACATCCCTTGTAGGAAAGTGGATGGAACTGTGATCATTGTGTTAAGAGAAATAAGCCAGAATCAGAAAGACAAGCATCATGTTTTCTCTTATATGAACCCTGTATGTGTGTGTGTGTGTGTGTGTGTGTGTGTGTGTGTGAAGAATAGGAATAGGAGGAAGACAAAGGCTGTCTTCTCTCATACGTAGACTCTAGATATAGACAAATGGAAAATAGACTAATTAATCCATATGTCATCAAGAGTGGGGAGGAGGGTAAGAAAAGATAATGGGAATACGTAAGAGCAAAGCACAATAATTTATGTGCTTGAAAATATAGAACCCGTTGTTTTGTTTGTCAACAAAAAATGAAATGAAGTTTCATTTAAAATTTAGAATTTAAAATATTAAAGGCTGGGCATGGTAGCACAAGCCTTTAATCCCAGCACTTGGGAGGCAGAGGCAGGTGGAGCTCTGGGAACTACAGGCCAACCAGAGTGAGACCCTGTCCTTGAAGATAAAATACAACACCAGATAAAAGTTAAGCATTCTAGGGCTGGAGAGATGGCCTAGCAGTTAAGAGCGCCGACCGCTCTTGCAGAGGACCTGGGTTCGATCCCCTAGCACCCACATGGCGGCTGAGAACCGTCTGTAACTCCAATTCCAGGAGAACTCTAGTTCCAGGGGAATCCGACACACTCTTCTGACCTCTGTGGCATTGCATGACACGGATGCACAAACCTACATGCAGACAGTACATTCATACACATACAAAAATAAAAAATAAATAAACTTAAGCATTCTACTTCCCAATATGTTTCATATCTAGCTATTTGTGCCTATTTGGCTTCAACATTCTCAAAGCTCAACCAGAGGTGGTACTTCTTTGTATACCCCTATAATAAGAAGGTCCCCATTCTATAACCTCCTGACTTCAGTCTCCAGACCATGAATGCAATTGGGATGGTAATTAAAAAGCAAAAAATATGTTAGGAGATGTTATAAGCCACAATAAGAACTTGTCACCCTTTATAGAGAAACCACAGTTTGCAGATTAGCATACCATCCAAGCATCTGTGTCTATGCTCACAGCTTAGCTTGACATAATAATTGGTACTGCTTAAATGCCTGTACATCCAATAGCTTGTGCTTTGTTAGTATGACTAAAAAGGGTATCACTGGAAAAGCTGTCAATCCATGAAGGGAAACAACCTGAACAGACTGGAGTCCAAAATGACAACTCCAAAGAAATTAGACTGTTTTCTTCTCACCCACTTGTGCCCCTTTCCCAAAGCCCAGTGAACAAACTGCGGAAGAGGAGGCGTGGTAGATTGTAAGGGCTGCGGAGAGATAGGGGTGAATCATTAGACTACAGGAATATAGTCTGGACTCCTGATTGATCAACATGCCTGTGCATACAAGCTTCTCCAACTGGACTATGGGAACCTTGGGTTGTTCAAAATTTGGATATAGATACTTGCAAAATGCACCAATTACCTAATTGTATGACATACTGAGTAACATCAATGTTATCTGCAAACAACTGTGTCATTATATTGTAGAATCCCTTAAAAATAAAATAAAAAAAGAAGGAAAAGCAAAAATAAATAAATAAAAAGCAAAAAATATAAGCCAGGAAATGACTGACACCCACAAAAAGCCCTTAGGGGACAGGATGAATAAGACTTAATTATTCATTTAGTGGTAACTTCCTATGGGTGTGTATTCTGCATGAGTCTCATGCTAGGGATATTAAATGTAAAAACGATGACAAAAATTGGGGTGGGGGAATTCTGTGCCAGCATTCAGAAGGCTGAGACAGAGCAGTCAGTTATTCCAGGTCGGGAGTGAGGGAAGTGGGGAGGAGGGGGAGGAAAAAGAAAGTTTCTATCTTTTAAAAGTTATGCAGTTATATTCGGGAAGAAGAGGGACAAGAAAGAGAAGAGTACAGTTGGCTGTGGGGGGTCCACACCTTTAATCCCAGCACTCAGGTGGCAGAGACAGGTGGATCTGTGGACCACTAAGTGTTCCAGGCTAGCCTGCCAGGAGGTATATAGCAAGACCATTTGTTAAAATTACAACAACAACCTGAATACCAGAGGGAAATGAGGAGTTGAGGGTAGAAGGAAATAAAGTAATAAATAAACAGTGTCAACAGCTAGTTTGCTAATGAGCACTGTGAATAGGCAACATTGTATGCATTCACAGGTTCTGTTAAAGAAGTGGCTATTTTAACTATTCTTTCCATAAAAGGGTAATTGTATGAAATAATAGATGTATTAATTTACCTCACCATTTTATTCTGCATATCTTATATGATATTATATGCTTTGTAAATATAAAATTGACTTGAGAGAGAGACAGACAGAAAGATAAACACTGGAGGTGTTTTGTATCACTGCTACGTAAAAATACAGTGAAAACTCACATGGTCAACCCACTGTTGCACAGAAACACACACCAAAAGCCTAATCTGCCAGATTTGTTTTCTCAAGTTTATCTTTGAGAACTTCAAACATGAGTGTTACATTTGTATTATTTCTACCCCCCCCCCGAACTTCTCCAGCTCTACCCATACCCCCTCTCAATTTCTTGTTCTCCTCTTTGAGTATTGTTACATACACATGCATACATTTATAAATAAACATATATAATATTCTGAGTCCATTTATTGGTGCTCATGTGTACTTGGGTTTACAGCTGCCCATGTGTGATTAAATAAGCTCTCAGAGAACTAGTTCCTGGAGAAAACGGATCCTCCCTCCTACAGCATCCGTTGATTACCTACAACTCTTCATCTTGTGGGACCTGGTGAAATTCCTCCAATCCACATCAGTGTGTCATTGCTGCTTTTGTTATTGTTAGACAATCACACTTTGAGATTTCCTTGGTATAGCATCCCTATCATGTCTAGAATTCTGCCAGCTTTTGACTCTATTTTCTAGTCCAGATCTATGAGAAATAAATATATAGGCCCAGAACAACCAACATAATACACAAATATATTTAAGTATAGGCTTGCATAAATTGGTTCAAGAGCAAATGTTACAAGAATCCAGAGAACTTGGGCCACTGAAATAGATGAGGAATAACTTTCAAAGCATATGGAATTTAGTCAGAGGTAGAAAAACAGGCAAGACTTTTATAGGTGGATTGCTTTGGGTTTCCCCAGAAATTAGACTCTAAAACAGGAAGCTCAGGTGATTTAGGAGTTTGTATATAGGATATGAGATTACACACACACACACACACACACACACACACACACACACGCATGCGCACATATACCTGAAAGCAGAAGGCAGACTATGTGGAGAGAGGGTGGAGACTAACGGTGAGGGTAAAGGAGGATCAAGAGGATATTGGGAGAAAGAATGAAGAATATTGCACATTTTCTCTCATAAAAATCTAGACTTATGGCTATACTATTAAAGCATATATATTAATACCATGACAAGAGCAAGAGGATAATTTTGGAGGACCCCGGTGACCAGTGGGGGGGGATGAGGAGGTACAAAGGTGGGAAATGAGAGTTAATACGAGGCAAGGATTACAATTTATGTATGAAAATATCATAAAACTCATTATTTTCTATGCTAGCTAAAAGTGTTTAATTTTAAAAAGCTCCCTGAGTAGCACTTTCAACTTTCATTAAAATGGGAAATCCAAATGAAATAACATCAATGAAATCAGATCAAGTATTACAATCTTCTTGCTCATCATCCTATAGGAAAGCATCTTTTTACATGTGCAGAGCTGTAGAGAGCGACTGCCTACTTTGAAAACTGTTTTCCCTTGCCAGCTATAGTATCTTAGCAAAGGTGTTGAACCTCCCCATGCCTGGTTTTACTTATGCCCATAGTAAGAGACCTACCACAAAGAGTTGTTCTGAGTATGGAAATGAGATAATTCTGCAAAAGGACTCCAGAGGAGGGCCTGCCACCCAGAGCTCAGTGGGATGCAGGAGCGATGAGCAGGCTTTGCCAGAATGTCTAGGACTTTGTTTGCAGGAGCACTTTTCTTTTTAGTTAAACAACTCTTGATACAGAGATATAATAACTGTAAAAAGAGGAGACTCTACAAGCTCTCATATGCAGCAGTAAAGCTTGCTCTACAGCACAAAATACTAATGAATTGCAGCGGCAAAATTCCTATTCATTCATTTAACTAATAAGTTCAAACCTCATTATAATGTCATTTACTGCACAATGCAATTCAGCACAAGAGATTTCTCTTGGGCCCCAGCTAGGGGGATTTAATTACTAGACTACACTAAGAGGACTTTTCAGTCAAGTTCCATCGCCCATGAGGCAAACTTGAAGGACAAAACTATCAGTTGAGTCCCACAACAAGTTATAGAAAGAAGTATAGATGGTTGCAGGTTTGTTTGGAAAATATAGAAGACTTCAAAAAGCTTTCCAGTTAGAAGAATCAAGATTGAATGAAATAGGAAGAGAATAATTATGGAAGCCATGTGCTTGAATTATGAGAAATTTATAGGTAGCATATTTGGGAGATAAGTGTAATAATGATAATGGCACAAAAATATAAAAGTCAAGAAAGAAATCTGAACGCCCTGGGGATTGACTTTTCTGTTTTTTTTTGTTCATTTTAAAGGTAAAACTAAGCACACTGATTCTCACTTGCATTTTGCACATTTAAATCTCTATGCTTCAACGTGTTTTATGCTCATCTTTTAAGTGGAAGAGCTCAAGACCGCAGATATTCTTGCTAAAAAGGAAAGTAATGTCAAGTGTCTCAGAGGTCTGCTGTGCTACAGCATCTAGGTGTTCTCACCGGAATGCCCTCCCTGAGGTCCGAGACAGACCCAGAGCCTGTTCTCCACAAGGAGGGAGGAGAGATTGCTTTGTGAGCCAGCTTGCTTGTACAGCTCCAGCAGTGTCCGCTTCTGCTTTGAAAGTTAAATGCAAATGTTTGGTATGTAGATTATGACTGTGTCAGAGCCCAAATCAGCATGCATCAAAATGCCAACATTCACAGAGGAAAATGTATTTACTGCTGTAAGCAATCTAGTTCACCAAATAAAATAGGTTTCATAGAAGAAATAGATCCAATGGCATTAAACAAATCTATACACCACAAATATCTTCCCTCCCAAAATAGTGAAAAAGATTTTTTTGGGCTGGAGAGATGGCCTAGCGGCTAAGAGCACCGACTGCTCTTGCAGAGGACCTGGGTTCGATCCCCAGCACCCACATGGCGGCTGAGAACCGTCTGTAACTCCAATTCCAGGAGAACTCCAGTTTCAGGGGAATCTGACACCCTCTTCTGACCTCCGTGGCAATGCACAACACAG
Source organism: Rhizomys pruinosus (assembly GCA_009823505.1). Classification (NCBI taxonomy): domain Eukaryota; kingdom Metazoa; phylum Chordata; class Mammalia; order Rodentia; family Spalacidae; genus Rhizomys; species Rhizomys pruinosus. Next base: position 583,066 of record VZQC01010433.1, read on the forward strand.
TGCACAAACCTACATGCAGACAGTACATTCATACACATAAATAAATAAATAAAAATTTAAAAATAATAATAAAATATTAAAAAAAGATTTTTGTTATCTGACAATCCTTCTCTCCCTTAATTATAACACACACACACACACACACACACACACTTATATAGTTTAATTGTAAAACAAAAAGATGACTCATCTATGTTCAAATGTAATTGAAGACTTATATAACATTCAGCTTCACAAAGTTTAGATTGCTTAAAGATTTATCTTTATTATTTTAATTATGTATATCTGTGTATGGTCCTGTGTGGGTATGTGCACATGAATGCAATTGTCCCTGGAGGCCAGAAATGTCAGGTACTGGGATTCCAACTCTGATCTTCTCCAAGAGCAGAGTGCTCTCAACTGCTGAGGCATCTCTCCAGCTCCATCCACCAAAGTTATGTTTTAGTCCATGCAAGATATTCAGTTTTGGTCTAAAATATATCTGTCACTTAAAATTTTAAATAGTTTCACAAAACTCATTTTATGACATAAAATTTAATGCAATGACACCTTTAAAATGCATCTTCCACTTCTTCAGTAGAAGATATGCTAAAAATGAGTTTTTCCTCAAAGTATAGTATATGATTATCTATTACATATATCTGCATCACCTTCAAACCCCCTCTCTCAAGAAATGTTAGCCCCAATTTCCAGATTTCATGTTCTGTGGGGAAAACTGGTATTTTTGGAAGAGAAATGAATTTTCATGTACATATAGAAATGTGTATTATTTGCACAAATTACTACTTTAAGAATATTTGGGGGGGGGGCTGGAGAGATAACTCAGTGGTTAAAGCACTGGCTGCTATAGCAGAAGACCTGAGTTCAGTTCCCAGCCAGCTACATGGCAGCTAAAAACCATCTGTAATTCCAGTTCCAGGGGGAATTTGTTGCCTTTTTCTGACCTCTACGGGCATTGCATGATACTGTTGCACTTACACACATGCAGGTAATACACTCGTACAAATAAAAAAAATATATAGGGGGCTGGAGAGATGGCCTAGCGGTTAAGAGTGCCGACCGCTCTTACAGAGGACCTGGGTTTGATCCCCAGCACCCATATGGTGGCTGAGAACCTCTGAAACTCCAATTCCAGGAGAACTCCAGTTCCAGGGGAATCCGACACCCTCTTTTGACCTCTGCAGCATTGCACGACACGGGTGCACAAACTTGCATGCAGACAGTACATTCATACACATACAGAAATAAATATAAAAAAATAAATAAAATAAAATATTAAAATATTTCTGGACAAATATAGTTTATTGCCTTCTTTGAAATAAAATGAAATTCTAGTTTTGTCAAATTAATACTAACCACTGATCATTATGCTCCTTTCATTTCTGCCCTAAATTACAACTGACTTCAGGGGTCTATAAAAGTAGAGATGACCCAGCTTGCTCTAACACACAAAAATAAATAGATTTTTCCTGCTACTGCAGGTCCCTACTATCCTATTTGCAAAGAACAAGTTGTAAACCTTTATTATTTCCAATAAAGTCTGAACAGTTTGAATACAGAAGAAACATACATCAATATTTCCCCTCTTAACACATTTACAACATATAAGCTGCAAGCACTTGGGCCAGTAGTCTCAATCAGAAAAGACGGTCATAAAACATTTCAAACTCATAAAATTATCACTTTATTTTAATGAGGTTTAACAATAAATCAAGCTTGGAAATCATCTTTGAACATAGGCTTTATATAAGTTAGAAAGGTAATTAGACAGGCCAGGGCTTTCTTCCCAACACACTGAAGTTCTCTAAACTCCTTTCTGTTTTATTTCAGTGTGATGCTATTCCTTCATCTACAGAGTTTCAAAAAATATAAATAAAGTGTGAATATGTACAGGACTCCTACAAAATTCTTAGTGGATGTACCACATAGCGAATGTCTGCTTAACCTGCCCAAGCATTGATATTATATCCCTGGCTTACTTGTAAGTATTAGCTAGGTTACTAGAAATATCAAATGAACAAAAGAGGAGATTAGACATAGCATATTTAAAGTTAGTTCTTTCAACAACTCTGCTAATAATGAAACATTCTCACATTCATACTTTACAAAAGCTGGTTTTAATATTTAATGAAGTCCTTGCTTTAGTGACAATTACACCATAGTGAAAGAATCAAATATTCAACTCCAAATCCCAATAAAAACATAAAATAACCTCAGATGGAGATAAAGGCTGTGATGTCAGCCAAAGCAGGGAAAGGGGATAAAGGGTGATGGGTGATGTTTGCAATAAGAATGTCCAGGTACTCTGACTGAAGCTAACTTGTACAGTGTTTACTTCAGGAATTCAGCAGTGCTCCAAGTACTATCAAAATCATACCTCACTAAGTCCCTGACACCCATGTCAGGGCAAGGCGATTCTCATCTCCATTTCCATGTAGAAAAATGAAGTTACAGCAAAATTAAACACTTTCCTAAATCCAATGCCTGAATTTGAGTTGTGTCCTGCTCTTAAGTTTGTGTTCACAATCATTTTACACAGTGTGCATGTCAATGGGAAAGACCTTCCAAGAAGAGGTACTCCATTAAAGGTCAATAACATCAGATCTTCTCACTGTCAGATCCTCAAGATAAAATCCCTATGGGAAGGAAGAATGATCTATGACAATATAAATCCCCAGCACAGTTTCATTGTAGACATAGCTGTGATCTTGAGCAGCCACTTAACTTATGTTGGCTTGGCTCAATTCAATTGAATGAATATAAGGTCCCTGTCTGTTGTGTAACCCATTCTCTTTGAAAGGGTGCACAGAGCACATGGTACATACTGGAGATCCAGTGTCTGCTTACCTGATACTTATCAAATAGATTGTTAATGCAAGATATCCAGTGTTGAGCAGGATAAAAATCTGTGCCTAGTTCCTTCTAAAGTATTTTGTTTATTATTTTATTTTATGTATTGAGTATACTGCCTACATGTATGTAAGTGCACCTGTATCGTGCAATACCCACAGAGTTTAGAAGAGGGCATCAGACTCCCTGGAACTGGAGTTACAGATGGTTGCTAGCTGCCATGCTGGTGCTGGGAATTGAACCTACCAGGTCTTCTGCAAGAGTAGCCAGTGCTCTTAACCACTGAGCCAACTCTCCAGCCCTGTGGCTAGTTCTTAATGAAAAAAATTGGTTTCAGTGGCTCTAAGAATGATTTATAGAATTATTTCTAGCTTTAAAATACAGAGCCCATCTATATGTTGTCTACAAGAAACCCATCTCACCCTCAAGGATAGGTACCAACTTAAGGTGAAAGGATGGAAAAAATATTCTAAGCAAATGGTACCAAAAAGCAAGCAGGGGTTGCTATTTTAATATCAGTCAAAACAGACTTCAAAGTAAAAGTAATCAAAAGAGACAAAGGGGGGGGCATTACATCCTTATCAAAGGACAAATTAACTGTGAAGATTACACAATTGTGAATATATATGCACCAAACTCTGGTGCACCAAATTTTATGAGCATAATTCTCCAGGACCTGAAGGCACAGATTAATTGCAGCACACTCATAGTCAGGGACTTCAATACTCCATTGAGGCCTTTGGACGGGTCAACCGGACAGAAAGACATTGGAACTGAACAATATGACACATCAAATGGACCTAACAGTCATCTACTGAATAACCCACTCAAACACCAGAGAATACACTTTCTACTCAGCACCCCATAGAACATTCTCCAAAACTGACCACATACTGGGACATAGAAAAAAAAACTCAATAAATACAAAAAGTTTGAAATAATTTTATGCATTCTATCAGATCATAGCACAATAAAGCTCGATATCAACACCAGGATAAGCCCTACTATCTACAGGAACACATGGAGACTAAACAACATACTCCTGAATAATGAATGGGTCAAGGAAATAAAGAAAGAAATAAAAGCATTCCTGGAACTAAATGAAAATGACAATACAACACAACGAAACCTATGGGATACTCTAAAAGCAGTCCTAAGAGGGAAATTTATAGCCCTGGGTGCCTACATTACAAAAACAAAACAAAACAAACAAACAAACAAACAAAAAAACCCAGAAAGAACACAAATAAATGACCTAACACTGCAAATAAAAACACTTGAGAGACAACCACAAATGAATCCTAAACCTAACAGACAGGAAGAAATAATAAAAATCAGAGCAGAAATCAATGAAATAGAAACAAAGAAAACAATACAAAAAAAAATCAATGAATCCAAAAGTCAATTCTTTGAAAGAATAAACAAAGGGCTGGAGAGATGGCCTAGCAGTTGAGAGTGCCGACCACTCTTGCAGAGGACCCAGGTTCGATCTCCAGCACCCACATGGTGGCTGAGAACCGTCTTTAACTCCAGTTCCAGGGGAATCCAATGCCCTCTTCTGACCTCCTCGGCCTTGCATGACATGGGTACACAGACCTGCATGCAGATAGTACATTCCTACACATAAAAGAATAAATAAAAAAAGAAATAATAAACAAGATAGACAGATCTCTAGCCCAGTTAACCAAAAGAAAAAAAGAGCAACTCCAAATCAATAGAATTCAGGATGAAAGGGGAAATATCACAAGACACAAAGAAAAGATCTAGACAATCATACAGGAATACTTCAAAAAACCTATACTCTACTAAGTTTGAAAACCTGAGAGAAATGGACGAATATTTGAAATTCTAGGAATCACCAAAGCTTAACCAAGAAGAGATTGACAGCTCAAAGAAGCCCATAATATATGAAGAAATTGAAAATGTAGTGAGAAACCTCCCAACTAAAAAAAGCCCAGGTCCAGATGGTTTCATGGCAGAATTCTATAAAACATTGAAAGAGAACTTACAACAATTATTACTCAAACTGCTCAGAAGGATACAAACAGAAGGAAATCTCCCAAATTCCTTCTATGAGGCCAGCATCACTCTAATACCAAAACCAGGCAAAGATACAACCAAAAAAGAGAACTATAGATCCATCTCTTTAATGAATATAATTGCAAAAATTCTCAACAAAATACTCACAAACTGCATACAGACCCACATCAAAAAGATCACATCCATCATGACCAAGTTGGATTCATATCACAGATGCAGGGATGGTTCAACATACAAAAATCAGTAAATATCATAAAACACACAAATGGACTGAAATAAAAAAAAACCACATGATCATCTCAATTGATGCAGAAAAAGCCTTCAACAAAACCCAGCATCGCTTCATGCTTAAAGTCCTAGAGGGAATTGGACTAGAGGGATCATTCCTCAACGTAATCAAAGCCATATACAAAAAACCTACAAACTACACCATCCTAAATGGAGAAAACTCTGCAAGGCTGTCCACTATTGCCACTCCTCTTCAATATAGTGCTTGAAACACTTGCTAGGGCAATAAGGCAAGAAAAGGAAATTAAAGGAGTACTACTGGGAAAAGAGGAAGTCAAGCTATCCCTTTTTGCAGATGATATGATACTTTTCCTAAGTCACGATAAAAACTCCATCAGAAAACTCCTAGAAACGATTAAGAGTTTCAACAAAGTGTTGGGATACAAAATTAACTTAGAAAAATCAGTAGCCTTTATTTACACCAACAACAAGCAACTGAAGAAGGAATATAAGGAGAACTTCTCACTCACAATAGCCTCCAAAAACAATAAAATACCTAGGAACAAACCTAAAAGACATTAAAGATCTCTACAACAAAAATTTTAAGCCCCTGAAGAGGGGATTGAAGAAGACATCAGAAGATGGAAAGGCCTCCCATGTTCATGGATTAGAAAAATTAATATAGTAAAAATGTCCATTCTACCCAAATTAATATACAGATTCAGTGCAATCCCAATTAAAATCCCCAAGAGTTTCTTCACAGGCATGGAAAAAAATCCTAATTTCATATGGAAAAACAAAAGACCCCAAATAGCCAAAGCAATGCTGAGCAAAAAGATCAACACAGGGAAGATCACTATACCAGACTTCAAACTATACTACAAGGCTATAGTCATAAAAATAGCTTGGTACTGGCACAAAAACAGACCTGTAGACCAATGGAACAAAATTGAAGATCCGAACTTGATCACAAACAATTTCAGCCACCTCATATTTGACAAAGGGGCCAAGAAGACTCAATGGAGGAAAGAGAGCATCTTCAACAAATGGTGTTGGCAAAACCAGATCACAATTTGTAGAAGAATAAAATGACATCCCTACCTCTCGTCCTGTACAAAAATCAACTCCAAATGGAACAAAGACCTCAATGTGAAACCTAAAACTCTGAAGGTGATAGAGAGAAACATTGGCAGCAATCTATCAGACATAGGCATAAGAAATAACTTCCTAAATCTGACAGCAGCTGCTCAGGAAATAAGGTGGACAATTGAAAAGTGGGACCTCATTAAACTCAAAAGCTTCTGTATAGTGAAAGAAACACTCAGGGAAGTGAAGAGAGAACCCATAGAGTGGGAGGAAACCTTCAGTGCTTATACATCAGAGAGAACATTAACTTGTAGAATATATATACTACTCAAAAACCAAAGAACTAAGAAAACAAATGACTCACTCAAAAATGGAGTAAAGAGCTGAACAGAGACTTCACAAGTGAGGAAATAAAGATGATGGAGAAACATCTTAAAAAGTGTTCAACATCACTAATAATTAAGGAAATGCAAATTAAAACCAATTTAAGATATCATCTCACTCTGATAAGACTGGCTAGTATTAAGAAAACAAATGATATGAAATGCTGGAGAAGTTGTGGGGAAAGGGGTATACGCATTCACTGCTGGTGGGAATGTAAACTTGTACAACCACTGTGGAAAGCAGTGTGGAGAAACCTTGAAGGACTCAAAATGAGCCTACCACCTGACCCAGTCATACCGCTCCTGGGTATATACCCACAAGACTCATCCTACTGCACAGATACATGCACAGCAATGCTTATTGCAGTTCTCTTCACAATAGAGGAGATAGAACCAACCTAAGTGCCGTTTAACCAATGAGCAGATAGAGAAAATGTGGTACATCTACACAATGGAGTTCTATGTAGAGGTAAAGAAAGATGACATCATGAAATTTGTAGGTAAATGGATGGAACTAGAAGATATGTTAAGTGAAGTAACATTGTCCCGGAAAAACAAATGATGAATGGTATCCCTCATCTGTGGACACTAGCACCAAGTACCTAGTTGTAAGGCAAACTGAACAATGTTAATGTTATATTCTTCATTATCTGAAAGCAACTGTACTCTTATAATGTGAATCCCTTAACAGGTTCTAGAATTAACCTACCATTTATTTTCAGAGTTTAGAATTTTGGTATATGGGTGCAGGTCTGCATATTTTAGAGTAATATAAAATCAAAAGGGAAAATGTGAAATATAATTTGGAAATAACATACAGTTTTTCAGATGACATAATTTTAATATAGGTGATATATATATATATATATATATATGCAATATGTGTGTGTGTGTGTGTGTATGCAATACAAGTTGGAGGGAACAATAACAAAAGAACAGGGACAAAAAAATACCAGACTGAAACAGTGAAGTTCTCCCCAAAACCATAATCCTCTGCTTTGAAAAAAAAACTTTGGAAAGACTTGGGAGAAGTTGCAAGACTTGTAGGGCAGAATGCATGAACTTGGGTCGGGTGGGGGGTATGGAAAGGGAATTGAGTCTAAATTGGACTGAGAAATGATGTATGAAAAAGTTTAAAATAATAAAGTGAATAACTAAAAAAATAACTTTGAAATTCTTACCCCAAACGCTAGTGTTCCTAAATGTATAACTAATAACAATTATGATTAATAGACTACTAATTTTCCATAATGAAAAATACATCAATAATCTCTCATAAAAGCTTTAAAATATCTTTTTTTAAAAAAAGCTTTAAAATATCTATCGTCAATCCCATATTTCTGAGCAGTTAGGAACAATGTAAATAAAACAGGACAGGGAAGAACTGTGCAATAGGTAATCTCAAATTAGGTATGCACAAGCCACTGTTACTTATATAACTTAATATGTTTGAAGTAATAGGCCTATGTGTGCCCATGACAACTAGTTAATTTGGTATACGGAGCACCTGTGCTATTATAGACAATAGAGAGTTTAAGGAAACGTTAGAACTTTTAAATCCTACTTGATGAAATATTCTGCATCTTCTGTAGCTATAGGGGTAACAATCAGGACTGATCTATTAACTAAGCAATGTTCTATTTATGGAGTCCTGAGCATTCTAACGACACATTTCAGGATGGCCTGTCTTAGGAGGAGGACATCAGGAGGAAAACAAGTAGGATTTTGCAAATTTTAAAACAAGCAGGAAATGTTTGGCGACTATGGAGGAGGAAAGCCCAGTCCTGTCAGCAGTCTGTTGCTGCAGTTAGCTTTGCCGTCTTTTCCTTCAGGGTAACTTCCAAGAGACTGCCCAGGTAATCCTAGATCCCCCCCCCACCCCCCCACCCCCCCGCATGAAACCACTTCCAAACTCAAAATCTCCTAGATTGCTTTCCTGAAGATTTCCCCAAACTGAAGTACGTTCCTGATTTCCATATTCACAAAGCAGGAACTAAGTCCACAGGCAAAGAAAAGGCAATAGTTTGGCAATGTGTGTCTTAACATAAGAAAGCAAGCCTGCACATCTGTAAAAAGAGAGATTTCCCAGCTAACCCTTTGCACTGCACACACCTTCAAATGGATGACTGAACTCCAAGTACAATGCAGACATGCTTTTTAAAAGCAACTTGTAAAGATACAGTTAAGGCTTTTTCTAATGGTTTTTCACTTAGCAGAATCAACACAGAAGGGGAATAAATCTTTCCTCAAAATGTCACAGGTAGGAAGAGGAAGGCTTCAGAAGGCCTTAGGAAATTACAGGGATTTCACAAATAGCATGTGATTAGAAATGGAGCAAACTCTAGGAGGTTCTGAAAACTGAAGGAACTAATCGGAGATACACACCTGGTGCAGTGAACAGACGGAAAAGGGCAAATAACCTTCACTTCTGCCTTCCTTAGTTTGTAGTATTAACACAGCACAGGGGAGTGCCTAACTTAATCCTCCCACCACCACCTCCTGCAAATGGAAACAGCATTTCCCATCATGAGAAGCATCTCAGTAGCAAGTGTAAAGGTGAAACAACATTCAAGGAACAGAAGGTAAATGTAATACTCAGTTGTGTGCTTTGGCTTGTGATACTTTCTCTCCAATGGCTTCTCACTAACCTGGATGTCTGGTTCTTTGTAACTCTCTCCCTCTAGCTCTATCTCTCAGCATTCATAAGAGTTTTGTACCTAATACACTGCTTCTGAAGGGGTACAGTGAAGAGATGTGACTTCATTTATTGATTTTGAGGTCACTGATTAAGTATAACATTACCCAAATTCTATTTCATTTTCACCTTTTGTGTTAGGCTCGTCCCTCAGCCAGACACCTCACGCATTAAGAAGCCTCATAGATAAGCAACTCTGCAACTGAACTTCTTACCCTGTCTCATACACTTGGCCAGGGTTGCTGTATTAATCAACTATTACGGTATTCACATGCAACTCCAAACTTAAAATAACAAATGTTATCTCCCCGTTTCTGTAGATAAAAATGGGGGTGACTTAGTGAGGTGGCTTTGGCTCAGGCTTCTTCATGGCACTCTGTCAAACTCTACCAGCCAGGGCTGCAGACATCTGAAAGTTTGATGGAGGCCGGAGGTTGCACTACCCCGTTCACTGTTCACTTACATGGTTTTAGGCTGGCTTTGCAAAATCTTCTTCTAGGTCCACTCACCCTGTTGCTGACAGAACTAGTTCCTCACCAGTTCCTCACATATGGGCCTATTCAGAGGGGGCTTGAGGCTCCTCAGACATTTCTAACTGATGACCTTTCCTCAAAGCTGCCTTATGATGTGGAACTTGCCATCTTCCAGAGAGTGCATAGTGGGTTAGTGATTTTCAAGAGACATAGCAGTGTTCTGAGCTCTAGTACTTATGAATGCAAATTTATTTGGAAAAAAATGAGTCTATAATATATAATTAAAGATCTCAAGGAGAGAGAGAGAGAGCTTCAAGTAAACCTTAAATCAAATAACAAGTGACCTTAGATACAAAGACATGAAGAGACAGGGAAGATCCCATGTGAAGGCTGGAACAGAGACTGGAGTTTCTTTGCCACACAGCAGGATATACCCGCAGCCACCACAAGTTGAAAGAAGCAAGCATGAATTTCTCCACAGAGCCTTCAGATGGAATGCAGCCATACTGTTGCCTTGATTTCTGATTTCTGGCCTCCAGAACAGCTTGTGCTGTTGAAGACATGGAAAAACCAGCCACTGCTGAGAAGATTCTAATGGACTACTGTCATCAACCTCTCTTGGGAAGCTCATGGCTTTATATCCAATTGTGTGAAACTCATCAAGATCACCATCAATAAGCCGGATGCACCACATAAAGTAAGACATTTTTTCTTCTTTCATGTGCACTATCTTACTTAGTAGATGGCTGCACTCACATAATAAATATTCTTAGACCAGGGTTGACACGAGTGAAGAGATGGAAGAAGCCCACACATTAGAGCAGAAAGGTCACTCTGCTGTGGTACAAGATACTCAGGTACTACTCTCGGCTTTGTCCCTCACTGTGTGATCCTGGGAAAAATTAAGTCACTTTCCTCAGCTTTAGTTTTCTTGTATGTAAAATTATGAAGTCAGATCAGGTGGTCATTAAAATTCCTGTCCACTCCATTAACTACAGCAATACTTTTATGACTTCTAAAAACGAGACCAAAATGATTATGTGCACATATATATGTACATATGTTTCATGTGGATGCACAGTATGCATACATGTATATCAGAACAAAGTTAGAACTGTAACAGGGAATATCAAAAGACAATCCAAGAGTATCCTCATCCACACACTGGATAAGATGACTTTTTAAAAAATTTTTTTTCTTAATTTTATTTATTTTTGTATGTGTATGAATGTACTCTCTGCATGTAGGTTTGTGCACCCGTGTCATGCAATGCCGCAGAGGTCAGAAGAGGGACTTGGATTCCCCTGGAACTGGAGTTCTCCTGGAATTGGAGTTTCAGATGGTTCTTAGCCGCCATGTGGGTGCTGGGGATCGAACCCGGGTCCTCTGCAAGAGCGGTCGGTGCTCTTAACCGCTAGGCTATCTCTCCAGCCCCAAGATGACCTTTTTTAAACTCAGTGGCACAGTGCTTTCATCTTGCCTGCAAAGATTTTCTCGGGCACCAGCGTGCTTCGCAGCTCACATACCACATCCTCAGGGAGGCCTTCCCTGACCCCACAGGAAAGCAGCTGCTTCTCTTCTCTCCACTCTGTTATGAGGCTTCATCTGCCTCAGCCCTGACCACTCGCCAAGAGTCTGCATCTGTGTGTGTATGTATTCATTAACTGCCTCTCTAGCTAAAACTCAGGGTCTAAGGGGACAGAGACTCTGCCTGTCTTCATTACTATAGTCCTCTGTATTCTAGAAGAGTACTCAATATTAGAGCAAGCACCCAATAAAAGTAAGCTGAATAAGCAAATGAAGTATGCCAATTATTTTACAACTACAAATAGAGCCATATATCTCTCTGATGGCTTACAGTATTAAGACATGGTCCTGTGTATATTTCTGAATAGACTCTGCCAAGATAGATACCATGACCCCCAGCTCGTCATGGACAAGGAAACTCATGCTCAGAGGTTAAAGGACTTCACAATATAATTAGGATATCTTGGGTTCACATTTCTCAGCTTGACCTTGGATTTTGTCTTTTAGATGCAGAATCAGCCCTTTAGGCTATACCGTCTGATTGGTTCCATCACTGTTTCTAAACCAAGCCATAAAGCCATTTAACATTTAGTCACTGAAATTAGTGATCAATTTCTGTAATGATTAATACATATGCAAAGTATTCCATGTTGCCTATTATTTAATCAAATCATATATGTTAGCAATAGCTCAAGGAGTTAACATCCAGGGACTCATTTAACTCAGCACTCACTATTTATTTCCATGAGCACATTCTGCTGTCTGCACATTAACCACTGTGGCCCTGAGATTAACCTTTCCTGTTTGCTTGTTCCTGACCTCAGAGCATCCTAAATTGTTCAAAGCCATTCTAATGGCTTTAATTTATGAGCATACCTTCACATATTCATCTTTAAATCCTGAAAACGATTATCTCTACACAACAGTGGCTCTCTTTTTAATCTTAGCTGATAACTCTGATTAAACACATCCACGGGCTGATTACCCCCTCTGCAGTTAATGCCAGTGTCGCTGCTAACTACTTATTTCACAGTGGGAATCGCCTTCAAGAGCCCATTTATGTTATTACTCAGAATTGATTTACACTGTTATTTTCTATTGATCATATAGGAAAAAGAAGGTATAGCTGATGTTATCTGAAGACAAGTTGAGGGTGAAATAACACAAGCGAAGTACAGTCGTTACTTTACACCCAGTCTGTAATATAGCTATATAAATATTAGCTGCTTTCAAAATGTAGATATTTTCAAAAAAGATGCTCCTATCAGAATAGAGCTGTCATTATTTTGTCACAAATCATCCGAGAATAGAATCTACATTATTCCAGTGGCTCTAAACAGAGAAACCCAAGGTTGGATGTGTGTGGCAGAAGTTAGACAAATTCTTCCCCTGTGCTTCATTTTACAGCTAGAATTCTTGATCAAGAAGCATTCTTGAGGTCAGCAAGGAGGCTCTGTGAGTAACAGTGCTTCCCACAAAAGCCTGATGGCCTTAGTTTGATTCCTGGGGATCCCAGAGTAGAAGGAGATAACTGAGTCTTGACTTCTCTCTGACTTCCACATGCAAGCCATGACACTCAAATTCAAATTCATTCTCTCTCACAATAATAATAATAGTAAATAAAAGCTTTAAATTTAAAATTAAAAAAGCATGCTTAGTGATGTGGTATCAGTACTGAGAAGCAGCAGCAGACCCAGCTCCAGAGATCCCTGAAACCCCCTAGCCGCAAGTTAAAGTGCTGTATCGATTGTTTCTTACTGTGTCCTTTGTGACAAAGCAGAGGGAAAAAATGTTATTGCTAATTCTTCCAGCAGGATATATGAAGAGTCCACTCTTAAACTGCCAGTTATTGTGCCAGAGGTTAAGGGGTGAATGAGACTGATAAGACTTCAGGCCTCCTTAAAGTGTTACTGTTTGAGAAGACAAGCAATGAACAGCTAAACAAATCCAGGTGTTATCACTATGAAAACTCCACAAAGGAAAGGAAGAGCAAGTCAGAGTTCTTGTCAGAGAAAGCCCTACTCTATTAACCTAAAGGATGCCTGCATTACACAGCCAAAATGGTGGTATAGCCACCAATTGCTACTTGGTGTTCTACTTCCCTCTAGGGCAATGAGTCATGTGAAGATGCTGCTGAGCCCCAGAGCTTCTGACTCAGTCCTGGGGGGAGGTTTGACAATTTGTTTAGGGAACCGCATTCCAATACCTGATCCTCTGGGCTTATCATCTTTCTATCTTTCTCACTTCCCTAAAGGATAACCTGTATGAACTGCTTAATAGACATGAAAAGAATAGTAATTATGCAAAAATAGATTCAAATAGAAGTATAATTCCTAGGCTTAATAAGATGAACCAATCATGGTTGATTTTTCAGAGGACAGTCCTGTCCTCCTCCTCTGGAAAAAAGATGATGACTTTACAGTCTTCAAAAGCTATTTTTTTCTCTTTAAGTAGCATGTCATTTAATTATGGAGTGGGCTCAAGAGAGCCCTCGGGTCTCCATCAAAGGCTGGCAGAGGAATGCTTTTCCCAGCATGCCCACTTCACTGCTTTCACAATCAGACACCTGCTGGGAGAGCCTAGGATGGCCGAAATCAGGTCACCTTTCCCAGAGGACTAACTCAGAATGATCTTGTGAGTTACTCATTCCCAAATCTGAATTTCCTTGGACCTGAAGGCTCCCTTACAGCACATTAGAGAAGCCCAATGGAGGAAGCAAGGAATGAAGATTTATGACATAATGCTTTGGTATTTTAAACCAATTCTCCCTTCAAGAGATATGACTTATTCACTTCTCAGTTCTATCTCAATTGAGAAAAATGATCTTTTATTTTCTGAGCTAGTAAAGTTATTTGAAATACTTGAAGAGATTCAGATCATCCTCCTAAAGAAATGTCTTCTTAAAGCAAGAAAAGCAAAGGCAGGCATTGTAGTACTGTCAGCTATGTTCTCAATAAATTGCATACATTTAATAAAGTTCAATAAATATTTATGCTCATTGAATATTGCCTTCTTCCTTTAAGACACATGAGGATTGCTACAAACCAGACCTTGGCAATTTTTTTTTCCCATAACGGACCAGATAAGACATGTCTCAGACATTGCAGCCATATAATTCCTATGGGAAATGTCAATGAAGTCACGGGACATCAACCATAAACAATAAATAAACAAATTGGCATGACTGTGTTCTAATAAAACATTACACAAAAATAGGCAACAGGCATGGATAACATTGCTGTTGACACTTTATCAAGTTCATAGATTCTTGGCTACAATCATGCCTTTAGTATGGATTTATGGATTTAGATTGTTATTAGGAGCAGTAGATTTGATTTCTCTATATCTGAATTGCTCCTTATGTTGGAAAAAAATTATCATTACTTGTCATGTCACATCCTCATAGTAATTTAGAGGGACTGATGAACTAGTGTTTCCAAGTGCTATGATTTCTTGATGAAGGGCACAAGAGAAGTACTAATTATTATTATTATTAGTTTTTTGGTCTTTTTGAGACAGGGTCTCCCTGTAGCCCCAGCTGTCCTGGAACTCACTCTGTAGACCAGGCTGGCCTTGAACTCACAAAGATCCACCTGCCTCTGCCTCCCAAGTGCTAGGATTAAAGGCGTGCGCCACCATGACCGGCTATGAGAAGTACTAATTATTATTAGCACTACCCTTTAAGCCGCTATCATTTGATTATCTCTGCACCTGGGAATAGAATAAGGATTCTATTCATGCCACTCATTCAAACATATGCTATGGTCTGTCACCCTGGACTGCTCCCTTGAACTCAATAATGAAACATATGTGTGGGGTGATAATATTACCTTCTGCTGCTTTTGAAAGATTAAATGGAAGGAATAGAAGAATTCACTTTATATACATAGGTTTAATATTTTATATTTAGCTTTGACCATTATTCAACCCTGAAGCCTAAGACTGAAATATTCCAAAGAAACACAATAGCCATACAAGTTTTGTTGACAGTCATCAAATGAAGTTGACATTATGTATTTTTATTTTCACCTCTTTAGGAGAAACTATTAAGAGAAAATTTCTTGGAAGACTTTAGAACTATATGCATGTTAAAGTATGATTTTTAAGATACAATGGATAATTGACACTAATTTCCGTCATTTTCAAAGGAATATTAACGCGTTTTCTTTTATGTCCAACCTATGTCAAATTATGCATTAGTTTGCCAGTTTTAACAATTAATTTAGCTGAACATGGTGTTCACACCTTTAATCCCAGCACTCAGGAGGCAGGTAGATCTCTGTGAGTTTAAGGTTAGCCTGGTCTACAGAGTGAGTTCTAGGCCAGCGGAAGCTAGAGGGAGAACCTGTCTCAAAATGGTGAAACTACAGCAGGAACGGTGAAACTACAGCAATATAGTCACTTATTTGATCAACTTGATTGAACATACAAGCCCCCCCCCAGCTGGATGGTGGCACCCTTGGGCTGTGTGGGTTTGGGCACAACTGCTTGCAAATTGGTTTTACATGAAGGATGCTTGTACTCATAAATTATTACTTATTGTTAAAAAATGAAAAAAATAAAGAAAAAACCAAATTAATTAATTAATTAATTAATTTGACAGGTATCTCTCCAGTACCTGTAATATATGTTAGATAGATGAGACATTGGGCAGGGAGACAGCTCAGTTAGAAAAATCTGGCCACATATGCATCAAAACCTGTGCTCAATATCCAGAGCCCACATAAAATGCTAGGTTTGGTGGTTTGCATGTATAATTTCAGCACAGAAGGTGGGGGCAGAGGATCTCTGGGACTTGCTGGCCATCCAGACTGGCCTTCTCAGTAAGATCTAGACCAATCAGAGATCCTGTCTCAAAAAGCAAGGTAATGGCCCCTATGGAACAAGAAGGCTGACATCTGGCCTTATGTACACTCTTGAGCGCATGCATGTGTGCACACACGCGCACACACACATACACACACACATGCACACACACACTACATGATTATAAAATGTTTACATATATACATACATAACAAGAAAAACTAGCATGTAAAGAGTGGTTTTGGTGTGTGTTTAACATGCAATATTCTGAAGAAAAAAACAGCCACTTGTAGCTGAGGTGGTAAGTGATATTTGATATTTGACTTGTCTGAAAGATAGGTAGAAAAGATGAAAGAAAGAGGTTTCTAGGGAGCCACAAACATATATCCTATGAACAGAAATGTTCTGTGAGCAAGCCATAAGAAACAAAAGGTTTTAAGTCAGCCAGTCGTGGAAAGCCAAAGACAATTGAGTGAACAAATCTGTGTTTAAGTTTTTTAAAAGATGTCTAAGGATTCAAATTCGTTTTTATTCAATTCCTTAAATCAACAGCTTTCAAGCCTCTTTTATGTGTTGGGCATTTTTAGAGACTATGTGGAGATAACCATGAAAGAAACAGAGCCCCAATCCCAAAGTGTCTTATTCTGTTAGAGGAATGCATAACAAACCAAAGTAGCAGTGACACAGTATTTCTGTGGCTAGCATGCTCCAGGTGTGGCAACTGCCAGGAAAGCGGAGGAGCACTTATAAAGCAGGCTGAGGTGACACCTGAGGTGACATTTAAATGAAGGTTTGAAGTGTTAAGTACTATTAATTAAGGAATATTAAGTATTAAGGCAGCATGCCATGCAGATATCTAGAACAGAATTCCAGGCAGAGGAAATAACAGTGCCTCAGTCCCGAAGGTAGCAAGAGAGCTTGTGAGAGAACACTGAAGGAGACATCAGAGAGGAGGAGGCCTCATGCACAATCATACCGACTTCAAATTGAGGACATTAGCTGCACCAGCACCGTGCAAGATGGAAGCCAGGAGAAGTAGAAACCACGGTGAATAAACTATTTTCCAGATGATAAGGTCCTAAAAACATCCATTCCTATGCTACTTTATTCATTCACATGAATCAATCAGAACTTTAGGAAACACTGTGACAATATGGTGTGAACTTTCCCCAGGAAGAGGTGAACAAACATCTAGTCCACCTAGAGGGGGCACTAAGATAAGGCCAAGTAAGGATCCTGCCCAAGTCTGGGTTGGCGATCTAATCAATGAGGTGACTGGACATCTACACAGGAATCTGGTGAGGAGTTTCTTACAGGAGCCTGGATGACCTTCAAACAGCGCTTAATGGGAAAATCTCACCCCAGCATAGACAGCGACTTCTTCATAGCTGCCTAGACGGAGCCTCCACTTTAGCTGCCTCTCTACACTCGACACTCTCTCATAACTCCCAAGACCATATATCTTGGAAGAAGGTGCAGGAAAGATAGCTGGGTTCTCAAGCAGAGGGATAATGACCTTCCCAACCCCTCCTATTAAGGACACTCAACAAGCCCAATCTTGAGACCCTGTTGTGAGCTAATCACAGCTTCTCTGATTAAGATGATAATGACTTTTAGGCTCAGAGGACAGAGTTCTACCACAGACAGACAAATCTTGTTTGTATGAAGCTGATGATAACAAGAACAGAAACATCCCATGTGTCAAAAACTTCTAAAGTCTTGAGAAGTTGAAATTTTATCACAAATCAGAAACAATCTAATCATGTAGAAAGGAAGATCCTCCAAAGGCTCAATTACATAAACAGTCCTTTGTTGAATTACTGAGTAATAGCTTTCAATGAAATATTGGCCAACTTGCTTGCTGCTCGTGACTCCTTTTGAGAAAAGTGATTGGATAGCTTTGTTTCAAAAGAAATTATTCAAACATTCAAGCAGTTAAAGATGCAGGGAACATTTGGGGGCTTTTCATTCTACCCAGCATGATGAGTCATAGAACATGGACTACAAGTATAATTAATTCAATACAACCATTTATGAATATGTTAATTTAGCAAGCATAAAAGAAGCAAAGACCAGTCCAAAATGACCAAGACTGTACTTAGCTCAGACAATAGCATTTTCAAAACAAATTGCTGGAGCATGACGATATCATCACTGTGGCTGGATGACTGGCTTTAGTACCCCTTTAATGATGAACCCACTGTCTCAGAGGATAGATAGGAACTAGTCTCTGCTGTCAACCTGTCATAGAATTATTAAATATGGAGGGGAAAATGACCCAAACAGTATGTAATGAGCTCCCTTTTCATTCTCTCACTACAAAAGCACATCTGTGGATTGTTAATGACTCTGAAATGGATGAACCAAATTGATGAGAAAGAAACTATCTCTCAGAGATAGGGAAAAAGGAAATGAACACACACAATATTTATAAAGCACAATTTAAAATATAAGGGCTTGTGAATGCGCTGTGAAAAGCTATAAAGTGGCATACAAGTGTAAGCTATTATTACTCATTTTCACAGTCCTTTCCTTTATGATTTTAATATCAATCGTTACTCTTTTAAAATATACAAAAATACTGAGATCGTTTCACAGATAGTGCATGCTGTGACTTTTACGAGATGGCTGTCATTTGGGTCTGCTGTTTTCTATCTCATTGGGTGATTTTTCATTACACATGCCCTTGAGTTGCATATAGCAACTGGGAAAGGATCAGGTTCTTGGTATTTCAGCTCATTGGGATTCCACACTGAGTCCTGTGGGCTGACTTCCCGGGCCTAGAGTCCTATGCAAAAAAGACTCACTTGCTTCAGGATGCTCCTGAAAGCCATAATGCAGCTCAAATGTAGGATTCAAATAGGGCAATTTCCTAAACCTCTGCATAGATTTATAGATCCCTGTACCTCAGTGCCTGGTATTGTGTAAGTTCTCAGTAACATTGAAATAAGATTGACGGAATTTGAAAGAAATAGTATATCTTGTTCAGATGTATGTTAAATAGCAGCAGGAACACTTAAAAATTACTATATTCTGCTGGGTGTGGTGGCACATGCCTTTAATCCTAGCACTTGGGAGGCAGAGGCAGGCGGATCTTTGTAAGTTCAAGGCCAGCCTGGTCTACAGAGTGAGTTCCAGGACAGGTGGGACTACAGGGAGACCCTGTCTCGAAAAGACCAAAAAAAAAAAAATTGCTACATTCTTTTTTTTTTAATATTTTTTATTATTAATTTTATTTATTTCTGTATGTGTATGAATGTACTGTCTGCATGCAGGTCTGTGCACCCGTGTCGTGCAATGCCGCGGAGGTCAGAAGAGGGTCTCGGATTCCCCTGGAACTGGAGTTCTCCTGGAATTGGAGTTTCAGACGGCTCTCACACACGTAAACAATGAATTTATGTAAGCATGTATAGAGTCTAAATTTAGCTGTTTTTAGAAAGCTTGGAGTTGGAGAATTTTGATTTGTGTTTTAATATAAAGAGAGCACTGAATCAATAGGAGACCTTGCTTTATTACCTGCTTTAAGGACAGACAAGTCTGAAAGTAATAGATTTACTCATTCCCTGGGTGGTACAGGTCGGCTGCATCACACAGGTAAGCCTGGGTTGGGCAGGATGAAGGATCAGTTGACATGGGCCTAACGTGTGTGTGTGTGTGTGTGTGTGTGTGTGTGTGTGTGTGTGTGTGTGTGTGTATGTATGGACTAATGGACTAAGGGACCATTCATTCAGCTCATGATGTTATGACATATAAGGAAATGGCATTTTAATATAGTACTCTCAACTAAAAATTCTCCAGTTTAAGCATATTTTGAAAAGTAACCTTTAAAATAAACCACAGTATGTCACCACTCGCATGTAGCTAAGGGAAGCCCATTCTTACATACTTGTCCATATGAAATTCCATAGTATCCTACAAATGTGTTATAACTTTTCAGGCATGCTTTCTTCACTAAAAGAAAAACAAACAAAGGTAGCTTTCCTTTCACATAAATTTGTTCATGAGAAGCAGGTATACAGAATAAATTGGTGTCTTAATTTCCAGGCCAACACACACATTAACAGTGTAACACAACTCCTCCCTTCATCCCCAAGCCCTGAAAATTATGTGGTTTTAAAAGGTGCACCTTTAATCACTTCTCTCATTTTTATTCTCTATCACCCCACCCCAGTCAGCTAAACAACTAGCAACAAGGTCAATCAAATGCAACGCTTCTCTCTATTCAAATATAATGGAAATTTTGACCATTCCACATTCAAAGAGCAAATATATTCTCACAGTGACAACCACATTCCACCAGCTTCTCCTCAAAGCCGAGTGTGACAGATGCCTTGGCTGTAATTGCCAATCAGCCTTTACATGGCAGCTGAAAACACAATACATCACTTTGATCCCCTTTGCTCTAAACACATCCACAGTCAAGAAACCCGAACAAGGGATAAAATTGGCATCGTTTCCAGAAGCTGTCATGGGTGGCACTAAATACTGGAATGTATATTTTGATCATATATTTTATTTCTCTGCTTGAAACACTGTTAAAGACTTGAACAACAGCAACAAAAATTCTATAGTTAGTCATATAAATAAACATCCACCTACTACACTAAATTTGAATACAAGCATATTTAACTAAATACTACTGCAACCTTTTCCTTTTCTAAACAGTGTCTTGAGGAATTATAAGGGGTTGGTGTTCTCTTCTGATGTGGGAACCATGTTCAAGAGTGTCAGTACTCACATTTTGCAGGGAGGTCATAGCCACATGTGATTTTTGCATGTCCAGTCTCACAGCCATTCAGGGTACGACATTCAGCTAACAAACAGGGGCCGGCTGCTCTGTGAATGCAGCCATCCACTGAGAGAGAGAGAGAGAGAGAGAGAGAGAGAGAGAGAGAGAGAGAGAGAGAGAGAGAGAGAGAGAGAACAAAGTTAGTCTATATTTGACCTTTGCAAATAAATGTAAAAACTGACAAGAAAAGGCACTCTGTGTGTTCCTCCTGGAAATAATAGCTCCAATGGGGAAAACCCATGGTGAGAACCTTCCTCTGTCTCTCTGTCTCTACCTGTCTCTCTGTCAGTCTGTCTGTTTCTCTCCCATTTGGTTTCTGTGGTCAATAGAAGTAGAAAAGCAATAGAAGTGATTTGTTGGTTAAAATTAAGTTCCGTTGGGGTGGAGAAGCCCCTGACCTGTAGCATAATCCCACTGCTGTAATCACCCCCCTCCATACCCACCTTCAGTGAACACAGCTTGAGATGAAACGCTAACTAACCATTGTCTCTTCTCAGCTGCTGAGTACTTTTTCCAACACACCAGCAGTATCAGATGTGGTTAAGTTTCAAGGAAGGTACATTTGCCCTCCTCAAAAGGGAGGTGGTAAAAACACAACTATCCAAATAAGAACCAAATCTTTGCACAACTTGGTCCCTCAAAGGTGCAATGCAAACAAGATCAGGTTCCTGCAGGATATCTGACCCATATGACACCAGGTTATATGAGGTCTTTATAAATGCCTAGAAGACCCATGTCTGCCTTGCTTTCTACAGAGTAAAATAGAACCATTGAAGCTGTTCTTCCCCTCCTAAATAAGCAGCTTACTTTCCTTGTCCAGCTTTAGGTGCCATCAACTCTAATTTTCATTTGGGCCCCTTTATACACAACCCTTCCAGTAAGAAGCACCAAGCTGATGCCACTACAAAGTAAAACTTTCTGAGATTGGATCAGAAGTTAGTGCTCAGATAGAAGACTAAAAGGTGGTTATAAGCTCTGGGGGAAGAAAGAAAATGCAAATTTGCAAACCAAGACAAAGCTGGAGTCAGAGTAACAGAGCATGTGAAAAAATACTGGTTTTTAGATGTCTAGAGAATTCCCGCTCTCTCCACAGTTCGTACTATCATGCAATTGACCACTGTTCTTTATTGTTCTTTTTCTTATTTTGAGAGAAAGCTGGGTATTGGACAGCTTAGGGAAGTACACCCTGTCTAATATCATCCAACTTGGCTTCTTTTGTCACTGACTGTCACATAGACATCACTCTTTGCTGAACAAGTCTCCCAGGAAATAAATAAGCTTATCCAGGGTTGCTTGCATTGCCACTTATATATCTATGAAGTATGATAAGAAACCTGGACCCAAAGGCCCTCATATCAAATTGAATGTATTCCAGACTGCTCTTAACTGTTACACTCCACAGACTCAGTATGAAATCCACACCACACGCTTTACCAGCCACATGGTGCTCTAAGCCCCACTTTGTTATAAATTGATGTTAACAAACGTGTAAGCACATAGCTATGCAGAGGAGGTGTTTATCAGAATGCTTAATACAATATTAGGTATTGGATTTGTGGCCGTTAGCTTAAATATGCTAACATGAAATTGTGTGTGTAAATTTTAAAACCCTTTCTTCCCAGCAAATGGCCATTACTCTCCTACAGAGGGAAAGCCAGTATGCTGGTGCTAACTCTTTTTCATTCTCATGCACAAAACTACAGTTTGCATGACAAGAAAAGAGTGAAAAATCTTTGTCCAAATGCTTAAAGAGCCAGTTCACTTTTTTGAGTTTATCACATGAAATTATCAATTCAAGTGCAAAAGTCCATCCTGTCATAGATCATTCTGCACCTGTAAAAAGAATAGATCTAAGTTTCAGGTGTGCAAAAACCTAAGCACAGAGAAACTTTTAAGTGGAAACGACTGACAAGTTTGGAAGAGAGTCATAGTTGTAATCAGTGTAAATACTCCTAATTATGGTTCTATACACACTTCTGTACATGTGCACATGCACATGAACATGTGTGCATGGGAAAGTTAGATACCTGTAGTTATGGGATCATAGGATGGAGACCAGAGAGAGAGGAATACAAGGAAAAATTATGTCCTAATTCCTTGACTATTTTTTTAACAAGTTCTTCAAGAAAAACACTTAAAAAAAGTGACTTTTTTTTTTCTTGACAAAGAGATACCTACTTAGTTTGAAATGGATAACTAAAATAGGATTTGCTAGTGTACTTAATCATAGGCTGTCAAATAATGTCTGAATTATTTAGATTGCAGCCTAATGCAGTTTGCAGATATCTAATTCTTAAACTCTTCATGGTTATATACTTACTCCTAATTGAGTTAGGGCAATGAATGTGTAGCCGAAGAGCTATTTAATAATAATGACTATGGCTTAAATGCATTGAATACATCTGTGTTCCAGTCATTACACCAAGGACAACCTTATAAGGTGGACACTAATC
This sequence comes from Rhizomys pruinosus, assembly GCA_009823505.1. Classification (NCBI taxonomy): domain Eukaryota; kingdom Metazoa; phylum Chordata; class Mammalia; order Rodentia; family Spalacidae; genus Rhizomys; species Rhizomys pruinosus. The sequence goes on from VZQC01010433.1 coordinate 606,396, forward strand.
TTATCATCTCCATTTTGTGAGAGCTTAGAAGAGGTTAGTAACTTGCCTAAATCCACAAAGAATTGGCAATGTATATCAAAGCCCCAAATTTTTCTGATGTAGTGGTCACACTCTTAAGCATTATAATTCGGGTCTCAAATCCTGGCAATCTTCCTCAAGTTCCTGCATGTGACATATTGGACCACCATATTATTACATTTTATTTCTATTCTATTTATAACTTGAAATGTGCATACACTCAAATGCACAGATTTAACCACACGGTTTTCATGTATTTTAGCAAATGTGTATGGACATTGCTGTGACACCAATAAAGACGAGACCTCTCAGCCCAATGCTTTCTTGTACTCTTTCCATCTAAATTCTCTGCCTGACACCCATGGGAGCACTTATTTGTTTCAGTGACAATAGCTGTGTTTTAGCTGTTCTATCATTTCAAACTTCAGAATGAAGTACGGGCGCCATTCCTACAGCAGAATTTTGCAACTACATGTATTATTTTCTTCCATTTTATTCTTGAATTATACTCTACTCTTTTAAAATATTTTGTTTATTATTATTATTATCATTATTATTATTATTATTTCATGTGTATGAGTATATTGACTGCATGGATATAAGGGCACCTCTGTCATTCAGTGTCTGAGGAGGTCAGAAGAGGGATTGGAATCCCTGGAACTGAAGCTACAGATGGTTGTTAGCTGCCATGTGGGTGCTGGGAATTGAACCTGGGTCCTCAGTAAGAGTAGTCATTACTCGTAACCACTGAGCCATCTCTCCAGCCTCAGGTATAATCTACTCTTAAATATATCATAATTTCTTTATTAATCTGTGAGTGAATAAGAGTTATTTACAGATTTTAGTGATCATGGATAAATCTGCATTCTGTACAGATCTTTTAGCTGCTATTAGTTTTCATTTCCCTGGAAAAATTGCAATGAACAAAATGTCTGGGTAGGTACAACATATAAGGGCTCCAGCTTGGGTATTCCTTTGGTGTTATTAGTCTTTTTCATTTTAGAATTCTAATGGCTACAAAGGGCTATTCAGTATCTTGCCAAGTGCTTAGTGACTATTCATCTATGTAGTTTTGGAAATGCTTGTTCATGTCTTTTACTAATTTTTATTATGGAAATGTGTTAAATCTAGTAAATCCCATCTAATCTTTTCTTCGTGCCAGAATTTTTTTCAGTTCCTGAGATTTCCATTTGGCTTTTTTTCTTACTATTTTCAATGTCACTTCTGAAATTTCATAACTCTTCACCCATTATACATATCATGTACCCCCTGGATTCCGTAATAGGTCTTACAGAGTGATTTTATAGTATATAACTGTTGATTTCAATATTCAGACAACTGATGGATCTGTTTTCATCTATTGATCTCAATATTCAGACCACTGATGGATCTGTTCTCGTTTTTTCGTGTAACTCTCATCCACATTTTTTAGAATGTCTAGTGATTGGTGATAGCATGTTGTAAACTGATTAATAGGTACTAATATTAGATAATATTGTCTTTGTGATGGTTAATCTTAATTATTAACTTGATGACACAGGCCTCTAGGCATGACTCTAGGGAACAATCTTGATCAGGCTGATTGAGGGGGCAGACATGCCCCCTGTGGGAAGCACCATCCCCTGGGCTGGGATCATGCTAGATTATAGAAAGAAGAGAAAGTGAACTGAGAAGATGTATTCGTTGTGCTCTGCTTTCTTTCTGTTGAGGTGATGCGATCAACTGCTTGCTTCAATCTCCTGCTGTCCTCACTTCCCCACCATGATGGATGGTGCTCTTGAACTCTCAGCCAAAATAAACCTTTTCTCCCTTGTCCTTTTTGTCATGATATTTTTGCCTCAGCAAGAGGAAAAGAAACTAAGACACAATCCTCCACACAGTGTTGAAGTTTATTCTAGCCTGTAATGAGTATGGAGTATCAGTATGGAGGAGGCTTTGTTAGGATGGGTCTAATTCCATTTTTCTATTCCTAGGGCTTAGTCCTAGGATATTTTCATCGCATTCAAAGCATGGTTCTTCTCAAGTTTCCATGCAAAACTCACAGCGTTAGGGAAGCCCCTCTGACCGGAGGCGATGGGAGCACGGAGCGGCAAAACTCCAAACTATACACCCGCCAAAGCTGCGGAATTCTCTCTCAGTTCTTTTCATCTTGTCAGTGATATTAGTGCCCAGGGCTTCTTGGAGACTTTCCCTATAATTTAAGGCACAGTTAAGGATTTAAAAAGTACTTATTTGTAAGGTTCAGAGATTCCCTTCTCTATAACTCCAATTCAATCTAACAACTCAGGTCTATGATTCTTCATGCCAATAAAACTGCTGTATTCTGCTGTGTCATGTGAGCAATTTCCAGACACAGCAGAAAGACCCTTAAGGACAAAGTTCTATGATCTCTCAAAAGTACTTCTTATCCACTGTGCTTTTCCACTTTTAAAACCTGAACCAAAAACAAACAAACACTTTAAGCCAGGTGTGTTGCATGCCTTTAATCCCAGCACTAGGGAGGCAGAGGGAGCTGGATCTGTGGGAGCACAAGGCCAGCTTCGTCTACATAGCAAGTTCTAGGCTAGCTGGGACTACAGAGAGAACCAGTCTCTAAAAGCCCCCCCCCAAAAAAAATCCAAAAATCAAAAACAAAGACTGAACCAGTTTTAGTTTAGTCCTCCTTATATTTTTTCTCTAATGTCAACAAATATTTTTGCTCTTAATTTTATTTTTTCCAAGAATTTATAGTTACTGTTAGAAAGAAGTTTTATTTTGATACAAACTATCCTGTCCCTTTCAGTTGCCAAAACTATTCACAACATCATTCTTAAGTAAAAATATGATCTCATCTATTTCAGAGTTAATACACTCATACACATAAAAGTAATAAAATGTTTTAAAAATATAATAAATAAATAAAAGTAATTGCTCTTACCTTTATCTTAAATTATAAATCCCTCAGTTCTAAATTGTGCTGTTTTTAGACCCTGCACAGATATGGTTTGAGCTGTATTCCCAATGTTACATCTTCGCATGTATCCTCCTTCACCCAGGCGGCATCCTTTCCTCCACACTACCCTGCCCCTGGCTAAGTCCTCTCTTCCCAGGATGCTTAGCATGAGTTCCCTACTCCTTTAGATTTTGCTGATTGGTAAGGTTGACTAATTGGTTTCCAACTTCTAGTTCAAATATTTTCTCCCTCAAGAAATTATTTAGAAGCTTAATTAGATGAAATGACATCTGTATTCTCATAAAATTCAAGTTTGCAGATTATAATCACTCTTAGAACTTGCTCTACAGCTATTACATAAACACTGTAGAATAAGTGGAAGTACACAGTTTGACTCTACCCTTAGTCTTTCAATGCACTGGGAGGACAGGAAATTTTCTATGCTATTGCACATCCCTGATTTCTTTTAATATCCAACTCTTTGTAGGTTTTTAATATGGTAGCGTTATGTCATTGAAAGTTTTGAACACAAGTAGTATAGTTTCTCCAATTTCTTTTCTTACTAATACAAAGGAAATGGTCACTCCACTTAAATACAATCATGGGCCAAAACGAAAGTGGAATATGCAGCCATAATGTTGGGATTTTCTCCCACTTTTCTCTGGTTTGGTAAGCCCTGGTAGAAAACCCTGTTTTGATTTCAGTAAAGGTAAAGCTAGAAAGGCAGCAGGCTTTTTCTGTCTGTCCTAGAGAAAGAGTTGATGATCTGCATTGGGACTAACAGAGTACCTAAGCCTATTTACTAAAAATAAAGAACAAAATCCCAAGACCAAGACTCTGAAGGAGAAAGGAAAGTTGAACAGTTTTCTAGAAAGCAGCAAGACTATCACTGTTACATCAAAGAAATAGGGTATAAAACATTGAAGTACTAATTGTAAATATAGTAACTATACATTGAATTTCTCAAGACTTCTGTTCATAGACTGCATATGTTCACTTCTGTTCACTAAGCAAAACATAATTGATTTCTTCCTAGGCACATAGACAGAGAGCTTCCAAGCACCTTGTAGTTTGGGAGGCTCTTGTGACAGTCATGTTTACAGAATATGAGCATAAACAACTAAGAGAATGGGTGCTCCAAAAAGCAGTTGGCCTTGACAAATAAATTCACTTCCATTGACAATGATTAATTTTCATTCAGTTTGATCACTTACATTTGATAAACTTTGATGAAAGAAAGATTATTTTTAATGGAATAAAAACATCTTCATTAATTTTATTCTAGGTTTATCTCAAGTCCTTAATCAGGCTCAAATCTGAGAAATCAGTGAACACCTAAAGCCAGTTGTGATAAAGGCTTTCTAGGATCTGCCTGGGGCTTAGTTAGGTGTCCCAGAGGGAGCACTGAAGTAAAGCAAAGGACCGTTTTTCATCAGGGATAAAGGCAGTCTAGCCACAGTACTAAAGACCAGGCTTGCTGCTAAACTGACATGCCTGTTGTCCACCATCCTGACAATGCTGTCTAAATTTGGACAGGCTTTGGTTCACAGTCATACTTCTCCCAGTTAAAGGCTAAATTCAGAGGACTACATCTTATTAAGTAGGTTACTTAGGTTTCTTTGGACTGTAGCCCAAAGGATTACACTGAAGGTGGGGTAGAGAGATAACTTTTACTTGTGCTTAAAGAAATTGTTTTTCACTTGTTAACTATTATCTTGGGGACATAGAAGTTGAATATGTTGTTCTATGACAGTCTTCTCTTACTATTTAGAGCAAAAATAAGGACCAAAAAAAAAACCAAAAAGAGGCTGAGGAAATGGTTCATTGGATAAAGGTGTTTGCTGCTAAGGGTGAAGATCCCTAGAAACCATGTATAGCTGGACGTGGTACATGCAGCTGGAACCTCAGCTCACAGGAGTCAGAAACAGGCATACTCATGCACCAACTAGCCTGGTATTTGCATCTGTCTCAATCGAGGTAGAAGGTGAGGACTGAAAGCTAATGTTTCATCTGATCTCCACACGTGTGGCATGGCACTTGCTTGTTTACTTGCCCTCAAATACACAAGCACATAAACATCATATACACATATACACACATAAAAAGCACATAAACATCATATACACACATACACACATACAGAGGTGTTTAAAAAAAGAACCGAAACATGAAAACATTTCCTTTTTTTGCATGTTTTTTTGCTGTTTCTTTGCTTTTGCTTGTTTGTTTGCTTGTATGTTTGAGACTTGATTTAGTGTAGCCCAGGCTGGCCTCTCGCTCAAAACTGACCTTGAACTCTTGACCCTCCCGACTCTACAGACCAAGTACTGAGATTAGAGGCATTAAACCCCCATACCTGGCTCTTTTTTATTTTTAAATCTTAGGTTTTTACAATACTCCAGGAAGTCTAATCTGTTTCTCTGGTATTTCTCAAGTCTTCCTTTTGATAAACAAAAGAACAAGTTAGTTTTAAGTGGAAGGCAAAAATGCTACAAAGTAATAACCAAAAATATATCAGACACTATGTGCTAGTAATTGTAAGAGGTAGCCAAAAAATAAAAAAAAAATGAAAAAAACCCAAACAAATCACAAAACAGAACTAAGAGTTCTAAATATTTTTTCCATAAACACTAAATGCACCATCTAGTGAAATCCAGCTATTTTAAAAATTGGCCCTTCCAGGTCTCTTTGTTGGCTTACAATTTTCTGAATGGTTCTTAACGAGGGGAATTTTGAAGTTCTTAGATTGCCCTATAGTCATTTAATCTTCTTTCAAAAATAAAAGAGAGTAACCTAATCTAAAGGCAGTCACACAAATCTTATTATCCTGAGGGGGGGGGAAAAAAAAGATGTTTCTTTTGTAGAATATACCTCTTAGAAACCCAGGAATATACAGTGGGACTCTTTTAAAATCAAATCAACACAAATTTATGAAATTACCTTGCATAAAACATTCTTCAAGAAGCTATGAAGGAATCGCATATTTCAACAACCACTGTGAGAACAAATCTTTTGAGGACTTCTTGTGTGCTTGCTGGTATGCTGGGAAGCTTGCAAGTGGCATTTAATTGCTATGCCTTGACTTTCTCAACTATAAAATAGTGACCCTTATGGACTACCAGGCAGAGCCATAGCACTGTGAGCAAACTGTCAGGAATGTTGAATAGTACTTGGCACGGAACAAGTGTCTAAGTGTTGTCTACACTGATTCATCATGTATGTATTTATGAAACATAAAAAGTTCCAGAAGTAGGATGCTATGTAATGGGGATGCTATTAGAACACATATTCATGTTTAAGAAAATTGAAAGACATAACATTTGTACAGTACTTAGCTCATGTAATACCTGGATAAGCATCCAAAAAATCTGAATTGATAGATTAAAAAAAAAAAAAAACTACAGCAGTGATTTCCTTCTCTGTTTTCAAGTTCTTTGCAAAGTTAGTTATACTGTATGGTGCTTTAAATGAGGCAAGTCTCCTATTGATTCCAAGTATATGAACATTTTATCCTTAACTGGGGCACTGTTTTAGAATTTTAACAGGTGTGCCTTGTTGAAGGAAGCATGTTCCTGGACGTGGGCTTTAGCCTTGTCCCATTTTGAATTTCTGTCTCTCTTCCTGTGCATGCTGAAGATGTGCATCCTCAGCTTTCTGCCCAGTCTGCCTCCTGCCATGCCTCCCGATGACATGAGGGACTCTTACCCCTCTGGAACTACAAGCCAAATAATCCCCTCCTTCTATAAGTTACCTTGGTCATGGAGAGTTATCACAGAAACAGAAAAGTATACTCTGCAACTCTGTAACTTGACAAATAAGGAAATGGAAGTTCCATAATTGATAGCACGTCATGTAGATTGGGATCAGTGCCCAGGGTTACCTGAACTTAAAGTCTATATTCTTAATTCCTACTCTCTCTGACGCTCAGCCATGTAAAGTATGAAGTAAGGATTTCTTCTCTTGGGAAGCAAGTGAACAGGACAGAAGAGTTAATAATCATATTTTTACTGAAATAAAAATTGATCTATATAGTACAGAACACCTTACATATTAAACTATATTGTTAATAGATCAACAAGCCTTTTTGCAAAATGGCTTTGGGCTTTTATCATTTGCATTTTCAGCTGAAGAGACTCAATCATCTAGCTGCTAAGTGAGTTCATACTTGAAGCCGCGCTGGAGAGGCAACTGCGGAGCCTGAGGACCCAAACCCAAGTCTATGAAATCCGCATCTTCCAGCAGTGGGACTTGAGAACATGATTGTAATTATCTCTGCAGAAAACGGAGGCACACTGCCAGCTGAGAACTCTGAGACTCGCCCTGCCATAGCTTCTGTGGGGATAAAACTCCGGAGACTGGCAAGAAGCTGGGCTTGTCAGTGATTTGAGGAGCCAAAGGTCAGGGAAGCTTTGAGTCCTGACACAAACCAGAAAATCCCCTTTAAATTGAAATAGAAACAATGTCTCGTCTTCTTCTACAAGTCCTAATCAAATACCCAGAGTCTTGGTTTTTAACATCAGGCAATATTGACTGGAACAAGAACTAAACTCCAAAATCAAGTAGGATTTTGAAATTAAACACTGCTTACTTCAAAGTTATATAGAAAACCTGAAGTGCCTTGGGCATTGTAAGGTCCTTCTGTTTAGTCTCCATAGTCAATATAAAGACCTTCATATAGGGTACAGAAAGATATATTTGAACATTTATTGATATGTATTATCTTTCTCTAAAATATGTATAACATATAGGTTATAGTGCTATTTGCATATATATATGCATACATATTAGTGGATACTGGAAAAAAAAACTAAAATAAACCCTGAGACTTACAACCAAAACATTGAAGTTAACAGATACTAATTAAAAGGGCTCTAGAATCAAACTGCTATTTCCTATCTATTAAGAGTTTCTCCATTCTATATAATAGGCATACTATTGGGACCTATTCTGATCTTAGGAACATTGTACTGTACTCAGCTTGTGTTATGCCTAGATAAGCATCCAGAGAATCTTACCCCACAGATCTTTTTAAAAAGTACAACAAGCTGGGTATGGTGGTACACACCTTCAATCTTAGCACTCCTGGGGCAGAGGCAGGCAGCTCTGTGAGATCAAGGCCAAGTTGGTGCATATAGTTGCAGGCCAGCTGGGGTTACAGAGAAACCCTGTCTCAAAAATAAAATGAAAACCTGCAACAGCGATTTCATTGTTTGGGTTCATATTCTTTGCAATGTAACTTCCTCTGTAACCTCACTCATCAAGAGTTGGAATCTCTTTCTCTACCCCTCACATCTAGGCTGATCTTGTAAGTTTATTTGGCCAAGAGACTAAGAAGTGATTCGCCGCCAGTTCTAGGCCCAAGCCACAAGAGGCCTTTTATGCATGCTCAGCTCCCTTGTGAACAAGCCCAGGCCAGCCTGCTGAAGGATAAGAGACTGTGTGGAAGAGAGATAAGCTGCCCCATGGGGGACTATCCTAGTCAGTTAGCACTCAGCTTTCCTGGCAACTGACCAGACACAGGAACAAGCCCAACTAAGAGAGGAAAAGAACTATATGGCTCTATGATGAACCCAAAGAAATTGTGAGTTAAATAAACGGTTGCTTTAAGCCATTAACTTTGGAGGTGGTTTGTTACATGGTTGCACATTATAAATACATACCTCCTCATTAGCATCAAAAAAGATATAAGGCAATCATCTTCAAGTGAAAAAAACAAAGGCACAAGTTTAAATAGCTGTCTTGAAGTCTTAGGGAAAAGAAAAACAATACAGCTGAAGTAATCGGATGAAAAGTTGATTCCCTTCGAGGTCACCTATAGCCTGCATGAAAGATTTATGTGCTAGGTACTGAATAACATGAGTGTCCCTTTAGGGAGGAGAAGAAATATCTGTGTGAAAAAACAATGCAGTGGCAAGGAGATTGACATCTTGAAGCTTCACAGACGGGAGGAATTTGCCTTAGCTAGTTGAGACTGCCTTAGGCTAACACAAAAACTAACTTCCACAAATGTTCCATGAACCTCTAGGTTAATGTGAAGAGGAGAATTGAGCCTGAGGAAATGATAAGTATAATGGAATAAACATTTACACGTTTCTTGGCTAAGCAACTGGAACAGTTTTTAATTTTTTACATTTTCTTATTTTTTTTATGCGTATGAGTATTATGTATATAAGTGTACCCATGTCATGCAGTACCCATGAAAACCAGAAGAGGGTGTCAGATCCTCTGGAACTGGAGTTATGATTGTTAGATGACATGTGAGTGCTGGGATTCGAATCCAGATCTTCTGCAAGAGCAGGAAGCACTCCTAACCATTGAGCCTTCTCTCCAGCCCCACTGGAACAGTTTTTAGTGATGGGTCACACATGGAGCCTTCATCATATCTGATCCAAACAAGGGCATGTGTCTTCCTTCTAGAATCCAAGACCTCACGAATGTGCAGATACCCAAGAAATAGGCTCGGATGAACTAGCATTCTAAAATAGGTAGAATTTCCTCTGAAATATTTATAATAACCTATAAATTTTCTTGGAAAAATATAGACCAATGAACTCTACCTCATTGTTAGATCTGAGGGTAGGAAGTTAAGCTGATTAAAATTGCACAGAATATGATAAAGATATATTTAGCTGATGATAACTTCATGGTAACCAAACTATTTTAAGACCTAGCTCATGCATATAACCCTACATACTCATGTTTTCTCCTTTTGAAAAAAGTCACAATGAAAGAAAATGTCAGTATGAAATAGATTGCTAGTTGATACACCCACCATCAATTCTCATTTCTCTACTAACAGAGGCCTGTAATGATTGGGATGAATGGATGGATAGATGATTGATAGATAGATAGATGATAGATAGATAGATAGATAGATAGATAGATAGATAGATAGATGATAGATAAATAGACAGACCAGCATTTTAATTCTATGTGTATGAGTGTTTTGCCTACATGTAACCATACTACCACATGTGTGCAGTGCTCATGAGGTCAGAAGAGGGCATCTGATCCCCTGAAACTGGAGTTTTCGGGTGAGCATGAATGAGCCTAAAGGTTGGACTACAGAGCACCAGGAAAATCTTGGAGCATCTAATCGCTGATATGGTCTCTAGAGGGGGCACATTACCCCTGAACTCTTTCTCAATGGATGAGACACTGTCTTTTCCTTCTAAAAAGTTAACCTTGGTTTTATGTATGCCACTACCTGAGACAGAGATGCAATTGCTGTAGCTCTCAGCCTGACACCATTTCTAAATTGAGGGCATACACACATTTTAATTTATTGGAAGCATATCCTTTGAAGTTCTGCATAAGAACATTCTCTTTGGCCATTACAGAGTGTTAAGTGCTAGGAAATTCAGAACAGACAAAGCATTGTGAACACCAGAGTGAGAAAAAACCAAAACAAAACAAAAAAACCAACAACAACCAGGGGCTGGAATAGCATTTATTGACCACAGCACTAAAATAGTAATATAGTAATAGCAGCTTGAAAAAAAATCTAGAATATCCTGCCAGTCTGACAGCCATGAGGCCTTACATTGCTTAGATTTCCTCAGCTCTCACCAGGGAGGAATATTTCTATCAGCAATAAGGGTAGATTTACTCATGGTCGATGCTCCCAGACCCAGGGAAGTGAATCAGGATCATATTTCCCTGGAAGTGTAGAGACAGGTTGAGTGAGGAGTAAATTTGCCATCAGAGATGATGGGAATGTTCAAAGGATATATGAGCTGGTGACAGGGGTGCTGTGAGGTGCTAGTAAATTGAAGTTATCAGTAGTTTTCTGTAAAGGCCCCTTGAAAGCTTGGTAACAAATCCTTCTTTAGTTTTATCTTTAATCAGGCAAATTTTCTTGAGAAGGAAAAAAGAATCATAGCTCATTTCTTATTCAACAGGATCCTTGTTTTTCCTACCCAAGTAGAGATCCTTCTTGAGGAATTAAGAAAAGACAGGCCCTCACACTATATTCCTTTTAAGAACAATTCTTCAACATAGTCTCCAGCCTGCTGTTAATAGAGTATAAGGAGTAATGGAAAATTTGACCTTAAATAAAGAAGAAATACTAGCTGCCTTTTTAGAGAAGTCATAACAGACCTGCCTCTGGTGTGTGGCTTCACCAGGGTTAACGGCACAGATTGTACCATTACTTCCATGGAAGAAAAAAAAAGAGCGGGTCACACAGAAAGGCAGGGAGAAAGAGAGACCTTTTTCTTCCAAAGAAATAAGAAATGAACCACCTTAACACTTCCTCTTCTACCAGAAAACTTCCCAGTGTCTGGGGACACAAGTTCAGACTAGGGATGATGTAGGTCAACATTAACAGGTGCCTCCAAGACAACCTCATTTGTTTTACCAGAGAATGATATCTATGGAGAAAGGCAATCTTCCCTCAAGGAATTTAGCTTTTAAGCTTTAACCGTGTTGTAGAATCCCTTTCTCTCATTTTCTTCCTACAAAGAAGTAAATATGTCATTTTACGACTCATCCTCCCATCAGCTCCCGGAAATGCCAATGGTTTTAGGGGAGATGATGAAAGATTTAAAAACCTTCAGGAGAGAAACAAAAAGTCTTTCATCTGGATGTCTAAAAGAAAATAATAAGAACCTGTCTGTGGGTGTACATTAGCAAAAAGGCAGAAGCTTGACACACAGAGAGAATCACAGAAGCTTCGGCCATCACCTGCTTTCTCTGGCTAACAGGGCTGATGACTAGGATGCCTGTGACTCTGGAGAGGGACATCAATCAAGCAGCCTTTCTCTTCAAAGCAAACAGGAGGAGATGGCCCAAACGCATTGCTTTAACCATCCCTTATTTTTTAAAAGAGTATTAAGAGAATCATCTAATATGAAGAATAAATTTGGAGACAGAAGACATTTTGATTATTATGGCAAGCAATTCAATTACTCTCTCACATTTTGTTCTGGTTAAAAAGAGCGCCGACCGCTCTTACAGAGGACCCGGGTTCGATCCCCAGCACCCACATGGCGGCCGAGAACCGTCTGAAACTCCAATTCCAGGAGAACTCCAGTTCCAGGGGAATCCGACGCCCACTTCTGACCTCCGCGGCAAATTGCACGACACGGGTGCACAGACTTGCATGCAGACAGTACATTGATACACATATAGAAATAAATAAAAATGCCAGGCGTGGTGGCGCACGCCTTTAATCCTAGCATTGGGAGGCAGAGGCAGCGGATCTCTGTGAGTTCGGGGCCAGCCTGGTCTACAGAGTGAGTTCCAGGACAGCCAGAGCTACAGGGAGACCCTGTCTCAAAAAATAAATAAATAAATAAATAAAAAGAAAAGGTGGCACATGCCTTTAATCCTAGCACTTAGGAGGCAGAGCAGGCAGATCTTTGTGAGTTCAAGGCCAGCCTGGTCTACGAGCGAGTTTCCAGGACAGCTGGGGCTACAGGGAGACCTGTATCAAAAAAGGCGCCGACCGCTCTTGCAGAGGACCCGGGTTCGATCCCCCAGCACCCACATGGCGGCTGAGAACCGTCTGAAAATCCAACTCCAGGAGAACTCCAACGCTCAAGGGAATCCGACGCACACATTCTGACCTCCGCGGCATTGCACGACACGGGTGCACACAGATTGCATGCAGACAGATACATTCGTACACATACAGAAATAAAAAAAATTAATAAAAAAAAATTTAAAAAAAAAAAGAAAAGGTGGGCTTTGTTTATTAAAGATTAATTTGTACCAAAAAGGCTACTCATTCTCTATATTCTGAAATATAGAGCTTGATTTTGTATTTTTATAGGAAAAATCCAACTAATGCAACTTATAATTATATAATTCTGATGAAATTTGATCCTTCCTTTCTAGTAAAAATTGCAGTGTCGTAGTTTCCTTTCCTGTGGCTGTGATAAAAATACTCTGACAAGGGCTGGAGTGATGGCCTAGCAGTTAAGAGCGGTGACTGCTCTTGCAGAGGACCCGGGTTTGATCCCCAGCACCCACATGGCAGCTGAGAACCGTCTGTAACTCCAATTCCAGGAGAACTCCAGTTCCAGGGGAATCCGACGCCCTCTTCTGACCTCCGAGGCATTACACAACACAGGTGCACAAACCTGCATGCAGACAGTACATTCACATTCATACACATACCAAAATAAATAAAATTTTAAAAAAAGTTTTAAAAAATACTCTGACAAAAGCAACTCAAGGGAAGAAGGGCTTATTTTGGCAGAGATGTCAAGGTGGAAGGAACTTAGGCAGCCAATTTCATCAACAACAGAATGATGAACGCATGCTACTCGGTTCTTCATTTTATATAGTCCAGAACCCCTATCCAGGGAACGGTCCTGCCTACAGGTCTTCCCACATCAATTAACCTGATCAAGATGATCCTCCACAAGCATGTTCAGAGTCCCATCTCCAAGGTGATTCTAAATCCCATCGAGTTGGCAATTAATTCTGACATTCACAGTATGTGTGCTTGTAAGATTTTGATCCTAAAATTCTACATTTTCAAGGAACTATATTAATAAAAACTTCAAAGAGAAAAGAGAAAGAATTATATATCAAGTTAAACTTCAGCATTTAAAGAAATTAGACCCACCTAAACTGATAGGACATCAAGTAGTTTCAGGTGTAATTTTCGTCAATATAATTGCATCTTCCATGTGCTCCTGAGTTTACAAATACTCATTTAAGTATTTATAGGTGTTCAATATTTCTCCTTAAGTGACAATAAATTTTAAAAAGAAAGCAAGAGTTTTCAGAGTGGACTCTACAGGAGAGGCCTTGCCCTCATTAAACTTTCAGTGGATATTCAGTGGCAGTGTCCCTCAGCCTAAGCTTCTGCTGACTGGATGACAGCGCAGTCCTCCACCTCCAGAAGCTCTTCAGGACACCCTACAATGCTGCTGACAAAGGGGAATGCATTTCCAGAAGCAAATGAAATACAACATTCGGTTTCTCCTTATTCCGAGTCTGGGCCTGAAGCATGTGTTTGGTACCCCATCTAGGCAGACCTCCTTCTAACCTGTTTGCTCCCTAGGCCTCTGACACCGGGGATCTGCCTCAGAAGGGTAATTGAATAAATACTACATACAGCTTTCTGCTGGAAAGTTTCTTGCTTAGTGAGAGCCTTGGATTCTTATATTCACCCATTAAAAATAGAAAATCTGAGGGCCAGGATAAGTGGCAGGGGCTTGGGAGAGGTGGTTTCTCTAGGTCAATCAAGAAACATCTATTTGTTCATTCTTCAGGTTCTTAAAGCAAATTCTAGAGAAGACAGAGGCCTGGTTTAGATACTCCTGCAGCTCATCAACATGTCTAATTTTGTTTTCTTCCCCAGCAGAACCATTTTGCCTCTATCTAAAACACTTGTGGGAGAAGTTAAAATGAGCCTCTTGTGCTTTCTTTCACAAAGGAGCCCTATATTTAACACCGCGCATGCACACAACACCTCAAATGGTTTGAAGAAAGCTGTGTTTATTATGTGGGCTTATGAAACAAAAAGTACAAACTTTCTCATCCTGGAAAAATTTGCAATGAAATTTACAGCCCAAAGAGAGAAGGCCTGCATAATATAACACTTGGCAAGACTTTTAATCAGTGGATTGGCAAGTCTAGATGTAATACCTCAGTTCCTCTCAAGACATGTCAGGACTTCCTTAATTTCAGTAGCACATTGGTTCTGGAGAGAATAGTTAGGAGACATTGGCCTTTCCATAGGAGTGCTGACTAGTGATGCAAGTGGACTGAGAAGGGAGCACTGCTGAGGTGATAGCAGTTTCAACCTCAGGGAATGGATGACAAGAGACAGACAGGCTGTACCCATGGAGCAAAGCAACACAGATTGACATTATGATAAGGCATTCCAGCTGCGATGCTTTAAGCAGGTGAAGACTCTCAGTCTCATTCTGACTCAGCCTTGTTCTGAAACACACAAGCCTGGACCCTGTCAGAAGCCTTCAGGCAGGATTGTTGTTTTCTCAATTGGAAAACAACATAGCTATCCAGTAGCCTTCAACTGCTGAGCAGCCTGACAGCCATTCAAAAAAGTTGAAAGTCAGTCCACATAAGTGACCATCACAGAAAGAGTAATAATGTGATGAAAAGCTCCAGGGAATCTATTAAACCCACCTTCCCCGTCAGTGAATGTGAAACAGGAGAAGTCCTGCCTTCCCAGCTCCAAGGTTTAAAGGGCCCACAATGGACATGCTTCATCCGTTTGTCATCTGCACAACACTAGTAACTAGCATCTCCTGTGTCACCTGGCACGTCACCACGTGAAATATTAAGAAGACTGAAGACAGAGAGTAGGCATGGAAATTATATAGGCTTAGCTTATTTCTGGTGAGCCTTTTTCTAAAAAGAAAATAATCTTTTAAAATAATTTTAATGATGTTAAGTTTAAAAATGAAACAAAGTCTAGAAACACAGATGCTGTTATAAAATACTGTGTGGTAACTCAGAACATTAGAAGATAAATTGGAGCACCCAGGACAATTTATGCTAAGCTACATGGAACTGAAGCACGGAGGGACAAGGAATACCCTGACTCTTACTAACTTTCCTGTTAAGAATGTTTTCAGGAATTAAGGTAGAAACATCTGTTTAGGAAAACTATTGATTATTTTTATACAATAATATGCCTCTCTGGTTAGTAGCAAAGAATTTCTATACCTTATAAAGAGCTGCAAAAGTTGTTAGATGTTTTCCCCGTTTTAAGTTCTGTGAAACCACAGTACAAAGTTAATGCAGTTTGGGACATCACTGCTTCATCAATAGGAATAAAGCACATTAGGGTCCTAGCTCTGTGTCTGAAGCAGAAAACCTAATCTGGATAATGTTCACAGCCTGTTTTAATTTTGACCCTGCGGAAAAGGATTATGGGTTTTATGAAAGGATATTTTAAAAGGGCAACTCTCCTTCAAACAAACAGTATAAGGCAATCTTGGTAGTTTCTGTTGAAAATAAAATAAATACCAGAACTAAGGGAAAAAAAACCAAAAACAAGAAAAACCAGTAGCTGAGTTCTATAGCTTAAAGGTAGAGCACTTGTTTAGCATGGCCAAGGCCCTGGGTATGATCCAGGAGAGATGGAGAGAAGGAGGAAGGGAAGTTAAGAAGGAGGGGGGTTGGGGATGGGAAGGTCGCTATTAGGTGGTTCAAGGACAGAGTGCTTCTGAGGGAATGCCTCATAATCCTTGGAGAATGAAAATAGAAGTATTTTTTAATGGGGAGGTGAAAATGCCCTGGGGAACCTGACGACACCTTCTGGACATCTGTGGGAGAAAACAAAATTCTAAAGATGGGTAGATGTCAGATGGCTAAGAAGGATGACTTGAGACTGAAAAAACCCAATATACTAATTTCAGAGTATGAAAATTATTCAATATGATTGAAATTTGGTAAAAAGAGCTTGCCACAGTTGAAGGAAAACTCAGAAGATTTAAGTGATATATGGAATCAACAGGTATAATACCTGAATTATCAGAAAAAAAAAACCAAGATGGAAATAGTGATCATTGATTCAATATTTCCTATGTTTATTCATCTGATGTATGTTTTAAGATACAATTTATTACTTCAAGGCATGACATGTCTCCTTCTTCCAACCAATTGATTGCAGTCACTAAGGTCAATAAGGGACTATTGAACAAATTACTCATATTACTTCCTTTAGTTACTCATCATTGAACAAAGACTCCTTAGGCCCTCACCATGTCTAGGTACTGCTAAAAATTTTTGATGGAGATCTAATGATGCAGACTTTAAAAACATGGTATTTGTTAGCTCACAGGGTCCTCTACTCTGAAGTTCTACATTGCCAGTGTTGTTCCATTCTTCTGCATTCCGCAGAACCTGCCATTGATTTGAAATGTCCACTTGTTACTTCTAGTTGTGTCAGTAACCATTTGTCATTCATGTGACCTTGAGAAGGTTTAGGGGGAAAAGCATAGGATATGAAGTCAGAAAGAACAGGTGAATTCCTTGTATATCACTACTGATTGTACTGTTAGGCAAACTGCTTGACCTTTTGAGCCATGATTTCCTCATTTACAGAATGCAAAAAGTCTTTATTGTGGTTTAAGACAGAGTCTTGCTGTATGGCCCAGACTGCCCTTGAACTCATTATGATCCTCCTGCCTCAGCCTCTGAAGCATTGCGATCACAGGAATGTTCTACGTCTCCTTCTTTGTTCTTATTAATTTTTTTAAGATAGCATGAAAAATAATGGTTTTCACTGTGGCATTTTTATACTTATATGTCATGAAACTTTGCTGTAATTTATCTTCTTGCCCCACTGAAAATAATAATTCTTATCTTTAAAGGTGGTTTTGAAGATTAGCTTAGATCAAACACATAGGCACTTAGGACATGCTGGATGCTCATTAAATGAGGGATGCTGTAATTACCACTAGCTTCATTATTTTAATCTAATATCAAGGTGCTTGTGTAGGGATTTCAGTTAGGGGGAGGATTTATAGGGATAAGAAGTGGCCTTATCCCAAGTCAGGATGATATATCTTGCAGGTATTATAGCTCTACAGTCTTGGTATAAATCTTGTCCTCACACCCAACATGCTGGTAATCACCTGCACAAATTCCAGAGTAACTCTTCCAGTATTATCCCATGCTTAACAAAAAGGAAAAGAAGCAATGGTTATTAACACAAGCAAAGACAATTTTCTCTTTCAAGGAGGACACTGTGTTCTTTACCTAGCCTTCTCAAAAAGGTGCCACGTGAAAAAATTTTCCCTTTCCTTTCAGTTCACACAAAGCACATACAGGCTTACTGAAACATGGGTCTTATAAACATGCTTGAATGTCAGGATTTTGCCTGTAACACAGGAACAAGGAAGGACTCCAGTTTTATCTTTCTTTTTTCTTTCTTTTTTTTTCTTCCAGTTTTATCTTTCTGTGCACTTCCTGATTTATGAGCCAGATTCCTGGTATTTGATGCATATGTGAAAAATATAATGATTTCTTTTTTTGCATTGTATTTTTTGTGAAACCATCATCTAACTCTTAGAAATAGGGAGAAGTTTGAAATTTAAAATGTATTGCCTGATAGTGATTTTTTTTTTAATTTATTTCTGTATGGGTATCAATGTACTGTCTGCATGCAGGTCTGTGCACCCGTGTTGTGCAATGCCGTGGAGGTCAGAAGAGGGTGTCGGATTCCCCTGGAACTGGAGTTCTCCTGGAATTGGAGTTTCAGACAATTCTCCACCGCCATGTGGGTGCTGGGGATCGAACCTGGGTCCTCTGTAAGAGTGGTCAGCGCTCTTAACCGCCAGGCCATCTCTCCAGCCCCGTGATTTTTAAAGACACAATTTATGCAAAAGTGCCTCAGTTAGATCTTGAAATTATAATGTGTATTCTAGAACTAGAAACTCATAAAAGTCATAGCAAATAAAAATTCAATTTGTTGTTAGCCATAATCATAAATAGTGTCCTTTAGTGGACATAAAACACAATGTGGTAGAAGGAAGAAAAAAATCTACTGCTTTCTTTCTTCAAATACAAAAATAATTATTTACTCGGAATATTAAGTGAGCAAGAATTTGCACAAGGTGTTGAATTATGAAACTTAATGTCATGACATACAAAATCAGACTACCATGGGACATTGCAAAAATTAATGTGTATGTACGTATTGTAGATGTTCAGGTATAATTTGTCTTAAATAATTCCAAACTTACAGAAAATTTTCAGTCATTTTAAAGGCCTCCTATATTTCCATATCTCCTTCACCAATATTTCTCACTTTTTAGTATTTTACATGTGTCCTCATATATGCCTACATATGTCTAATATAGACTCATCATTTTCATGTATCCTTCAATTTATGATGTTATATCTGAATAAACCCAGTTCAAGTTTAAAATCTTACACGTTTGAAGTGCATTCAGTATACCAAGCATCACAGCTTAGCAATACAGCCTGTGACACTGCCGGTAGTCTACCACTGCAGTTCATGGCCACAGCCCTTCATCATAGGAGAATATTAGATCACGTGTGGCTAGCCAAGGAAAGGTCACACGAAAGCTCGGTATAATGGAGAAAAAGTGAGGGGGGGAGGGAGAGAGAGACACTAGTTTTCCTCTTAATAGTCCTTTTCTGAAAGGCTTTGGAGTAAGGTGCAGAATTTAAATTCCATCAATCCCAAACACTTCAGTCTGCCCGTCCTCAAAGCTAAATACTCTCTTTATAAACACCTCACTTTCCTAAATAACCTAAAAATAGTTTTTATGTTATATTTATTATATTTTTGATAAGTACACAGCACTGTTCCACATTCTAGGCCAGAATCCAATTCAGTCCAAGTATATTAAAAGGCTGCTGATGGGCTGGAGAGATAGCCCAGTGGTTAAGAGTGCTGGCTCGTTTTGCAAAGGACTCAGATTTGATTCCCAGAACCTACATGGTGGCTAACGACCTTCCATAATTCCAGTTCCAGGGGATCCAATGCCCTCTTCTGACCCCCATGGGTATTGCACAAAAGGGGTGAACTTACATATGTGCAGGCAATACATTGTTATACATAAATTAAAATAAAAATAAGTAAAATATTTTTTCTTTTTAAAATTTATTTATTTTTATACGTATGAATGTACTGTCTGCATGCAGGTTTGTGCACCTATGTTGTGCAATGCCCTGGAGATCAGAAGAGGGCGTCGGATTCCCCTGGAACTGGTTCTAAAGACGGTTCTCGGCTGCCATGTGGGTGCTGGGGATTGAACCCAGGTCCTCTGCAAGAGCAGTCAGCGCTCTTAACCACTAGGCCATCTCTCCAGCCTGTAAAATATTTTAAAAATTTTCTTTTTATTAATTTTTATTTATTTCATGCAAGTTTGTGCACCCGTGTCATGCAATGCTGCGGAGGTCAGAAGAGGGTCTCGGATTCCCCTGGAACTGGAGTTCTCCTGGAATTGGAGTTTCAGATGGTTCTCAGCCGCCATGTGGGTGCTGGGGATCGAACCCGGGTCCTCTGCAAGAGCAGTTGGCGCTCTTAACCGCTAGGCCATCTCTCTAGCCCCCTGTAAAATATTTTTAAAAGGCTGCTGATACGATGAATTATTTGTGGGTGAGGGTTTCTAATTAATTAATTAACTAATTAATTAACTAATTAATTTTATAGTATGAGTGTTTTGGCTGAATGTATATAAGTGTACCCATGGGTGTAATGCCCACAGAGGCCAGAAGAATACATAAGATCCCCTGGAACTGGAGTTATTGATGGCCGTTAGTCACTGTGTGGGTGTGGGGAACTGAATCCTGGTCCTCTGCCAGAACATCCAATGCTCTTAACTGCTGAGCCATCTCTCTAGCCCCAGGAGAGGAACTCTTATTGAAATAGCTATTGGCCCTAACTGATTTTTTATAAAATAATTTCAAACTTATTACCAGATTTGGCATCATCCCATCTTGCCATACTAACCAGTAAGAACAGGTGTTCCTGATTCATTTGGAAATAAGTTATGAAAACACAGAAAAGAAAAAAGTGCTTTGGAGGGAATTGAGATGATCACTTTGCTTATATTGTTAAAGTTTATAGATGTGTTAATGAAAAAAAATTTTTTTTTTGGTCTTTTCGAGACAGGGTCTCCCTGTAGCCCCAGCTGTCCTGGAGCTCACTCTGTAGACCAGGCTGGCCTTGAACTTACAAAGATCCACCTGCCTCTGCCTCCCAAGTGCTAGGATTAAAGGCGTGCGCCATCACGCCCGGCTATGTTAATGAAATTTTAAAGTTAGATTTTCTATTTAATTCTCATTTCTGGAAAAGGAAAACACCTATTAAAGATTTGTGTTTAAAATTGTGGTTTCAGTCTCATCTAGATAATACTAGTAATATATTCATGCCTAGAAAGGTTAGATAAAACATATTTTGATAAACACTTTCTAAAATCCAGGTAAATATCTGTACAAAACTATTTGTTGAAATACTTTACAGTACATATGAAGAATGTATGTTAGAAGCACAGATACAATGAGTCTTTCCAAGTTGTCCTTACAATTTGATTATAAGCCAACATCTTGAAAACATTTTACAAAAACCTATTTTTTTAATGGAATACACACTTTTCTCTAGAAAAAACTGGTCCACTATCTAGCAAAGATCTCAACATTTCTCATTAGTAACAAAGTTTGACATCTAAAGATGGCAATTCATTGAAGTCTGGATGCAATTCCAGAGCTGAAGGGCAGGGGGTTAAGCCAGGGCTGTATTTATCAATATGCTTCTAAACCAATGAGTGGATCAAGTAACATACTGTGAGGATGGGAATTAAATGTAATTAAAATCACTGTCTCAACAGACAGAACAGGTTAAA
The DNA here is from genome assembly GCA_009823505.1 of Rhizomys pruinosus. Taxonomy (NCBI): domain Eukaryota; kingdom Metazoa; phylum Chordata; class Mammalia; order Rodentia; family Spalacidae; genus Rhizomys; species Rhizomys pruinosus. The sequence goes on from VZQC01010433.1 coordinate 627,654, forward strand.
ACCTTTATTCTCTAACCAAGCCCCCTTACCTTACCTTTACTTGCCTGCGAGAATCATAAATAAAAGAACCCAGGAGTTTTGAAAAATTTTTCTAAAATTTTTATATTTACCTTGGTTTTTAAACTCTGAACTAAAAATACACAGCAGAGGTTTCTAGGAGAGTAAAATTAGGAAAGAAGCATCAAGCTAATTTACTGAAACTGTGATGGTATCTTATTTTATTACACGTGTATTTTTGTTTGGTTTAATTTTAAGAGCTTGGGGTAGGACAAGTTTGTCAGAAAAGAACAAAATGTCTTGACTTTTAGGGTTACATGGTACCCAGGATCTGTCCACCAGACCCCTTTCCCAAGTAGTGTTCAGGTTTACAAGGAACCATTTGAGGTTGTAACCTGAGGAGAGGTGGAAAGAGAAAAAGAAAATAAGGGGGAATTGTAAAGTGTAAGTAAGTGATTTGCTAATCCCCTGGGAGCCAACATTCCTTATAATAAGTCTTGGTGCAGTGGAACTGACTGTTCTATAATGGGAACCAAGCCATTTAACCAAGTACTCACCCTAGCGAGTACTTCTGATCCTGAGAGAGAATGGCTGCCCCCATTTTACAGGGCTGCATGGACAGTCTGTTCAGAAGGGGAAAGCTGATAGAGATCGGTGGATTCCTAGTTCAACAGGCAGATAGTCTTCTTCTACCATGCTTATTACTATGCTTTTCTGATTATGTGTGTTATATATAACTTGTCAGAACTATGAAAAGTAAAGTTTAAGTACATGCTTACCCATATTCTCATAACCCAAGGAATAATATGCCTTAAAGTGTGATAGATTTCCTTACAGTTCTTTTACCCAAGGGGCTGCTTGCAGTAAGGCGTTGGTTTTCAAAGCGTGTCCCAAGAAGTAACAGTGTCTCCTAGAAACTTGTTAGAAGTGAAAATGGGGGATGGGGTACTCCAGATTTACTGAACTTGAAACTGTGTGTGTGTGGGGGGGTGTACATTGGGCTTTCTGACAAGCCTTTTCAGACTTTGGTGCTGTTAAGTTTCAAGGATCACAGAGATTCTTAAGAGCTATGTTACAGGGTCTGCAAGATAGCTCAGTGGCTAAAGACATTTGCCTGACACCTTAAATGCTATCCCAGAACTTCCACCATGGAGAGAAAGAATCAACTCCTGCACATTTTCCTCTGACCTCCACATATGTGTCATGGCATATATGTCTGTACACACACACACAAACACACACACACACACACAATATAAAATTAAATGTAATTTTTTGAAATTATATGCTAGAAAACTCCAGAGAAAAGGGCAAAAACTCAGTGACTCAGTTCTGGACTTACAGGATGCCTAGTTCCTTAAGGAGGAGACAGTCTACAGCAGGACACAGGCCTCAAACCCCTTATGAAAGACTGCAGTCCCTTTGCTGAAACAAGAAATCAGGCCATATATATTTCTTTCTTATTATCTAGGAAAGTATTAAATATATTTAAAGTTTCTGAGGTGTCTGTCTATAGAATATTTTAGGGGCCTCACAGGCTACATGTGATTTTGAGTATATCCTGAAAGAAAATATATCTTCAGGCCCTAAATATCATCAATTGAAAAGAATTGTAAGTCAAGCAAATAATTAAACAGGACTAATTTTAAATAGCCTTGTAATGATATTTCCATAACTTAAGCATATGCTGCTTTATTATCTTTGAAGTGAAACCATTCATTGGAAAACAGTACATAATTAGATTATTCATGTATCTATGTGTATGTATGGTAGGTATGCATGCACATACATGTAGAATACAGAGGTCTGTTAGTTGTCTTCCTTGGTGGCTCTCCACCTCATTTTTGAGGCACAGTCTCTCTCTCTCTCTCTCTCTCTCTCTCTCTCTCTCTCTCTCTCTCTCTTCCTAGAGCAAATTGATTCAGTGATGCCAGCCAGCTATCTGCCTGTCTCTGCCATCCCCTGCCTAGCTCTGGGTTATAAATGTATATTGCCATGCCTAGCTTTTTACATGGGTCCTGGGGATCTGAACTCAGGTCTGCAGGCATGTGACATACAACAAGCTCTTTGCTGAGCCATCTCCCTAGCCTCAGATTGTTCACTTTTAACACTGTTAAACAGTGATGTCGTTGCTATATATGCATCGCCACAGTTATCAGAAACTTGCAACATTCTCTCCTTTTAAAGAAACTATGTCCTCCATACGTTTTTGAAAAAGGAAAAAATTTAAACCCAGTCTGCTAATGCATAGAATCATTTAAGAAGACATCAGCTCACCAAAACTGCCAAGTGTGACTTAAAAGTCAGAAGTGTATGGATACAAGCCAGTGGGTTCATGTATTGACAGAGCATTATTTTTCCTTAAGTGGTCTGATAAATGCTCATAATTCCCTAGAACTATCATGTGCTTGAACTAAATACTAATGAAGGAAGTTTAAAATAATGAGGCAAAATCCTCTCAAAGAGGCTTTTCATATTGTTCGCCACCATTTTAGGTATTTCTGGTTTAAGGTTTTCTTATCACAGCTAAACCAAAAAGACAGACTATTCACCCTTCTGATAAAGATTTAATTATTTTATTTTACTTCAAGCCACACAAGTGGCAGTCTGCATGGACAAGAAAAAAAAAAAAACAAAAAAAACTCTTGTAATTAGAAGGCCCAAACCCCAGAGATATGTAATCTTTTCTCACAGTGTGTTACAGTCCTGGCTGGTGTTTCTGCATGTGTAGCCCCACCCTGCTTCCCTCTGCCAAACCCAAACAGAAGTTACTGGTGTATTTCCAGCTGCTGTTGAGGTTTTACCATCTGAATTTTATTTACTTATCTAAAGTGGTTGTAACAAGTATCAAATAAGCAACGATTGCCAGGAGCAGAATACAAAATTAAAGGGTTTCAATTAATGAATAAGTAATAACACCCTTAGAAATGGATGCTAACTTGTACCAAATTTTGAGGCGCTAAGACTTATTAGACTACATTTTAAGTAATCAATGTATTCAAAATTCTGTAGAACCTTTGGTACAGGAATTCAAGAACTCATAATGAAACTGCATTGGAACACATAAAGCATTAGCATGAACTAATGGCATGGCAGGTTCAGCAGACATTCTGCCTCCTGTGAAAGTGCATGATGTGTACACAGGTACATGGGGAAAGGGGGAGAATTACACAGATTTGATGTGGGTGTGTACACTAGACACCTGAGGAGGGAGGGAGGCTGATTACATAGAAAAGAACTTCATGTACATGCAAACTCTCACTTGTGGCCCAGAGACAAGACAGAACATAGAAAGGCTTTACCCAAATAAAGTAGAAACAGCAATTTTCAAGAAGAAAACTCCGATATTCCCTACCAGGAGTACTGGAAAATAAATTGACGACAACAATATAATCCCCACAGTAATGACACCTCTCACATCAACTGGAACAGTCATTGGGCTGCAGCCAAATTCATTGGCTGGCCATTTCCCCAGCAACAATCCTGAGACACACATTTTAATCATAATGCCAGTAAAGGACTGCTAAAGGCATTAGAATAAAATATGGATCATTTTTTCTTCATAAGCTATAGTTCAAGCCAGCATGCATTGCCGACTTCAGCAGGGATATATAAATAAACCAGCTAACCTATGTCATAGAGAAAAAAAGCATGTGTAAATGAACTAGAACTCTTCTATTGGTGCCAGGCAGAAATGAACAGCTATTTTATGTGGTGTCAAGAGTTCTTTTAAACTTGAATGAGGGAACATTTTAAATTGTGCTTTAAAGGCAGTCCCCACCCTTTTAAAGTTAGAATCAATATAAAGGCATTACAAGTCAGCCATGTAAATTCCTTTGCCATCTCAACTCTCTAGACTGAGTTTCCTCCTAATGAAGTGGAAGTTGGGGACCTCTAAATTCTGAGTAACTCCAACATTCCATCAGCTCCCCATCTTACTACATCAGACAATTGAAGCCACATGCCTTGATGCTCCTATAGAAATGCAACAAGATGCACATCGGCTAGGGGGGAAGTGGGCGCCACTTCCAACCTTACTTCTTAGCTGCGTGACTCTTGGGGTAGTTTCATAAACTGTCCAGCTGTTCTGGACCTTGATTTTATTTGTCAAATAAGGCAAGGATCTTAAAATTCCTTCCCCCAAATCTATTTCCAGAGGGTGAGAATCAGCCAGAGTGTAATAAACCAAAGTGATAAATATCCTCTAAGAAAATGAAAAAGCCCATGGAAGTTTGAGATTTAGGACAGCTTCTATTGTTTTATAGAATGACAATTAATTCCTAGATAAAATGTTCAACAACAATTTTGATTAAAACAGGTACGTACAGTTTTATTGATTAATCACAGCAATGAATCCCTATACTTATCATTATGTTAAATCTTCAATAATATAGCCCCCTTTACATAAATCTCTGAAAGTTAGCATATACAAATGCTTGTTGCATTAAGGAGAATAAAACAGTCCAAAAGAATATTAAAATATATGTGGAAAGGTTAAAAATGAACTTAAAGGTAGATGGTGAAGTTCAGTGGTAGAGAGCAATGGCCAAAAAGTGAGATAAATTTCCATACCCATGCTGACTCAAATGTGACTTTATCACTGTTAAGTTACTGTTGTTTTTTTTTTCTATCATTGTTAAGTAAGGAAACAGACATGAACACGCCAAAGCAGAACTCAAGCCACACACAACATCCATTCTGACCTGCACACAAGCTTTGTGTTTACAGAGATAGTTGTTAATCCACTACATTAGAACAGAGAGATGAACAGATGGAGCCATCTTTCCTTCTAGCCTAATTTTAAAATATTGTAATGAACAGCTAGTCCTTAATCCTCAAAGAAAGGAGCAATGGAGTTATCCATGGTCACTAGTTCTGAATATTGCTGTGACAACGATGGTCAGAGAAAATTCTCAACAGTCTTATAATCAAAAAGCCACTATGCCTGAATGAACTCCTCCATCCTAGTTAATCGCTTTCTGAGAAAGCTAATCCTTGGTCCAAATTAATGAGTTACAGGTGTGAACTGAATGCTTTCCATTTTGCCTAAGATGTTACTGTTGCTTTGTTCTGAGACTCTTGGCCTTCAAAGGTATTATAGTTAATTTATCATAACATACTATCAATGTCCAGCATCACTAAAAATGGAAGCAGCCTTTATGGTGAAATCCAAAACTCTTGCTTTTCACAAGGCTATCAGGAATTGATACATTTTTCTTACCTATGCATTTAAAATTCTGCCTTTACTGCTTTTCAGGTGAACTGTCAAACCAACATAGGTGTCATAAATTTTCATTTTAAAAGTTAGAAAAATTAGGGTACGCATAAATTCTGAACATAGTCTTACTGCACAAGTAGAAAACAAGTTAATCATGCCTTACTGTTTTGAAACATTAAAAAAAGGAGGAAAAATAGAGACCTGTAGATATAACAGAATGAATGAAGGTAGCTTTCAAAATTACAGCCCATAATATATCTGCAGGAATTAAGAATAATTATCAATTTTTTTCTTGTTGTGTTTTGAGTATGAAATGTCACCAACCTCACCTAGTGGTGCTGTTCTGGGAGGTTATGGAACATTTGGGACCTGAGGCCTTGCTGGCTGACACAGGCCACTTTAGGGCCTGTGTCAGCCAGCAAGGTATATTATAGGACTTTGGTCAAATCTGAAAAGAACTCCCAGGGAAACCAGTGAGGGAAAGAGATGAGAAGCCTGGAGTAGAAAGGACAGAGATTTATTATCAAATAGGTAATTTTGCTGGCAGCTTGAACGCAGTCCTGCTGGGCACTCTGCGAAATGTCCACATCTCAAAGCTCAAATCATTGAAACTGCATAGCAGGGGACTGGAGAGATGGCTCAGTGGTTAAGAACATTGGCTGCTCTTACAGAGGACCTGGGTTCAATTCCCGGTAACTACATGGCTGCTAATAACTGTCTATAATTTCAGTTCCAGGAGATCTGACATCTGGCCTCTGCAGGAATTGCATGACACAAGTGTACATATATGCAGACCAAATACTCATACATATAAAAAATAAATTAAAAATGTAAATAATCTGCACATCTATCTTGTGCTTTATCACCATCATTTCATGAGGTGAGACAGAAGGTTAAGCAGCTGAGCCTAAGGTATACAGGACTAATGAGGTAGAGAGCAAAACTAGATATCCTGGAGAGCTTAACTACCAACCTTGGTCTTAAGAGTATTGTAATAAGCAATAAATGAGAAAGGAGTGCACTGCAATATGTCAGGAAGACAGCGTACGAGACATCAGGATGGCTGAAGTCCTTGTTTCTTCCCAGTGGCAGAAGAAATCGCTATCAAGGCTAAGCAAAATCAATGGAAGGTTATATGCAACAATGAGGACCTTACCAAAGACAAACATACAGCAGGGAACTATCATCCTGACCTAAAGGATTTCATAACCTTATGGCCATTTTGAGAAAGATCTCAACCTTTGGAATTCCCTTCAATTGGAGTTCTGAATGAGCCCCAGCCCTCCCAGGACACAGAAAATGAGTGCCTGCTAAAACATCAACAGCTCATGTGTCAGGTACAGGGAAAACTATGGCTGCTTTTCTCTCGTTTTCCTTTCTTTCCAGTTATTAAATTACTATATTGTTAGAGTCAAGGTTAAGTAAGCTTATACTGGTTTCCCTGATATAAAAAAGGAGAATTTAGATAAGAAAAATGTATAATTCTTATGACATAAGTGATATATTTGAAATTAATAACAATGTATGTAGTATCTATACTAGTTTGAAGAAATGTCATGTTTCTGTCATATGAGATAAAATATTATGGCAAAATTCCTTCCCACTGTAATTTTTGAAAGATGTGAAATTATTTTTATAAGTAGAACACTGCAAATCACTACTTATAGGTTCATCATTATAGGTGAGGAGAAAAATTTCTGAAAAGAGACCCACAATCACCTGAGCTTTTACATAGGATACCATTGTCAGGAAAACCAAATGTATATATGGGAATCATGCATTTCAAAAATACTGATATTCTCGTGGGTATCTGTGTCTTGTGTCTTTGTACATGTCTAGTGAGCACACAGTGCTCAGGGCTTTTGCTCTTGTGGGACCTATCAAAATGGGGATGTGCTCATGAAACTCATAATTACCTTGTGAATAAATAGGAGACAGAACTTGCTAAATAGCTGAGACATTGCCTCAGCTGGAGTTCACAGGTTCCACCACCAGCAGCAACACGGAATCCATATGGGAATGTGATTTAATGAGGTCCCGATAGAGTGAATGTGCATGAAGGTTTTTGGAGTCCATGAAGAGATGGTCACCATAGTTGGGTCAGAAATATGGCAAATGAGGCCGAGGGACCTGGAGGGACACATGTCGACAATGGAGCTGGACTGTAGGTAGCTTAGCCATATACCCAAGGTGTTCCTCAAGCCACCTTGCCCTCTGCTCTCCTTAACTCCGGTCATATGTGTTAACATCAGAGTCCAGTCCCACGTTCTGTGAAGGTAAATCCTGATACTCAAATTCTCTTGGTGTGCTGAACCACTTCCTTGGGTTCCTGTCTTGAACATTTCATCATATCTTCCTACAGTAACATTGTGTAAAAACAGTCTTTAGACCATGCAAGTTGGGAAGTGTTGAGAATGCTGTCTCAATGTTGGAGAGTCAGAATGCACAGCAGAACAGTGGGTGGCACTGCATGAAAGAAGCCTGTTTAATGACATTTATGCTAATGCCAAGTTGATCTGACCACAGATGCATGTTTGAGACAGGGCCCCTCTTGATTGCCTAGGGGCCTATGGTTCTATGAAGTAGCTATAGAAACACTTGTCTACACTCTGCTCCACTGATGTTAATGCCCAATGTGTGTGATTTTCAACTCTCAGTCTGACAGTGGTACCTATGTCTTATCACCCTTAGTTTTGTTTTGTGTTTTTATCAATTACTTTTTGTTGTTGTGATAAAATACCAAGTCATAAAGCAACTTCGTGGTATAAAATATATCTCCTTTGAAATGGATTTATCATCAGACAAGCTGTGAACTACAAAGATGAAGTCTGGTTTACTTAGAGGGAGGGGCGAAGGGCAAAGCCAAGACCACAGTGAGGTTCCCACAATGCTCACAAAAACGCACATGGAACACTGGAACTTGGCTGGTGCCATGTTGGGGCCTGGGGTATACACAAAGCTCGCCACTCAGGGCTGGGGGTGAGGGTGGGGTCTCTCGCTATTTTGTCACCACGGGCAGAAGACAGAGAATTCACCCTAGGACCCTGGATGGCCATAGTAGGAATGGAGAATCGCTGCTCATCATGTAAGAGACATTGTCTCCATTCACTTTGTAGGCATTGTCTCCATTCACTTTGTAGGCAAGCCTAATAAACTCTCTAGTAAGATTGGAGAGTCTGCTCATTGCTTTGCCTAGTAAACAGGAAACCTGAAGCAGAGGTGAGGTGGGATGCTACATGTGTGGGTACCAAGGAAATTCTCTGGGGCAGAATTGTCATAATTGAGGCAGGGTTAGGCAAAAGCAAGAGCTCAAGAAAAGTGATGGGAGGCGATCTCCTATGGGGAAAGCCACTAACTGAAATAAAGCTGGAGGAAAATGCAGAGGGAATCCTGGCATGGCAGATCATTTGCGCAGCATTGGTGAGTGTGAGTGTAGTGGTACAATGGAATGTGCAGTGAACTTTAAGATGCAGAACAAGAGTGAAATCGAATAGCAGATAGAGTCAGTGGGGAATATCCCCAGCTGGCCATTTGCATCAAAGTGGTATGTGGGTGCAGAGGACCCAGGTCCATTCCCAGTACCCACATGGTGGCCAAACAACTGTCTGCAACTCCAGTTCCAGGGAGTCCAGTGCTCTCATCTAGCCTCTACAGGTTTTGCATTTATATGACATACATGGAGATATACATATGTGCAAACCAAACACTTATGCCCTCAAAATAAAAATAAATCTCTAACAAAAAGAGTCCATCATGGCAGCGAGCGGCAGGAAGCTGAGAAATCACAACTGAATCCAAAACAGGAAGTAGAGAACACAAACTGAAAGTGGGGCAAGGCTAGAAACTCTCAAAGCCAGCCCTTAGTTGCATACTTCCTCTAGCACAGCTCTGGTCCTAAAGGTTCCATAATATCCCCAAACAACACTACCAAATAGGGACCAAGAATTCAAATACATGATTCTATGAGGGACATTTCCCATTTTTAACCATTTTAACCACCACAGCTGTTTATTTTGTTTTTCAACTGTGAATATTTATTGTGGGCCAATGGAGCAGCCTCAGTTATCCTCCTGGGTTTGCACTGAAGTGCTTCTTTCTGGCAACTGCACTAATGGCTGTGTCTTGATGTCTAGTACTGGTGACAACTTTCTGAACACTGGAATATTACAACTGCCTTTCAAAGAAATCCCATCATTTGGTTGGAAGCCATATAATCAGAATGATAAAATGAACTGCTTTTCACTGCAATCATGTGACCACTGAGGAGCACAGTGCTGTTTGCTGTCAGCCTACATAGCGGCTCCAAGGCAGAGAAGGTCTTTCCACCTGAATTTAAGGCTTTCAGAAAAAAAAACATTACTCATTTTTTTAAATTAACATTACTCTAAAAAGAAATTGAAAAACTTTATCTAGGTTGGAGAATTCGGAAGGAGAATGAATGCCAAGCTAACGCTGCAGCAAAAATAAGAAATCTCACAGTATTGTTGAAGCTGGATTGTGTAATTTTGTCAGTAAATAAAATTCAAAATTATAGTAGACATAAAATGATGAATTTATATTCTAAACTACAATTATATATTGTTAGTTTGAGAGATATCAGTTTCATTATTATAGCTTTTTAAAAACTTTTCAGACTATAATTTGTATCTCTAGAAGTTCAATTTGGGTTTTATGTGTTCTGTGGGACACAGCTGAAGGACACTGGAGCTGTAGAACAGTAGTAGAAAGATGGGACTGGGAAAGCCCAATGTCAGGGCCTCAGGGCCCAGGACTACCTGTAGAGTCAAGACTATAGGTAGACATCAAGGAGGTAGGAGGTCCAGTATTGAGGATCTGTCCTTCAACAACTAGAATCTGCAGTTGACAGAATCCTCCACTAACCCCAGGATAAGCCAAACCCGAAGGCAAAGTCACTGCTATGCACAATCTGGGTCATAGGGGGATCCAACTGTGGGGAATGGAGCTAATCAAAGAATGCTGACACTACTGCCCCAGAACAGGAAGTCCCCCTACTCCAATCTCCTCCACCATCAGCTACCACCAGAGGACTGTGGAACCATGGCTGATGGCTGGGGACCACAGCTCCAGGCTTACAACAGGGACCACAGCCCCAGGCCCACGGAAGATGACCAGTTACAGGCTCACAGGAAGGGTCACAATTCCAATTATGCTGGTTCCTACCATTTTCCTGTCTCCATCATTCTGTCTACATGATTATACTCATGTTTAAGAATGAGCATTTTGGCTTCTGTGACTTGCTGGCTTGAATGTCTCGCTAGAGGAGCATCACTATCGGAGAAAACACTTCTCACCTTCACTCAGGAGGATCGAGCGTCTTGTTCATGGTCAAGGGTCTGGTTCGATTTTTGTGTATCTTTTTTGGATGTTTTCACATCTCCTTCCACATCTAGGGAGGCAGCGATGAGACATCCTCTCACGGGAGCCACATTTTACCAAGAGGTGCTGCGCCATCATCATCACACCTGTGCCCACAGCTGTGTGCCGCCATTTTAGTTCATCTGTTCTTTTCTTTCTTACTTCCTGAATCTTTTCTTGCTTTCTCTTAGCAATCAGCTCTTGTCCTCCTTGGGGTTGGTCACCATGACGAATGCAGGACCACCCATGGGTGTGTGGTATGGTGGCTGCCTGCAGGCCTTCCCCCCACTAGAATTATAGAGTGTACTGGTCTTTAACTTTTATAAATAACTCAATGTATTTCATTTGTAATATCAATTTTGGTATTTGCTTTTATTCTTTTACTGTATGAAATCAGTCACCCAGCAGAGGGGAGACACTCTGATCTTCAGGTCTCATTTCTTGACCTGTATCTATTTACAGTGTCACATAAGTATTAGCTGTCATTTCTCCCAGCATCCACCAAGAAGCATGCTAGGAAGCAGTGCATCCCAGGCACTGTGGCAACACAGGCAAAATACTCAGGTGTGCGGTCTCCAGCGTGTCTTGGTTTAGGGCATATCTTTCCCCCATACACAGTATGGGGATAAGGTACACAGTAGTATGTTGGGAAAAGGATGGTCTTTATTCAGGGAGGAAAAGATGGTGTTTCCATCAAGGAGAAAAATAACCTGAAAGTATAAATGTAGGGCAAAGGGTAGCCTTTAAACAGGGATAACAGTTTGGCAGGAATATACCTGTTATTGACAAGGATGCCTGCCATCATTGTGAGAGACAGTCCTTCAGCTGAATGTGTTAGGAAATGGCATAGAGGGCAGAGTGGGATTCAGAGATACAATTGGATTCTAGAGCCCCTTGAGAGATTCACATTATAACAACATAGATGCTTTCACATAAACAGAAATATAACAATAACATTATTCAGCTTGCCTTTCATCTGGGGGATTTGGTGTTAGCATCCACAAATGAGGGAAACCATTCTCTGTCTTTCTGGGACTGTGTTACTTCGCGCAGCATAATGGCTTTGAGCTCCATCCATTTACCTTCAAAGTTCATAATGCCACCTTTCTTTACCTCTGAATAGTACTCCATTGTGTAGATGTACCACATTTTTGTCATCCACTTGTCTGTTAAGGAGCACTTGAGTTGGTTCCAGCTCTTCGCTATTGTGAAGAGAGCTGCAATAAACATGGATGTGCATGCATCTTTGCAGTAGGATGAGTCTTTGGGGTATATACCCAGGAGTGGTATGATTGGATCAGGTGGTAAGATCATTCCAAGTCTTTTAAGGGTTCTCCACACTGCTTTCCATAGTGGTTGTATGAGTTTACATTCCCACCAGCAGTGCTTTTCCCACAACCTCTCCAGAATCTGTTGTCTTTTGTTTTCTTGATCTTAGCTAGCCGTACTGGAGTGAGATGATATCTGAGAATGGTTTTCATTTGCATTTCCTTAATTATTAATGATGAATTTTCTCTAGATTCTTGATCCAAGAATCAGTGGTGGGACAGAAACTGAGACTGAGATAGATGGTGTTCATTATGACAGCTCCTCCATATTCATGGGACGCTGAGATATTTTCACCTATTATAAATAGTACTCAGTGTTTTCTCAGGAAAACTAGCTCATTTCTTCTAATATTCTTATACAAAGTTAATGAGGAATCTTTCACACATGAACCCAAAGACATTCCTAAGAAGGTTCACTTGAGATTTCTGCTTCCTCTGAAGTGTAAGAGAAAAGCGTCATCTGCTGAGACAGAAACTCCAACAACTGAACAAACTGGCTAACTTCATCTGAATCCTGAGCTCTGTGCTCCACGTACTCTGGGGATCAGGAGCATGTTATTTTCACACAAATAGATTTTTTTTCCAGAGAACTCAAGGAAGGCTAAGTAAATCCTCCTGAATTAGTAGCTGCTGGCTGCACAGCTCAAGTCCTCAGGTGTAGGAGAGAGCACTTTAGCTAGGAGCCCCCCAAACTTGACTGAGAAGAAAATGATGGTTACTGATCACACATGTAGTATAAATAGAAGGCATAGCAAGAAAGTCCATGGAACCGTGAATGGTGACACACCACTTCAACCCCAGCACTCAGGAGGGAGGGCTAGGCGGTTCTCTGTGAGTTCAAGGCCAGCCTGGTCTACATGAGTTCCAGGCCAGCCAGAGCTATGTGCAGTGAGTCCCTGTTTAAAAAAGAAAGAGAGAGGTGGCTGGGCATGGTGGCACATGCCTTTAATCCCAGCACTCAGGAGGCAAAGGCAGGTGGATCTCTGTGGTTCAAGGTCAGCCTGGTCTACATAGCGAGCTCCAGGCCAGCTGAGGCTACAGGGAGAAACTGTCTCAAAAAAGACAGAGACAGAGAGAGAGAGAGAGAGAGAGAGAGAGAGAGAGAGAGAGAGAGAGAGAGAGAGAGACCATGGTACATCCAAGATATGCAGAAGCATCTATGTCCCCACTAACACCAAACCCCTAGGTACTCACACATTTCTGTGCAAGATGGTTGATGGAGAAACACATGAGCACGCATGGGATGGCTGTGCATTGTAGATAGGAGGATGGCACCACGAAGAGTGGGAGGTCCACAATCACTCAGAAGATTGTTTTCAAGTAACATAGGAATGTAACTACATACTAGTACTGAAATGACAAAGTAAAGATCGGCTCATCATAGCTTTTCATGAAACTGCATCGCTGGGAGCAAAGGCTTGATTATGATATAAAGAGTGAAACAGTACCAAGCCAATTCTACAGCATAGACACAAAGTCCACTCTGCCATTATCTGAGGAAAAGTCATCATTGTAACTTGTGGGAAGATCCTGTTTGAATTAGGAGCTAGTTCTCAGCTAGCATCCCTCAGGGCACAACTTGGAAGTCATGGGATTCCTCTGACCCTGCTCCAAGAGGGAGCAACATGGGGCCCAGGCACATGATGCTAGGTGTGGCAGCAGCATACAGGGGTTTGAGACTGGGGTCTGTGATTGGCTCTGAGAGATTATGTCATTTTGCTCATAAAAGTGACTTGCAGTATGCAATAAATTGAATTCTCCATTATCATTATAGAAATCCGGGGTCCATTATTTTGCGCATATACAGGTGGAAGCAGGCCTGGATGTCGGTGGCTAGTGGGTTGGATGGGGATCTATGAGATCACTGACCTGGTAAGCTAGCAGGGGGTTGGATGGAGACTAATCAGGTCACCAACCTGTTGAGTGGATTGTGAGTGGGTGTAGGCTGAAGATCAGCATCAGCCATCAGCCTGAAATTCCTGTCCAGAGAGCAGCCGTCTTTGGGCAGGTGGGAAAGCATGGCCAGATGGGAAGCATTCTGCTTCTCAGGCTAAAGACCTGGGTTGGAAGTACCTCTTATGTTGCGTTATGAAAGTGACCAACTGACCTCTGTGTCGAGGTGTCGGTCCCCCAGAAGTGACCACAGGTGGCCACCCCTGCTTCCCTTCCCTTAGCAGGACTGTGCAGGACCTGCTCATAGCAAGAGAAGCTTTCTAGAGTACCTTTTATGAATTCTGTGATTGAGCTTTATATATGGGTAATGATCCTCCTTTAGCAGGATAATATAATGCTACTAAAAAGGCTAGCATAAGAGTACTGTCGCAACAGACCTGAATGCTAAAGGAAGGATTTGGTTAAACGTGAATGCTGTTTGTTTGGAAAAAAAACACTTGAGAACTAAGGTAGCTTCATCAATGTTAGATCTCCATCACAGATTTTTATGACATATCACAGAACATAAGTGCTTTTATGAGTTGTAAAAATTGCTTCAATATTTGACACTGTGCGCTTCAAGAAACTCTGATTGGCAGCTGATTAGACTTCTGCTCCACTCATTAGCTTCCTTAGTGAAATTAGTAGGCTAGAAAATTGCATTGTAATTTATCAAGGGGAAACTAACATTCTAGCGATCTTAAGACTGTGATGGTATATTTACTTAGTATATAATTTTTTCAGAAGATTTCTAATAAAGATGTTCCAGAGAATACATATTATCAATTCATCTGCAATCATGACAATCCAGTTTTGCACATTTGGTTTCTGTAAATGGAGGAGTTTTATCTCCCTTGAATTCCCTGTGTTGTGGCATTAAAACAAATTACAGAAAAATAAAATCTCCATATTATTAGTGTCTCCTTCTAGTTCCATTAAATACCATCCTAGGTACCAAGTATATTTGAAAGTATCTTTCACATGCAACTAGAAGTAACAGTATTTCTACTCTGATACAACTAAATAATTTACTGTCAAAATTTCTCTCTTACAAATCAAAATGCCACATTATTAGCAATGCTATATGTTCTTAAATATGGAACTCTGGTATTTATATCATGATGTTAATGGAAGGATGAAAGTCTATGTAGAATCTTAGTAAAATAAAAACAACTCTTAGATGATTACAAGTTGAGCTCTGTACAGCCAAATTCAGGAAAAAAAAATACCATCATAGTAAACTAGTTATATCCCTGCCATTTGTACATTCCTAACACTTTATACTTCTAAGCTGGACATAGAAAATTAATTTTTGTTTACAGAGTATGAAAACTGGTGAGAGGCAAATTATAAGGATCATAAAATGAAAAAGATGACTAGAATATATTATTATGTCATTTGATATAATGACAAACTCACAAGACTGGTGTTAACTTTATATCTTGTTTATATTTTGCAGCAACAGGCAATGTACTTACTGCTCACTAAATTGAAAAAACACAAGTAGAGATCATACTTTATTTTTTAACAAGTTTTATATTTCTATTTGAGCCTAGAGTGAAGGAACTTTAAAGTAATTTCAAAAAGTCAGATGTTATTTTAAATGTACTCATCACTAAGGAGAATTAAATAAAATAAGCAGCAGAAAACTTGCTGCTCATGATGTGGCTGGCTCTCAGGTTAATTCTCAGTGCTATAATAATAATAAAAACCAAACTATTAGAAATTAATTCTTTAATCATATTGACCTTTTTCTCTTTTTGAAAAAAAACTTGGGGAGAGGCATGTGCATGCCTCTGTACCTGTCGGCAGCATAGGATAACTTGTGAGAGTCTAGTTGTCTCCACCATGTGAGTCCTGGGGATTGGATTCAAGTTACCAAATGTGGAAGCAGGTGCCTTTACCCACTGAGCACCTCAGACACTCCCTTCTTCCCTCCTATTCCCCAATCTTTGGCTTTGCTTCTGTCTGTCTCTGTCTTGTTTGTATTGTTATTAGCTTTTGATTACTGACTACATGGTCCCCTGCAGGGCATCTGGTGTCGATGTTGGATTGGAATCTTTAGTTTTTTTTTTTTCATTTTATTTATTTTCGTATGTGTATGAAAGTATTGTCAGCATGTAGGTTTGTGCACCCATGTCGTGCAATGCTGCAGAGGTCAGAAGAGGGTCTCGGATTCCCCTGGAACTGGAGTTCTCCTGGAATTGGAGTTACAGACGGTTCTCAGCCACCATGTGGATGCTGGGGATCGAACCCAGGTCCTCTGCAAGAGCAGTCAGCGCTCTTAACTGCTAGGCTATCTCTCCAGCCCAAAGGATTGGAATCTATAGAATAGAAGTATGTAGCTTTCTATGTAGGTTCAGAAAAACACATTCAGAAAAAAACCTTTGACAAGATCAATGATCCTTTTATGTTTAAAGTCCTAGAGGGAATTGGAATGAAGGGAACATTCCTCAACATGATCAAAGCCTATATAGCAAAGCCACTGCCAACATCATCCTAAATGGAGAAAAATTGGAACCATTTCCCTTAAAGGTTGGAAGCCTTATCACCACTCCTCTTCAACATAGTGCTTGAAACACTTGCTAGGGCAATAAGACAAGAGAAGGAAATTAAAGGAATACTAATTGGAAAAGAAGTTAAGCTATCCCTTTTTGCCAATGGATGATATGATAGTTTACTTAAGGAATGCTAAAAACTCCAGAAAAAAACTTCTAGAAACAATTAAGAGATTCAATAAAGTGGAAGGTTACAAAATTAACCTAGAAAAATCAGTATCCTTTCTTTAGACCAACAATAAACAAGTGGAAAAGGAATATAAGACCTTTCCACTCACAATAGCCTCAAAAATAATAAAATACCTGGAAACAATCCTAACCAAAGCTACCAAAGACCTCCACAACAAAAAATTTAAACCCCTGAAGAAGGAGATTGAAAATGACATCAAAAGATGGAAAGACCTCCCATGCTCATGGATTGGGAAAATTAATATAGTAAAATTGTCCATTTTACCAAAATTGATATACAGATTTGATGAAATCCCAATCAAAATCCCCATGAGCTTCTTCACAGACTTGGGAAAAAAAAAAAGCCTTAAATTCATATGAAAAAACAAAGCCCCCGAATAGTTACAGCAACCCTGAGTGAAAAGTGCAATACAGGGAGGATTGCTCTACCAGACTTCAAACTATATTACAGGGCCATAGTCATAAAGACAGCCTGGTACTGGCACAAAAACAGACCAGTTGACCAAAGGAATAAAACTGAAGATCTAAACTTGAGCTCATACAATTTCAGCCACCTCATATTTGACAAAGAGGGAAAAATTCCTCAGTGGAGGAAGGATAGCATCTTCAGCAAATGGTGCTGGCAAAACTGGATCACCATTTATAGAAGAACAAAATTAAACCCCTACCTCTCACCCAGTACAAAAATCAACTCCAAGAGGATCCAAGATCTCAACATGAAACCTGAAACCCTGAAGGTGATAGAAGAAAAAGTTGACAACAACCTACAAGACATAAGCATAGGAAAAGACTTTCTAAATCAGGCAGCAGCAGCACAGGAAATAAGGTCAACAGTTGACAAATGGGACCTCATCAAACTCAAAAGCTTCTGTACAGCAAAAGAAACAATCAAGGAAGTGAAGGGAAAACCCACAGAGTGGGAGGAAACCTTTACCCATGATACATCCAACAGAGCATTAACATCCAGAATATATAAACTACTCAAAAAACAAAGAAGAAAACAAATGACCTACTCAAAAGATGGAGTAAAGATCTGAACAGAGATTTCACCAGTGAGGAATTAAAGATGACTGAGAAACATATTAAAAAGTGTTCAACATCATTAATAATTAAGGAAATACAAATTAAAACCATTCTCAGATATCATCTCACTCTGATAAGACTAGTCAAGGTCAAGAACACAAAAGACACCGAATGCTGGAGAGGTTGTGGGGAAAGGGGAACACTCATCCACTACTGACGGAAATGTAAATTCCTACAACCACTATGTAAAGCAGTGTGGAGAACCCTTAAAAGACTCAGAAGGAGCCTACCACCAGGCCCAGCCATACCACTCCTGGGTGTATACCCCAAAGACTCATCCTACAGCAAAGATACATGCACATCCATGTTTATTGCTGCTCTCTTCACAATAGCAAAGAGCTGGAACCAACCCAAATGCCCCTCAACAGACGAGTGGATGACAAAAATATGGTACAGCTACACAATGGAGTACTATTCAACAGTAAAGAAAGATAGCATTATGAACTTTGCAGGTAAATGGATGAAGCTCGAAGCCATTATGTTGAGTGAAGTAACACAGTCCCAGAAAGACAGAGAATGGTTTCCCTCATTTGTGGATGCTGTGCTGGATAGCTTTAGTGTCAACTTGACACACCTGGGTTGAGGGAGCCTCAATTGGGGAATTGGCTCCATTGGATTGGCCTGTGGCCACATCTGTGGAGTATTGTCTTGATGGTCAAGCAGTGTGGGAGGGCCCATCCCTCAATGAGTAGTGCCACCCTGGGCAGGTTGTTGTGTACTGTATAAGAAGGTGGGCTGGGCATGAGCTGGAGAAGCAAGCCAGTGAACAGCATTCCTCCATGGCCTGTACTTCAGCTCCTGCCTCCAGGTTCCTGCCCTGAGTTCTTGCCTGGGCTCCCTGAGTAATGAACTGTGACCCAGGAGATGTAAGATGAATAAACCCTTTCCTTCCCAAGTTGGTGTCGGTCAGAGTGTTTTGTCACAGCAATGGAAGACAAACTAGAACAGAAATTGGTACCAGAAGAGTGGGGTATTGCTGTGACAGACCTGATCTTGGTGTTTTGGGGAAGGATTGTGGAGGTGTTTGGAACTTTGGGCTGGGAAGATCATTGAATGCCTAAAGATCGTTGCTGTGGAGCTTGGAGCAGTTTTGCTGAAGGAGGTGTAGAAGATGGAGGCCTGGCTTGTGAAGTTTCTAGTTTCAAAGGGGAGCAGAGATCATCAGGACTGTGTAATCTGTGGGTTCTGGTCAGCTGGGGCTGAAGAATCAGCTGTAAGTAACAAGAGACCAGAACCTGAAGTGAAGTCTTTGTTGTACTAGGACAATTGATGCTGGTTAGCTGGGGCTGAAAAATCAGCTGTAAGTAACAAGAGACCAGCATCACTGTGGTGAAATCTTCTGGGAAGAATTTCTTCAGGATCAGCACACAGAAGTTGTGATCCAGAAGGGGCCTGAGCCTCCATCTTGAGCCAGAAGCAGGACTAGGTAATGTGTAAGAGTCTCCTATATGGTTCTGGTGTTGAAATTTGAGGGGGTCACAGAGAGCAGCCGAGGCTTGGCACAATGAGAGGTCAGGAAAGACCATTGGTGGAAGTGCACTTTGGTTGCAGTGAAGACCCCGGGATTGCAGGGGTCATGGAGAGAAGCTGAGGCTTTGCACCCAGAGAGGTCAGAAGAGACCATTGGTAAATGTGCGACCTCAGTTTCAGTGGCGACCCCAGCTTTTTGGAGATGCCGGGACCTTGGGACGACCACCAAGAGCAGCGGCAGGTGTGGAATGGAGCTGGCCTGGGTCTGCGAGATGAGCTGTGTGTGCTGTGGATGGCAGAGTTAGAGAAGGGGAGCTGCCGAAACCCTTTGGAGCCCAGAAGATCGTGAGTGAGTCCCAGGTGTCCAGCCTTGAGCTACTTTGCTGGACTTAGGTTTTGTTTGAGAGTGCCTGATTCTTCCCTTTGAAATAAGACAGTACTTGTTTTGGATTTTGCAGCAGCCCACAGTTAAGAGACTTTTAATAGACTGTGAACTTTTAAGTGTTGGGACATTTTAAGGACTGTGGGGCTTTTAAGGTTGTACTGTCTTAGGTTGTGATTAATGTTATACTTTGGGGATAAGAACTGGAAAGGTGGTGGTTTAATAGTGATGTTTTGTGTGTCAAGTTCACAAGGAGTCAATTGTGCTGGATAGCTTTGGTGTCAACTTGACACACCTGGGTTGAGGGAGCCTCAATTGGGGAATTGGCTCCATTGGATTGGCCTGTGGCCACATCTGTGGAGTATTGTCTTGATGGTCAAGCAGTGTGGGAGGGCCCAGCCCACAATGAGTAGTGCCACCCTGGGCAGGTTGTTGTGTACTGTATAAGAAGGTGGGCTGGGCATGAGCTGGAGAAGCAAGCCAGTGAACAGCATTCCTCCATGGCCTGTACTTCAGCTCCTGCCTCCAGGTTCCTGCCCTGAGTTCTTGCCTTGGGCTCTCTGAGTAATGAACTGTGACCCAGGAGATGTAAGATGAATAAACCCTTTCCTTCCCAAGTTGGTGTCGGTCAGAATGTTTTGTCACAGCAATGGAAGACAAACTAGAACAGATGCTAACACCAAATCCCCAGTTGAAAGGCAAGCTGAACAACGTTATTGTTATATTTCTGTTTATCTGAAAGCAACTATGTTGTTATAATGTAAATCTCTCAAGGGGCTCCACTTATTTTCAGACTCTGTAATTACTGTATATGGGTGGAGAGTATGTATGCATATTTTGGAGTAATATAAAATTAATGGAGGAAAATGTGAATTCCTAAACATAAAAGACTGAGAGAAAGATGCAGGACAGTTATGGCAGAATGCATGGTCTGGGGTGGGTTGGGCGGAAGGGAAAGGGGAATATGTCTAACCTGAACTGAAAAGTGATGTCTGGAATACACAAAACATCAATAAAAGCATTAAAAAATAAAAGAAAAAAATAAAATAGTTCTACCAAAAAAAAAATGAATCAGGCACATGAAGCACATGAGGCATGTGAGGCATGTGAGGCACATGAGGCAGGTGAAGCACATGAGGCACATGAGCACATGAGGCACATGAGGCACATGAGGCACATGAGGCATATGAAGCACATGAGGTACATGAGGCACATGAGGCACATGAGGCACGTGAGGCACATGAGGCACGTGAGGCACATGAGGCACGTGAGGCACATGAGGCACATGAGCACATGAGGCACATGAGGCACATGAGGCACATGAGCACATGAGGCACATGAGGCACATGAGGTACATGAGGCACATGAGGCACATGAGGCACATGAGGCACATGAGGCACATGAGCACATGAGGCACATGAGGCACATGAGGTACATGAGGCGCATGAGGTACATGAGCACATGAGGCACATGAGCACATGAGGCACATGAGCACATGAGGCACATGAGGCACATGAGGCACATGAAGCACATGAGGTACATGAGGCACATGAGGCACATGAGGCACATGAGGCACATGAGGCACATGAGCACATGAGGCACATGAGGCACATGAGGTACATGAGGCGCATGAGGTACATGAGCACATGAGGCACATGAGCACATGAGGCACATGAGCACATGAGGCACATGAGGCACATGAGGCACATGAAGCACATGAGGTACATGAGGCACATGAGGCACATGAAGCACATGAGGTACATGAGGCACATGAGGCACACGAGGCACATGAGGCACATGAGGTACATGAGGCACATGAGGCACATGAAGCACATGAGGCACATGAGGGACATGAGGCACGTGAGGCACATGAGGCACATGAGACACATGAGGCACATGAGGCACATGAAGCACATGAGGTACATGAGGTACATGAGGCACATGAGGCACGTGAAGCACATGAGACACATGAAGCACATGAGGTACATGAGGTACATGAGGCACATGAGGCACATGAGGCACATGAGGCACATGAGGCACATTGAAGCACATGAGCACATGAGGCACATGAAGCACATGAAGCACATGAGGCAGTGCTTTGCTGCAGGTGCAGATCGTGAGCATCATCAGCATTTTGTCACACAAAAATTAATTCTAAATATTGCACTGATAACGTTTATTCATTGTACATTGATAAATCCAAGTCAAAGGAAATCAGGCTCCACCTTCAGGATGAAACAATGCTCTCTAGGTACAAAGAATATATAACTGGGCTGGAGAGATGGCCTAGTGGTTAAGAGAGCCAATGCTCTTGCAGAGGACCTAGGTTAGATCCCCAGCACCCACACGGTGGCTGAGAACCATCTGTAATTCCAATTCCAGGAGAACTCCAGTTCCAGGGGAATCCGACACCCTCTTCTGACTTCTGTGGCATTGCACACGGGTGCACAAACCTACATGCGGACAGTACATTCATACACATAAAAAATAAATAAATGAATTTTTAAAAAAGAATATATAACTACAATCTGAATTTACCTCCATTCTCAGAATCACAGGGGCATTCTTAACAGTTGGCAAAACCCATAAAATAGGCCCTTCATTAATACCCACGCATTATTCATTCATGGACTTAATCACTCTGATGGAAAATATTTTTTGATGTCATCTGTATGGAACATATACAAACACCTTTCCCTGTTATTATTCCCTAGATGATACAGTACAACTAATATTTATGTGTTTGCATCACATACTGTAAGTCCTAAGGTTTTCCAAGATCGCCTTAACAGCAAATGGAGTAATCTTGAACTTTCTGTACTATCTCCACAAAATTCCAGAGACATTTGCATGAATAAACAAAACACTGGGAACTATTAGGCTAGCCTCAAACTGTATGGATCTTGAATTGTAATAAGCCTTCGAGTCATAGCCTACCTTCCTGATCACCCTATAACAGTTACACCATCATTTGACCACTGAATTCTCAGCACTGCATTGACTTACTGGTTTTAAGACCCACTTACTACTTGCCTTAACCCAGTGAGGTCTCCAGAGTTTCCACAGAAGAACGAGTGGAGGAAGAAATGACAGTGGCCTGTGGAGGGAGGCACAGCACTTGGGAGGCAGAGGCAGGTGGATCTTTGTGAGTTCAAAGCCAGCCTCGTCTACAGAGTGAGTTCCAGGTAGCTGGGGCTACATGGTGACCCTGTCTTGAATAGACCAAAAAATAAATTAATTAATTAAAAGCAGAGCTGGGGCACTAGGTAAAGCTGTAATGCCACAGCAAGATTGAAGTTTAATTTGGGTCTTATGTTACATAACAGCAAAAGTATCAATGTTTTCCAAAGATGACTTTACTAATATTTAACCTAATAGTTTATTCTTTCTTCATAATACTAATTTAACATATGGTTAAGATAAGTGGTTAAGATTAAATGGGTGTCAGACATGATGGAGGAGTTTTGTACTTCACCTCTTAGAACTTTTTGTTCCTGCATCCTGGGGGCAACTTAACCCTTTGCAATAAACTCTGGGAAACTAGGTTTATATATCTCTGAAATCTTCATGGATGTAAGGTGCCCACATTTCAATTGAGGAACTCTACTTATTTTCACGGTCCTCTGAATCTTTGCATTTACTTCACTTGTGGATATGGGGGACAGATAATCAAAGTGGCCTTAGAAAAAACTGACTTTGTCAACAGTGGACATTTTTCCATGACATTCTAGTTGTTACAGAAATCTCAAAATACCACTAATTCAAATTACTACCCGAATATTATAATTTCAGACCAGTAGTCCTTATTTAATATGCTAACAGGAAAACATATAAATTACTATTTCACAAATTTATTATAAAACGGTTATAAGCTTATTGCCATATAATTGGTTTCCTAAGAAATTTTAAAATGCCATTGCATGCACATAATATATTCTGAGTAGGAATCCATAGACAGCTTCAAGGTACAAAAAAAGTTAAGAACAAGCACAAAATATTGAGAAGCTTATACCAGCTCCTGGAGGTAGAATGAAGGAAAAGGAAAGGGAAAAGTGCTCTTTTTAAAAATTAGTGGCGCATGCCTTTAATCCTAGCACTTGGGAGGCAGAGGCAGGCGGATCTTTGTGAGTTCAAGGCCAGCCTGGTCTACAGAGTGAGTTCCAGGACATCTGGGGCTACGGGGAGACACTGTCTCGAAAAGACCAAAAAAATTAGTATTTTATGTATATGAGTGTTTTGCATACATGTATGTAAATACATCTATGAATACATACATGTATGTAAATACATCTATGCATACAATACCCATGGACGCCAGAAGAAGGCATCAAATCCTTTGGATCTGGAGCTATGGACAGTTGTTAGCCACTGCATTAATGCTGGGATCTTCATGAACCCAGGTCCTCTACAAGAACAACCAGTGCTCTTAACCACTGAGCCAGCCCTCCAGCCCCTAAGCTCTGATAACTCTTTAGAATCCTACTGATGCTTCACCCTTAGAACACTGATAAAAAGTGTCACCTGTATTAAGACTGTAAAATTGATGTTCCCCATTTGACCAACTTGAGCTATCTTTGTTCAATACTCTGTGAGTGTTGATTTACCATTCCTAATTCTCTTTTTTTTTAATTTAATTTTTATTGATGCTTTGTGCATTTCATACATCATTTTCCAGTTCAGATCAGGCATATTTCCCTTTCCCTTCCCCCCCACCCCCACCCCATCCCAGATCATGCATTCCGCCATAACTGTNTCCTGCATCTTTCTCGCAGTTTTTTTTTTTCATTTTTTAGCTATAAGTGATAATCCAGAGTAAAGCATCCTTGTGCAAAACCAATCTGCAGGCTGTTGTGCCCAAACCCCCACAGCCCACTATCCAGTGGGGGGCGACAGGTTGTTTTTCAATCAAGTTGATCAAATGAGTGTCCAGGCTACATTGCTGTAGTTTCACCATTCACCCCAATCGCAGCCTTTACATTCTACCATGCCCCCTCTTCCGCAGATTGTTCCCTAGGCTTAGAAAAGGGGCACAGGTGGATGAGAAGTAAAACAGTCCCCTGTCTCTGGAGCTTTGACTTGGACTCTGGTCAATTCTGGCTGTTTCTTTCATGGGCTGAAAGTTGTCCAGGATCGAAAGGAGTAACCTTTCTTGATCCTACTAATGAAGCACAAGCAATTAGATATATAGGTTTTTAAAGCAGCACTAATAGTTATGGTAGGTTACTTTTGGCATAGACACATATGTTTGAGGATGATATAGTTAATCCCATGAAGTACATGTTCCTGGTTCCCGCCTCTTGAGAGAGGTATGACTATATGGTCTTTATGTGGCTAAAAATAGGTGAAACAGTCTGAGACCTAACATCGGTATGGACGGCATTGTGATTAGAGCTCATGTCCGGTCATTCAGCCCATGCGTGCTTTCAGGATCATGCTTCCAGTCCAACGCGATGTGAGCACCGTGCGAAATAGACTTCAATTTAAGATACATCTTTCGGGCATGAGAGTGAATAACAGGCAACCTTATCTGGGCGTGTCCTTCTGTTCTCTGTATGAACTGACAGGTTTTGTAGTTATTTCCAGGCCTAGTGGTGAGAGCCAGTGCATTATGTGTTTAAGGTAATCTTCCTGCAGTTAAAAAAAGGAACCAAGTGATGATGGGGTTGCTGGTAGTTAAGTCGTAAGTGAGTCTGTGATGGTGGAGAGATGGCATTCTGACTTGGATATCTGCAGACCGGCCAGACACCGTTATTTGCTAATATCTTTGGTGCTTCACGTGGTGCCCTGTTGTTTCAATACATCTCTCTTCCGGATAGTTTTATCCAGGATTGGCCACTTTCTGCCTAGAGTACAGCTTGATGCCTAAGAGATTCTATACATGCTTAAGTGATTCTGAAATTTAAGAACCTAAATTAAGAAGGAAATTGAGTGATAGCACTGTAAATCCTACTTTTGATGTTGTACAGTTAAAGATGGCCAAAGGTCTGTGAACTGCATGAAGTAGAGAATCTGAGATCTACGGAGAGGTTTTGAGACTTTTATATGCGAAGAGAATTAATCTTTGGGAAAATTGAATGTTTGTACTCCCTTAACGGATGATGTGCACATATCTCCGCATTCTTTATCATCTTCATTATGAAGTCGTCAAAAGAAAAATGGATGGAGAATTCCCCACTGAAGGTGATATATAAGCTCATATATTATTATGTCTTGTTGGTCCACTTATTATATATAATGAGAACTGGCACGTAAATAGGGAATCTTCTAACTATTCTAAGAGTCATTGATGGCGTGTGTCCACAGAATCGTAGGTACTTCTATTTATCAAAATTAGATGATTACCTACAAGTCCATCAGAGAGGAAGTTAGTCCCAGCCACAAACACTTTCTTTGTAGCAAAAGCCCAGCTGTAAAGAAGTATACTTTAGTAGGCCCTGCTAAAATACATATATGGAGATCCAAATCTAATATTAAGGATTATATCTAATGTTGTGTAGTCTTAATGTTACGTTTATCGTAGTGTGATAATGTACTTATGAATGCCATTATATTAATTAGATATTGATGACTCCTTAGAGAGGGAATTCAAATATGTATTCCCGTATAATCAAAAACATATAGCATTTGTCAGAATATGCACAACTAACATTGTGTCTTTCGAATATTCATTTTGACTATACATATTAATTTGAGATAATTATTCCGTGGCTGGCTTTTACCTGTGGTCATGTAAGGCATCCAAAACATAATATAGACCTGGACACATTATTATTACTACAATCTATATCTCTATATTCTATATCCCCACAGAACACTAAAATACAGGAGCACAACTGTCAGTGTGTATTGTGCTCGTGTTAACTCTGTTATAATTACTTACCTCTATTTATGGCATAGGATTATAAGTAATAAATTGAGTTTAATCTAGAGTACAGCAAATTAACAATATACCCTTGTCTCTCTAAGTTCACATAGTTAAGGTTGACTTCGGCGCGCGCATTGCAATCCAAAAGCCTTCATTTCTCCTGTTCAATCTAACCAGGATCACTGTGAAATTCTTCTCTTCTAGGTAATACTAATAGTGCTTATTAGGGTATATCTGTGGAAATAGAGTTGCCTTTATACTCTCTTTTGTAGCCTCCCTCAGAAGAACTTTACTGAAAAATTTATAAGTGCAATAATAGACAAAGATTTAATATAGATTATTGGAGAGAAGAGCAGAAATATATATCCCTAACCAGTTTGTCAAATAGCAGTTTTTTAGATGTTTGCCTGTTCCAATTTATTTATTATTGTCAAACCCAGTTGGATGAGGTATTAGTGGTCGGTTTATTTAATGTAGGAGATAATTCTGAATTGAAGAATGTGGATGTGTCATGTGGTGTGATAGGTGGTGGTAGTATAGTGATTGCAATATGCAGAGAATCAGCATCGCACTGGAATATTGCGCATTGTCGCTCAACGGGTCTACAATGTTCACTTGAACCAAGCGAGATTAAGATTTCATGTTTCCTGTTTTGAGCTTTGTATCCTGCTCTGGAGGCGAGTGATTTCTGCTTAGGATCGCGTTGTTCTCCGGCCACAATGCTGAGAATTACGAGCGACATGTGAAACTTGCGCCACATCCTGATCTGTTAGGTGCTTGTGGTTCTGGATCCGAGGGGATAGATACTCAGGTCCTAGAGGCGTTATCCAGACAACTAAGGATAACTGTAGCTTATCCTGGGGAGGGTAGGATCTAACACAGTAACTAGATGACTTCTTGAAATGTACATACTTCTCTTTTATGCGGTTTTTGTGATTCCTATAGATGAACAAATGTCAGAAAATTACTTAACTTATAAGATAATTCTCCCACGTTCGTATGTTTTGCATTAATTCACCTTCCTAAAAATAGTTATAATTTTACGGGACTTGGATAGAAGCCGAATAGAAACGGAAACAGGCAATTAACACAGCCTAAAAAGGGAAGAAAAATAATAGAAAACCAGAGTTTTTCATGGAAGGTTATAAAATAGTATGGTAGTAAAGTTTCAAAAATTAAGTAGGCAAACGAAATGTAATCACTTTTCCTTTTTCACTCTCTCAGTATAATATGAAAGAATCTAGCCTCTATATGGATGCTGTGTAAAAAAGTCTCAGCCCTATACGACTTCTTACAAAGACCTACAAATTTTAGGTTTACCCAATAAATTGGACCTGATTGAAGATTAATATCATCTATACTTTATAATCGATATATTAATATATATAAATATTATAATTAATTTATATTATTAGACACTATACTAAAAATTAAACTACTGAGAGGAACTGCGAGCGCCCATCATTGGAGAATCTCTCTACGGAATCTATATCGTTAGTTATGCGAGAAAGTAGAAATCACCGCTGACGTAGTGTTATGCAGAGTTTCCGGGGTGATCAGTATCGGAGCCTCATCTTGCCTTACCCCGAAACTTGGGGAGGCTTGAGCAGAAAGAAAAGAAACATAACCAAGATAATTTTACTTCAGACCAACGCAAAAAGAATCAAACTCAAACAGACTTCAAAAGATGAAGAAATTTACCTCAGTTGAACCAGGAGAGAGGTCAATCAACTCCGAAGAGACATTAATCTGTAATTGTCTCCTCGCTGACGTCATTCGAACAGGTCAACCTGAACTGGTAGTAATTGACAGGCGAATACATTATTTGTAGCGCAGAAGTCAACACCTACAATGTTGCTTATCAACTATTTTCCACAGTACGACGGGAAAAAATGACAAAATAAAATATATAGACAAAAATATATCTTCTAAAATGTACAAACACGCCTGTGACCCTAACAAAGAAGCACACAGACTCAAGGTCAAGTAAGTATGACATCTCTCGGTGGACTGGGACCACTTCCTTAGCCCAGTGCCTGGAGTACAATTGGGTCTTATTGAAAAGTGTTTCAAATAGGGTGAGGATGATGGTGGTGGTTCAGTCAAAATGTTAATCCAGACAAAGAAGCATAAGCAAAATTTCACCTGGACTCAGGTGCATCATAAACAAGAATGTAATTTCTACATGTAGAAGCTAGTGGCCATCTTTATTGACATTATTTTATTTAGAGCATTAGCTATATGTTGTCAGACTGTAGCAGGCACTTAGGAATTATGGCTTTTGCTAAAAAGCATTTGCTGCTCCCTTGGGCTTACGAGACAACTAAAAATAGGATAAAAGCTTGGCACCGTTATCTTCATTTGCATCCATCATCTTTATGCATCTTACTATAAGCTTTTACAATAACCTGTTCCAGAGTCCCCAAAGGCACCTAAACATGCAGTCACCTTTTTGCGTCATGGCTAGGCCAAAGAGCACAACAAAATGACCATAGTAATAAATAATATAATAATTATTTATGCATCCTGTCTAACATGTTGGAGGAAGAAAGATACACTGCATTCACAGTCTCGCAGTAGTAGGCTTTCACGACGAATAATACTAGGATGACAATGTGCATAGAAATGAAGTGAGGGAACAGATGACTTGGAGGATCCGAACAGCTGTCCAATGTAGAGATTACCAGAAATGTTACTTACAAGATCCTTATTTCTGTAGTGCAATGGTGTAGTGATGGACGCGAAACAAAAGTATATCGTTCTGGAGGACACGATAGATACGAAATTTTCGTTGACACAATGTAACCAAAGCCAACTCATGGTAGAAAGTAGGCTGGTGAATACACACAACCTTATGATCCGGTGGGATTTTCTTAGGGAGACTACAAGCAGGGCTTTTAAAATGTACATTGGCAAAAGTCTATCTAAATAACGGTTATTAGTGTTTCTCGAAAATTGCTATTGAATTAACATATGTAGTAATACCTGAATCAGACCTTACGAAGCCTGGCGCGTCAACATTAATACCAATTCATGCTGATTTAATCCTAATGATTTCCCCAAATGTGTAACATGCACATAATCAAATAATCTCTGAAGGATCTCTATGGTAATTTCTATCCGATTTATTGTAGCCCTTCATTAAAGAGGCTTTATCGGTACGTCTATATTTGAAAAGTAAGCTTACTTCTGCGTGAAAAATGATCTAAATGTGCGTCAACGATAATATGTAATCTAGAACGGTTAAGAGAACATTTTGCGCGAGATCTTAGGAATGGTAACTTTCTTAAATTTTATTAGATATATGTTAATAATGTGGTTCAGAGGAGGCATAAGTGTCAGCTAGATGAAGGTGACCTATGGCAATTAAGAGCAAGCTGGAATGCTACTTTTGCAGGAGGGCCTGGCACCTGATTTGGTCGTCCAGCACACTGGCATAGGTGAGTAACAGAGGCTAGAAGCGAATCGGCTTGAAGGAACTCCATCCAGTTCCAGGGGATCAGGATCACCCGGCCCATCTGTGGCCATTGCGCAAGACACCATGAAGGGGCTATATGTACCACGGTGACTAGTTAGACATGTTGGTCGTACTTATGAGGGTAGCGAGGCAAGGCATTAACAACACGATAACACCCGGAGTAATATAAAAGTAAAGAAATAAGAAAAGGCATGTCAGGCATTTCATTTTGAATCTTACAACCACTATAAATTTTGAAGGGGCCAATAACAAAGTCCACCCTGAGCTCTTGGTCAGAGCGAAATCTTAAACAGAATGAACCTGGCACCAATTAGCCCAATCCGCCTGCACATCACGGGAAAATAGCTCTCAATAGATTGATACATCCTTGTCACAAGACATATTCGTGCACTATACCATACCCAGGTTATCCTACTTAAATGTCTTCATTCAGTTGGGTGAATAACACATAAGAAGTATCCACATCTGATATTAGGCGTATTAAATAAAATCACATATACTCCTCTGATTGTGCGTGTAAGGAACATATGTGAAAGCTTGCTCTATACTGGGGGGATTGCTACCAGACTTTCAATACCAGGACTTCAAGCTGTACTACAGGACTATAGTCACAAAGACAGCCTAGTACTGACAAAAAAACCTGTTGAACCCAGTAAACAAATGGAAGTCCAATTTGAGCTCATAAAAATTCAGCCACCTCTATTTGACAAATAAAACCTCCTACCTCCAACCTGTAAAAAAAAAGAAGAGATGATCAAAGATCTTCAAGGCCCTGTTAAATATGACAGGGTCTTACTGTGGCTTATAACATCTCCTAACCTATAGAGGATGTAAGCTTGTGGCATCAGCCATGGGTTATTCCTCCAAGGAGAGAGCCAATAGCCAATTAGATTTGGGATATACAGGCACATGGCTGCCTCTGCTGCGCAGTATTTCCAGGCAGGTGAGGTGTAGCTGGTGCTGATGGTGGAGTCTTCCTTGACTCAGGGAGACCCGTATTTGCTTTATTGGTTTAGTGGCCTTTGGTAACACTCTCTGGTATTCCAGAGGCCATCTGTACACTTATTCCTAATTCTTAAGTGATTCTGAAATTTAAGAACCTAAATTAAGAAGGAAATTGAGTGATAGCACTGTAAATCCTACTTTTGATGTTGTACAGTTAAAGATGGCCAAAGGTCTGTGAACTGTAAGAGAATGAGCCAAGGTTTTAGACTTTTATCAAGAGGTAGCAATTCTGTAATCATCTTCTGAGGAAAGAAAAATGATGGATTCCCCACTGAAGTGTTTAAGTCTATCCTGATTGCAAATGAACTCAACTACGGTCTTGTCTGTCCAGAATCAGAGAATATTGATCAAAAGAATTTTCCTAGCCACAGAAATTAGCCCACAACCTTCTAGAACAGGAAAGAGTTACTATAGGCCCTGCTAAAATACAAATAGATTAAATCATTAATTATTCATTGGTCATGTTGTTGTGGAGGTGAAACTATGAATGCCATTATTAGATAAGATGCTCAGGGGCCGATATCAAAACATGAAGTCAGAAATATGCACACATGTGTCTTCATTCATTGCACATTGAATAATGCTGGCTCTGTGCTGCTAACCAAGAACTTGACATATATTCATTTATTTAATTCTTACCACAACCAAATAAGGAGAATGCAGTGTGTATTTGCTGTTTGTTTATTTTATCCCTATTATGTAGATAATAAATTAGTTTAATGAGAAGATAAACTTGCTCATAATCACATAGTCAGGGAGGCTTCTAAGTTCATTCTTTCAATTACTGAAGTGAGTTCTCTCTGTATAAATATTTCTTAGAGGACTGTGCTAGAGTGCCTTTACTCTGTGCCCAGTAAGAACTACTGAAATTTATAACTCAAAATAGAAGATAATGAAGCAGAAACAAATTGAAAGTATGTTGTGTGTGTGCATAAGTATGTGTATGTGTGTGTGTGTGTATGTGTGTGTGTGTGTATGTGTGCATCAATCAGCATCCACTTTATTGCCTTGAGTCAGGGTCTGTCACTGACCCAGAAATTCATGTTTCCTGTTTTGACTTGACTGACCAGTGATTTCTCAGGATCCGTTGTTCTCCGCCCACAATGCTGAGATTACAGGCACATGTGCCCACACCTGGCTTTTCTGTGGTTGCCAGGGATTCAAACTCAGGTCCTGGGGCTTACAGAGCAACTTCTTTTACCCACTGAGTCATCTCCCAAACCTAGTATTTGTTTTAAATTTTTCATCTCATCTTTGTGATTCCAAGAGAAAATCAGAAATACCTTATTTATTTCCCAGTTGATTTTTCTTTCCCTCCTAAAATAGTTTAGGGACTGAGAAGGAAAAACAACAACAACAACACCAAAAAAGGAAAAATAAAACCAGAGTTTTCAAAGGTTGTAGAGTTTCAGTAGCAACAATGTCCCCTTTTCACTTCCTTTCAATGTAGGAGAGACATGCTGGTAAAAAGTACAACACTTCTTTAAAAGTCATTTATTACCCTAAAAATGACCCATGAAAGGTTATTTAGACATCAACTTCTGATATAAATATATATATATATAATTTAAATTATAATAATTAAACTACTAGAAACAGCTCCCATCATAGAATCCCACGGATAGATCGTCTATGTCAAATTAAATACCAAGGATAAGTTGAGTACTGGCTTTTGCTTCCCACTTTGGGATACAGAAAGAAAACAAAAAATTTTTTTTCAGAAAGCAAAAAGTCATAATCCAGACTTCAAAAATGAAATTATAGAAAATCACAACTGGAAAAAAATTGTTTCCTGACTTTCAAAATCCTGACAGTAACTTGACAGGAAACATTTTTGTGGAAGTCAACCACCTACAATGTTGCTTATTCACTATTTTACCAGAGAGGGAAATGAGATTGCAATCTCCTTCTGTCCAGCTGTCAAAGAAGACAGTAAATTTCTCTTCCTCCAAAGACACAAAACCAGAAAATAAATATTTTTTTTCTGCACTGTTGGGAAACTGCACGTCACTTCAGTGGCTTTCAGGAATATCTAAAAATGGATGAAATGTGACAGCAACCACCTGGATACCAGAAATGACAAAGATTATTTCTGTAGTGCAATGTGAGCAACAAAGAACAGGCAGGACACGATGAAGAAATCTACACATGTAAAACCACATGAAAGGGTGAAACCACTTCAGGGGATTCAGGAACTCAGAGGGCATGACTTGCAAGCTTCACGGATAGTTTTCGTGCATTGTTCATAGTAATCCTTCACCTAGCCTTCCTGTCAACATTAATACCAATCAGGCCCTTTAATGACATTCAATCAGGGATCCTGGTATGAATGTTAGCTTGCATTGAGGCCTGTCTTTGAAGAGCACTTCTGAAAAATGACAAATCTCAATTATAAAGTAGAAGCTAGAGAACATTTTCCAGTAGAATTAACTCTTAGAAATAAAATGTCAGAGGGCTGGAGAGAAGGCCTAGCAATTAAGAGCACTAGCTACTTTTGCAGAGGGCCTGTGTTTGGTTCCCAGCACCTATATCGAGGCAGACATCCTTAACTCCATCCAGTTCCAGGGGATCAGACACCCCCCCTTCCGGCCACCAAGGGCATTGTACGACAGTGGTGCACTTACATACAGGCAGGCAAAACACATACACATAATATAAAAGTAAAGAAATAGAAATACATGTCAGATTAATTGATCTTACAAATAATTGAAGGATACAAGGATGTTCAAGGAACAAATAATGGAACAGCTGAAAGGATGTTCAATGAACATCTGTCAGAACTTCCTCCTCCCAGGTTTCTACTGTCTTTCAGTTTCAAATAGGTACATTTGGATAATAAATCCTATCTTTTCTTGGACTATGGAAAGCTGCCTGGCTTTTGGGGTTTCCTATCATGTCTTAAATTCTACTCCTCATATGAGATTAATTTCATTACTAAGCAGACTCCATTAATATCAACATTTTCCTCCTTTAAGTACCTTCAACCTTCTCTATAATTTATCTGTTTTCTAAACTTCTTCCTCAAATAGAGTAGGAACTGTATTAATTTTTATATCTCTGACACAGGACTCGGTTTCTTTTTTTTTTTTTTTTTTTTTGGTCCTTTTCGAGACAGGGTCTCCCTGTAGCCCCAGCTTGTCCTGGGAACTCACTTGTGTAGACCAGGTGGCCTTGACTCACAAAGATCGCCTGCTCTACCGTCCCAAGTGCTAGGATTAAAGGTAGGTGTGCCACCACGTTCTTAATACGTAAAATTTTATTGTAAATTAAAGTAAAACACTTGTTGTAATGGTTAGGCATGACTTCTACCACTGAGTCCAGGCTTTTTTTATTTAACTTTTTTAAAATTTCATCGACAGGATCTCACCAGCTGACCATGGAATTCCCCATAACCAAGTAGGTCTTGAATTTGCAATCATCCTGCACATCGAGCTCCTCAAACGCTAGATACGGTCTGCACACCAAGCCCTAATTTAAAGTAAAACACTTTAAAAACATTAGGGAACCTTTGTTGCCATCCTCTTTTATTTTCTATTGCAGAACATTTGGAGCACAGATGCACACCATGGATCCAGTGTGTGCTTTCTTCAGTCAGGCTTCCACTTAGCCCTCCCCTCCTGTCTTGTCTGTCTCAACATTGCAGCTATGTCTCAAGTAGCCCCAGAAAGCAAGGGACCACCATCAATGATGTGAGTATAAAGGCTGTAGTACTTAGTAAATGAAAGGAGAGGAAGGTAAAAAGGGAAGGAGAGAGAAGAGAAGGAGAGAAGAAGAAAAGGGAAGGAAGGAGAGGAAGGAGAATGAGAGTCAGACTGAGTGAATGATGGCTCAATGGAATTCCATAAGGATAAACAGTCTTAAATCCTTCAAAGCTACAATGCATCTCCTCTCTCCCTTTTACTCTTCCCCAAATATCTAGTCAGTTCATTGCTTAAGTTGTAGACAACATGGCCTCAAGCATATTCTCTCTTTATTTGGCAGTATATCCAAGGGCATATATTGAGGAGCACAAAATCAAAACCACTTTTAAAGATATCATCTTCATCTCAATAACGACTGACTGGCAAGATTCAAGAAAACAATGATTATCAAGTGCTGGAGATTGTGGGGAAGGGGAAATATCAATATCCACTGCTGTGTGGGAATGTAAATTGTGCAGCCACTATGGAAATAGTGTGGAGAACCCTCGGTAGACCTTGGAATGAACTTGCAACCCGACCCAGCCATACCAACTCCTAGGCATGGGACTCTTAAGACTCCACCACTGCAGAGATACTGCAGCGCAATAGTTTATTTCAGCTCTCTTCACCAATAGCAAGGCTGGACGACAAACCCAAAAGCCCCTCAACTGATGAGTGGATAGAGAAAAATGTGGGTACATCGTCCCAATGGATGTTCTATGCAGCGATAAAGAAAGGACATCCATGAGCTTTGCAGGAAAGATGGTTGAGCTAGAGACATCATTCTGAGTGAAGTAACACAGTCCAGAAAAACAAACGATGAATGGTATCCTCATCTGTGGAATGCTAGTGGCCAATTAACCTAGTGTGTAAGTATTCTTAGTGCACGGCCCGCTTGACCTTTGGTCCAAAGCATTGGGAGGATAGGCATATTGGAAACAACAACAACACAACAACAGAAAGTACTGACAAGAACTGAAAAAACAGCCTGCAATCCCCTCCCTCCTTGCTAAATTTCCTTTCCACCCGTCCCCTTCACATGGAGAACATTGAAAATCGACCTCGACGACTATCTGAACGCAATCTTGTTTGGCGCTGCTGAACTCTGGTGATGGGGGTTGTTGGTTGGAACGGGTCTAGATTTGGATAAAACATATCAAAAATCATATATATATTGGAGGTCGCACTCAGGCCTTCCACACCGAGGGTTGCGGCTGCGGGCAGGGGCGAAGCGAGGATCATGATGCAGAACTTCAGGGCACAGTAGTTACGTCCTCTCTGGGAACAGTAAAGAGAATGAACAAGTGTTTATTCAGAGACCAATTTCCCTTGCATTCTACAGATCAATTGACAGAGCTAGAAGTACCTACTCCTTGCCATATCTAAGTGTCAATTCTCAAATATTTTTACTTAACAGGAACTTCGAGACAAATTATGTTGTGAAAAAGAAAATGGGGCTGAACTCTCATTGCATTTATCATCACATTGGAGTGCTTCATTTCCATGGAGTTTTATAGATGACAGCTCTGTGTACTATAATAAACCATAGCATTACATCAAGTAAATATGAAAATAACTAAACCTTGAAAACAAGGTTGAGAATTATATTTTAAAATTAATTGATGGTAAAGGCCAAAACAAATAAATCAAGTTAATTTTTTCCATTGAACATTAATTTGGCTTGTAAATATGTTCTTAAAATTTTATATTCTCTCAATCTCCTCTATCAGTGAGAAACCCAACATTTATCACCATCTGACATTACCCTTTTACAGTTTTTATTCCAGTGTAAAAAGTATTGACTTTATAGTCTTGGCTTTGCTTTCATCTTCTTGCACCCCAAACCTGGCAATCAGCATTTGTCTAGTAGTTGTTCTTTGAGATTTCAACATAAGTCAAGGTTATTATATAATAAGGAACTTGTATACATGAATATATTGATCAAAATAAAGAATTGATTCTACAATTGAAACAAGATATTGTGTCTTTTTAAGTGGTAAGCTATCAGACAGAAAGTAATTGTTATTCTCTATTAGTAAATACAACTTATTTATAACAACAATTTTAATTTTATGTTAGTATTTTTTCTCCCTTATTCGAATTGGAAATAAACACCTTTCTTTTCTGGGTGGTACTCTGATGGGATATGTTCTCTGAGCATGAAGAATTTTACAATAGTGAGCTTTATCTACTGTGAACATGGTGAGTATTTTTGCTAATTTGGACAGTTAGAAAATGGAAACATTTTCTATGTGTGTGGTGTGTGTGTGTGTGTGTGGTGTGGTTGTGTGGTGTGGTGAGGGAATGTGTGAGTACTTTTTCCATGTGGGGTTGGGGCTGAGTACAACCATGCATATATGTAGAAGAAAGGAGGACAACCCTCAAGGGTTGNTTTTTTTTTTTGGTCTTTTCGAGACAGGGTCTCCCTGTAGCCCCAGCTGTCCTGGAACTCACTTTGTAGACCAGGCTGGCCTTGAACTCACAAAGATCCGCCTGCCTCTACCTCCCAAGTGCTAGGATTAAAGGTGTGTGCCACCACGTTTCTTAATACTTAAAAATTTTATTGTAGATATAAAGTAAAACACTTGTTGTAATGGTAGGCATGACTTTACCACTGAGTCCAGGCTTTTTTTATTTAACTTTTTAAATTTCAGACAGGATCTCACCAGGCTGACCATGAATTCCCCATAACCAATGTAGGTCTTGAATTTGCAATCATCCTGCCTCGAGCTCCTCAAACCTGAGATTACAGGTCTGCACCACCAGCCCTAATTTAAAGTAAAACACTTTAAAAACATTAGGGAACCTTTGTTGCCATCCTCTTTTATTTTCTATTGCAGAACATTTGGAGCACAGATGCACACCATGGATCCAGTGTGTGCTTTCTTCAGTCAGGCTTCCACTTAGCCCTCCCCTCCTGTCTTGTCTGTCTCAACATTGCAGCTATGTCTCAAGTAGCCCCAGAAAGCAAGGGACCACCATCAATGATGTGAGTATAAAGGCTGTAGTACTTAGTAAATGAAAGGAGAGGAAGGTAAAGGGAAGGAGAGAGAGAGAGAGAGGAAGAAGAAGAAGGGAAGGAAGGGAGGAAGGAGAATGAGAGTCAGACTGAGTGAATGATGGCTCAATGGAATTCCATAAGGATAAACAGTCTTAAATCCTTCAAAGCTACAATGCATCTCCTCTCTCCTTTTACTCTCCAAATATCTAGTTCAGTCATTGCTTAGTTGTAGACAACATGGCCTCAAGCATATTCTCTCTTTATTTGGCAGTATATCCAAGGGCATATAATTGAGGAGCACAAATCAAAACCACTTTAAGATATCATCTTACTCCAATTAGACTGGCTAAGATCAAGAAAACAAATGATACCAAGTGCTGGAGAGGTTGTGGGGAAAGGGGAATACTCATCCACTGCTGGTGGGAATGTAAACTTGTGCAGCCACTATGGAAATCAGTGTGGAGAACCCTCGGAAGACTTGGAATGAACTTGCCACCCGACCCAGCCATACCACTCCTAGGCATGTACTCTTAAGACTCACCCCACTGCAGAGATACATGCACGACCATGTTTATTTCAGCTCTCTTCACAATAGCAAGGAGCTGGAACGAACCCAAATGCCCCTCAACTGATGAGTGGATAGAGAAAATGTGGTACATCTACACAATGGAGTTCTATGCAGCAGTAAAGAAAGACGACATCATGAGCTTTGCAGGAAAATGGTTGGAGCTAGAGGACATCATTCTGAGTGAAGTAACACAGTCCCAGAAAAACAAACGATGAATGGTATCCCTCATCTGTGGATGCTAGTGCCAATTACCTAGTTGTAAGTATTTCTTGTGCACATCCCCTTGAGCTTTTGTCCAAAGCAGTTGGGAGTGATGCATATTGGAAACAACAACAACAATAACATCAACAACAACAACAGAAAGACTGCATCAAAGAACTGACTGAAACAGTGCACTTCTGCTCAAAACAGTCAACTTCCATAGGGAGAATATTGAAAAAAAACTGAGAAAGAAATGAAAAGCATGTTTGGCAGAATGCATGAACTCTGGTGGGGTTGGGGTATGGGGGGGCCATGGGTCTAGATTTGATAAAAAATATAAAAATAATAATAATAATAATTGAGGAGCACTAGGCTGCCCACAGAGGGTATGAGGAGGAAGGAAGGGGCGAAGCGAGGATCATGATGCAGAACTTCAGGGCACAGTAGTTACGTCCTCTCTGGGAACAGTAAAGAGAATGAACAAGTGTTTATTCAGAGACCAATTTCCCTTGCATTCTACAGATCAATTGACAGAGCTAGAAGTACCTACTCCTTGCCATATCAATGTCATTCTCAAATATTTGTTACTTAACAGGAACTTCCGAGACAAATTATGTTGTGAAAAAGAAAATGGGGCTGAACTCTCATTGCATTTATCATCACATTGGAGTGCTTCATTTCCATGGAGTTTTATAGATGACAGCTCTGTGTACTATAATAAACCATAGCATTACATCAAGTAAATATGAAAATAACTAAACCTTGAAAACAAGTTGAGAATTATTTTAAAATTAATTGATGTGGTAAAGCAAAACAAATAAATCAAGTTAATTTTTTCCATTGAACATTAATTTGGCTTGTAAATATGTTCTTAAAATTTTATATTCTCTCAATCTCCTCTATCAGTGAGAAACCCAACATTTATCACCATCTGACATTACCCTTTTACAGTTTTTATTCCAGTGTAAAAAGTATTGACTTTATAGTCTTGGCTTTGCTTTCATCTTCTTGCACCCCAAACCTGGCAATCAGCATTTGTCTAGTAGTTGTTCTTTGAGATTTCAACATAAGTCAAGGTTATTATATAATAAGGAACTTGTATACATGAATATATTGATCAAAATAAAGAATTGATTCTACAATTGAAACAAGATATTGTGTCTTTTTAAGTGGTAAGCTATCAGACAGAAAGTAATTGTTATTCTCTATTAGTAAATACAACTTATTTATAACACAATTTTTAATTTTATGTTAGTATTTTTCTCCCTTATTCGAATTGGAAATAAACACCTTTCTTTTCTGGGTGGTACTCTGATGGGATATGTTCTCTGAGCATGAAGAATTTTACAATAGTGAGCTTTATCTACTGTGAACATGGTGAGTATTTTTGCTAATTTGGACAGTTAGAAAATGGAACATTTTACTGATGTGTGTGTGTGTGTGTGTGTGTGTGTGTGTGTGTGGTGTGTGAGGGAATGTGTGAGTACTTTTTCCATGTGGGGTTGGGGCTGAGTACACCACTGCATATATGTAGAAGAAAGAGGACAACCCTCAAGGGTTGACCCTCACCTTTCCACCTTATTGAGACAGGGACGTCACTGTTGCATAAGCCAGGCTAGCTGGCCCACCAGCTTCTGGAGGTTATTCTGTCTTCACCTTCTAGCTACCCCTAGGGGCATGGTAGGGTGACAGATGCACTACTATGCTGCGCTTCTACATGGGCTCTGGGGATAAGATCTCAGGTCATCAGGCTTTCAAGGAAAGCACTTTACCCACAAAGCCACCTGCCCAACCCAATTTTAGTGACTTTACTGAGTATGAAGAGTATGAATCTGGTTCCATCAGCTCTTTACTAGTGAAGCAACATATAACATAGAACATGGTAAGTTGAGTGATAGCCTTGGAGAAAAATCCGGTGATACCCTGGCAATCACAGTAAGCATGAGATAGCAATGCTGCTATGGTACTGGAGCATCTGTGTGGGTGCCTCTGTTCAGAAAGAAAACAAGACTAACTCACATTCAAGTCCAATTGTGATGTAGCTATTTTTAAAACTCACTTTAAGATTTTCCTGTAGTTTTTTTTTCTTTTTTTATATTATTTTCTCTTTTTCTTTTTAAAATTTATTTTATTTTTATTTTTTAACACAAATAACTTTATTTTTTCCATTTTTTGTTATTAACATTATTAATCTTTTTCCATAGGTCACACATCATTTCTCGATCGAATCTAGAGTCACTTCCCCTTAGATGCCCCCCATCCCACTCAAGTCCCTGCACTCTGCCATACATGTCCTACATCTCTCTCCGAGTCTCTCCAGAGTTTTTTTTTTCAGTTATTTTGTTGTTGTTCTCTTCAACTTGTATTGCTACAGTATATATAGACATATATATATATATACATAGTTTTATAGATAGAGATATATATATATATATATATCTACATAAAATCCATACATACACACATATCACTTGATTGGAGGAGTTTTTTTTTTTCTTCCTAAAAGATGTCAATGTTACAGAGCACAAGACCTGCGTGTGCCCTGCTGGGCAAGCAGATTTCACCCATGTGCTGCAGAATGCCACCTTGCAAACGAACAGGTGAAGGCTGCCTTCCTGGGGACTTTGTGCACCCCTGTGCCCTGTAGTGGCCTGGTATTGCCCGGGACACTCCAACCTCCCTGGCCCAGCGTGCTACATGGGCGGAGCTACCTGGGGTGCTGGGCGCTGGGCGAGTGGCCTTCACCCTGTTCTGCAGAACACCAACATGCAAAAGACCAGCCTAGGAAAGTAGTGGTGCAGAGGATCTAGCTGTGCAGCCAACGTTGAGGCATCAGAAACCCAAAGAAATAAGTAAACAAATGAATCCACATGCCAAAGACACACACAAGAAAACCAACATGGGCAAAGCTCATAATAAATTCACACAGAACTCTACCAACCCTACCGAAGACTCCGACAATGATATCTCCCTGGAAGGAAACCAAGACACAGACTTTAGAAAAACAATTGTGGACATACTCAAACAAATTAGAGAACTAAGGGAAGAGAATGAAAAACTCAAGAAGTACCAAGAGGGTGTTAATGATAATCATTGGAAAGAACTAAGGGGAGAGCTTGAAAAACTCAAGAAGGACCTAGAGGGAGAAAATGACAAACACTGGAAAGAACTGAAAGGAGAAAATGACAAACTCCAGAAGGAAGTGGAAATGCTGAAAAGATCCCAGTCAGAAGGGGAAAAAGAAAGAGACCAACAATCCAAGGACCTACAAGATGAGAATGACAGGCTCAAGAAGGAAGTGGAAGCACTAAAGAAATCACAGGAGGAAAAAGGAAATTGAATATTTATCCAATCAACAGGAAAGGATGGGAAAAAGCCTCAGAAGCAGAATGGAAGAAGCAGAAAAAAGAATATCAGACATGCAGGATAACATGGTACAACTAGAATGCTCAAGTAAAGGTTATGAAAAATTAAAAAAAAAACACAAGAGTGGAACAACCAAGAAATGAGGGACACTATGAAAAAACCAAACCTCCACATCATAGGGATAGAGGAAGGAGAAGAATCCCAAGACAACACTATTGACCAGATCTTCAACAGGATAATAGAAGAAAATTACCCCAAACTGAAAAAAGACAAACCCATACAAATACAAGAAGCACATAGAACACCAAACAGACAAGACCAGAAAAGAAATTCCCTATACCATATAACTGTTAAAACACTAGATGCTCAAAACAAAGACAAAATACTGAAAGCCACAATAGAAAAACAACAAGTTACATATAAGGGGAAACCCATCAGAATAACAGCTGACTTCTCAGCACGAACTATGAAAGCTAGAAGAATGTGGACCAAAATATTCCCTGTACTACGACTTTAGATGCCAACCCAGACTACTATACCCAGCAAAAATGTCAATCATAGTTGAAAGAGAAAGAAGAATCTTTCATGACATGAACAAGATGAAATAATACATGTCTAAGAAACTAACACTTTAGAAAATCCTCAAAGCAATCCAAAGAACAGAGGAAAGTAGCAACTATCCCACAAGCAATTAAAGAGAGAAAGCAACAAAATCACAACAGAGTAAATATAAACATAGAACAAGAATGCAAACCAAAAATAAGGTAAAAAGAAGCAACACACATCTCTCAATAATAACCTTAAATACTAATGGTCTCAACCCCCCAATCAAAAGGCATAGACTGGGAGAATGGATTAGGAAAGTGAACCCTTCTACATGCTGTCTAAAAGAAACCCATCTCACCCTCAAGGACAGACACCACCTCAGAGTGAAAAATATCAGACAAAATAGAACTCAAAGGTAAGTTAATTAAGAGACAAAGAAGGCCATTACATCCTAATCAAAGGAACAATGAACCATGAAGACTTCAAAATCCTAAATGTCAATGCACCAAACTCTGATGCACCTAACTTTATAAACACAACTCTGCAGGACCTCAAGACACAGATCAATCCTAACACACTAAAGGTGGGAGACTTCAACACCCCACTAAGAAACTTGGATAGATCAACAGGACAAAGAATAAGCACAGAGACATCAGAATTGAACAATACAATACACCAAATGGACCTCACAGACATCTACAGAATATTCCACCCAAATACCAGAGAATATACTTTCTACTCAGCATCTCATGGAACATTC
Source organism: Rhizomys pruinosus (assembly GCA_009823505.1). Lineage (NCBI taxonomy): Eukaryota > Metazoa > Chordata > Mammalia > Rodentia > Spalacidae > Rhizomys > Rhizomys pruinosus. The sequence continues at coordinate 670,657 of VZQC01010433.1, forward strand.
TCCAAAATCGAACACATACTGGGGCACAAAAGGAACCTCAATAAATACAAAAGGATAGAAATTATTCCATGCATTCTATCAGACCACAGTGCAATAAAGCTCAATATGAACCCCAGAATAAGTCCAACTAGCTACAAGAACACATGGAGACTAAACAACACAATTCTGAACAATGAATGGGTCAAGGAAGAAATAAAGAGTGAAATAAAAGTATTCATGGAACTGAAAGAAAAAGACAATACAACACAACAAAACCTGTTGGATACTTTAAAGGCAGACTTGAGAGGGAAATTTATAGCCCTAAGTGCCCACATCAAAAAAACAGAAAGGGAACAAATAAACGACCTGACACTGCAGCTAAAAACACTTGAGAGACAACAAAAAATGAACCCTAAATCCAACAGACAGGAAGAAATAACAAAAATCAGAGCAGAAATCAACAAATAGAAACAAAGAAAACAATACATAAAATCAATTAATCCAAAAGCTGGTTCTTTGAAAAAATAAACAAAATGGACAGACCTCCAGCCCAGTTAACCAAAAAAAGAGAGAGCAACTCCAAATTAACAGTATTAGTGATGAAAGGGGAAACATAACAACATACAAAGAAAAATCCAGACAATCATACGGGAATACTTCAAAAATCTATACTCCACTAAATTTGAAAACCTAAGAGAAATGCATGAATATCTGAAATCCTGGGAACCAACAAAGTTTAACCAAGAAGAGACTGACAGTTTATTTTTTTATTTTTATTTTTTTTTAATTTTTTTATTTATTTATTATTATTTATTTCTGTATGTGTATGTATGTGCTGTCTGCATGCAGGTCTGTGCACCCGTGTCATGCAATGCCGCGGAGGTCAGAAGAGGGTCTCGGATTCCCCTGGAGCTGGAGCCCTCCTGGAACTGGAGCTTCAGACGGCTCTCGGCCGCCATGTGGGTGCTGGGGATCGAACCCGGGTCCTCTGCAAGAGCGGTCGGCGCTCTTAACCGCTAGGCCATCTCTCCAGCCCC